>JARHVA010002105.1:915000-1027500 GCA_037957365.1 Torreya grandis | reverse complement strand
TGCTTCATGATAAAATATTTATTCATAGATTGTCCAGGGTCTTGGTGATGCTCACAATAAGTATTTGCATCATACCCTTTTGGTATAAGTCTACTCATATAAACCTATATAGGATAAGGGGGAGATATAAGATGACACTCTACAATCCAAGAGAATAAGGAAGTAGGAGACTCAGGTAAGCATGTAAATTGTCTTTGTGGGGTAATGGATAAGACAAATTTATTAAGTTGTTGTGACACCACATTTACCATGGTAGTTGTTTCTTTTTTAGGCTAAGGGGGTTTGTGTAGCTTAATAGTTTGAAGAGTAAATAATATATAGATTAGTCTCTTGTTAGTCCAAATGAGAAAACATCAAGAATAAAAGTTCACTATGACTAAACCCTCTTGCCTAGGAACTAGGGGGATTATAACATAATAAACAAGAGCATAAAATAAAGATGAAGACATTACAATTTTCTGACCTCCCTTGTCACATATGATGCTTACTTGTTGGCATAAGAATGTTCATTCTCAACTTATGATGATTGTAGTATTTTAGTAATGCTCTTCCATGTTGGTAGCATCTCTTCAAAAGTCAATTGTGGGTTGGTGTGAAACTTGGCATTATTTTGGCATAATAACACTACTCTTAAAGGCTTCAAGAAGGTACTCCAATAGAATAACCTTACACACAACAACTTGTTTATCAATGATATGGGAACTTGTATTTATAGCTCAAAGAATTAAATTTGACCTTAGGTAAGTTAGGTTAAATTCTAATTTGGGTTGAGTCTAAATTAACCTTGGTTGAGTCTAAATTAATCAAAAACTAAATGTTTAGCTATGGCTCCTGCGCGCGCGTGACTTCAAAATTCAAATTTGAAGCTGAAGGTAGTGGATCCTGCAGCTGGTGTGGCTACCACTACGGGTGGGGCTTCCTCCGTGTGTGGGGATAGGGTACTGGTTGCCCCTAAAGTGATTTCTTTTATAGGAGGGGGTTTTATTCCTGCCTCATGTATGGATTATGGATCTCCTGCTCCTGGTTTAGGTCTTGGTTTTGGGGGAAGGACTTTTGCTGACATGGCTGCATTTGAAGCCAGATTACATGACACTCTTCCTCAAGCTTCATCTAGGCCTTCTCATGTTTTTCCTGTAAGTGATTTAAAACCTATTAGGGTAACTCTAGATCCTGAATCAGTTGAAGACATCTTCCATAAGGTAGAAGAGATTTCATCTCTTGTTTCTATTTTTTGTTTCCATGGCTTTTGGCCCTCTCTTGCAGATCTACATGGTTGGATCTCCAAGAACTGGATGCCACTTATTAAAAATAATGTCCAAATCTTCTCGTGTGCTAAAGGTTTTTTTATAACTAATTTCCTCTGCTCCAATGAAAGGAAGATTATTTTGTGCAACAACAATTTTTCTTGGCAGGGCAAATATCCACTTATGGCCAAACCGTGGCATATGGATTTTGATCCTCTCTCAGAGTCCTTTAACAAGTTCCCTATCTAGGTTCAGATCCCTAATCTTCCAATACATTAGTGGCATGATTCAATTTTTGAAACTATTGGAAATGTTATTGGAGATTTCTTACTTGTGGATGCAGACACTTCGGATATTCTCCATTTGACCTGTGCATGCTTTTTGGTAGATTTGGATGTTTCTAAGGGCCTTCTTGAGGCAATTTTCTTGGACTCCCCAAGGGGTACTTGGACACAAATGTTGGATTTTGAGGGTATCCCTTTTCGTTGCAAGAAGTGCCACTTGACGGGTCATATTGCTGCTCATTGTGCTGCTGGGAAATCCAAATCTAGATGACCACCTTCTTGGTGGTCTGAGGCATCCTCTGAGCATCACATGGTCAAACAACCCTCAGAATCTCTGGCTGCTCTTGAGACTGAGGATAGTGTTCACTTCATGCCGGTGGGTGCGAAGGATTCTTTGGTGAAACATTCCTTTGAAGCTCCTGCAGAGGCTGTGGAAAGTGATCGTTATGAGCTAGTGGTTGAGGTGGCATTAGTCGCTGCCCCTATTTTGGAGGTTCCTCTTAGGAGCCAGACTTTGTCTGCTTCTCACAAGGAGATTGTTGCAGTGTCCATGTCCCCTAGATTCCATGGATCATTGTCTTCTGAGGCATGGGTGGCTGTGGTAGAAAAGTTAGAGGAAGGATGGATAACAGTCAAGAGAAATAAGTCTAAGCCTTTGGTCCCCCCTCTAGATAAGAATTTTGGGTCATGTAAAAAAAAACCTCAATTCAAAAGATAAATCTAATGTTCCCTTTGCTGACTAGTTTTTTTGGTTGGTAAACTGGTTGCTTCACTGGTTTGCTGGTTATTGGTTTGGGAGGTTTTTTAGGATGCTGATCTAGTCTATTAACTTTCCTTCCAGTGATCCGATGGCAATTTTGTCTGGTCACATCTGTTGGTAACAGGTCCTTGTAAAACCTGGTTTAGTTGTTTTACTGGTTTTAGGTTCTCTTAAACCTAGTTGTGCTTTATGGTTTATCTTTCTTTTTGATGTATAGGGTTTTGGGGCCACTTCAAAACCTGCTTTTACCTTAATCTAAAACTCTAGGTGGGCTTAAGGCACTCATGAAATCTTGACACCTCATTTTCTGATATTTTTGAGGCATGACAACTCACTTTAGATATTTGTGAAGTGTGAGTCATATTTTTGAATATTTATGAGATAATAAATTACTTTATTAGCTTATTTGACTCTTTGACTTCATTTTTGCTGAAATTCTTTTTTTTGTAAATGAAATTCACTATAGAATTTTAAATTTTTGTTTAGGCAAGTTAATTAGGATTTACAATATAATTAGTCTTGCTTAATGTTTTTTAACCTTTGACAATTGTTTTAAATGTCATAAATTAATAGCTTGACATTTAAAAAAGTGTCAAATTACTAGGTCATAATTTGACTAGGGTTAGAACTAAATCAGTTTAGTGATGCATACATGATAATACACTGAATAAGTTAGCTTCATCATGTTTATAGGTGATTAAATCCCTTACGTGGACAAATTTGGGTAATTCAGGTGATTTCTAGGCTTACAATATGTTTTTTTTAGAAATTTAACCGAATGTCAATTTAGGCATGAAAGTTGCTAAAACTAATTGTCTACAATTTTCTCATGTTTGAGAAGGCATTTCGAGACATAAGCACAATAACACATTGTCAAAGAATGAAAAAAATTGTTGAGAAAAAGAAGATAATGATTGAGGAATGATGCTCTAAATAAATTTTGGGAAGCCTATGATTCTCCCTCAAGAGAGTGGCCAACACATATGATTGATAGATGATCCCTCAAAAATAAGCAAGAAGAAGAATGAAATTAACCCATGTTATCTCTCTTAATTTAAACTCATTTCTTAATTAAGGAAGAAGGTAAGAAAATAGTAATAAGGGTGTGGTAGAAGAACCTAGTTGTTATGAGCATGTGATCTAGATGAGTGTGGAGAGATCCTTTTTATCTTGGAAGGATAATCTGTAGATAAGAAAGCACAAACAAATAAGGTTGTTAAAAATATTGTAAGGTGGACTACATAGCGTGAATTAGATCCAAGAAGTGTGAGCTTACTAAGAGGATATCAATCCACTCTTTGATAAAAATTAAGTTGAAAGAGATAAATATGAAATAATTACATCAAATAATAGGAATAACTAAAATGAAATACAAGAAGAAATAGATGCTTGATGAAGGAAATAAACTAAATATAGGAATAACAAGTCAATACTAGTGCTAAAATAGATCTGGTCAGGTTCAAAAAATTAGGTAGGGGTCTGTGAATAGGAAGGGACATAGAAAGTTGGATTTTATTAGGTGTGAGGGGTTAGAAATAACTTGTTATTGTTTTCCATAATGACTGTTAGTAGTTGGGGTGACCATCGGTGGTTACACTGATCATCGGTGATTGGGTAACTGTCAGGGATTGGAGGTGACCATCAATAGTTATACTGACTATCGATAGTTACTTATGGATTCTAAAGTTATTCAAAAGGGAGTTGCATAATGGGTTAAATGATCAAGTAAGGTTTTGTTAAGGGTCTAATTAGGGACTGAGAAGTTGGAAGATAGGTGTAGGAGGTTTGATTCAATAGAAGTTAAAAACCAAACAAATAAATATGAAATATAAAATGTACCTATTATTTGATGGTTGATGGTTAGTTATTGGTGCAATTTGTAAAAAGTAATAGTACTTTACCTCAAGAGCAATTTTGATAGAGGTTTAGATCTCTGTTGCAGTTTCTAAATTGCTGGAAGTCTAGCTAGAAAGTTTGAATACCTATGTGCTAAAATGTTTGTGATGATCCTTTTCTCACCTCCTACTCCCCTCCTTTTATAGGCAAAGAGAGATGGAGGATAGAAGGTTACCTAGGAGGTTGGCTTGTTGATTTTGATTCTTCATAGTTCATTAGCACTGGGTAAGGTGGACATATTAAATTTTTCCATGTTAGCTTGCACACAATTGGTGTTGTGTTAGAATGGTAAGGACCTGACCGTTGACTGTCAGCCTAACTATTGGTGGTCATGTTGACCATCAACGGTCAAGTGTTTGGAGGTAAAGGGGTCAAGGTAGGTTAAAAGGGTTGGGCTAAGGGTTAGTGAGTTAGTTAGTGAGTTTAGTTAGCTAAGTGGCTAACTATACTCAAGGTCTAATGGGTTGGTTAGTGGGTCAAGAGTGGTTAGGTGGTCCCTAAGAGATCTTGAAGCATTTCAACATCTAGAATCATTGTGTGGTTTTCTATTATCTATATTTTAAACCTTTTTGTTATGTGGATTTGAATCAATAAGCTTCAAAACAAAATAGATTATGGGTTGAAGGTCTAGTTGTCCTGAGTATGGGAGGAGGTGTTTTGCCTCAAACCAGGAGTTGATGAGGTGAAACCAAAATTGAGTCGGGGTTTGACAAGTGGTTTATGGTGAGTCATGAGGTTGGTGACAAGGGCAGTTAGGAATTTTAAGTGCAAACATGCACACAAAATGTGACTAATTATGATAGTCAAGATTGAGCAAAGACTAAAGTTGTCATAGTTAGTAAAAATAAGGTGAGTTCTAGAAGGATTGGTGATATGGTAACTGGGCCACAGTGTTAGGCATAGCTGATCGGGTCATTCCTATCAATTTTCTTAGATAAGGTTGATGTTTTTGGAGGTATATAAGGTAAGAAGTGCTCCTTTAAAAAACACAAATGGTCTAGTTGTGCACTAGGTGGTGTAAATTTCAAATGTTCAATCATGGCAAGGTTGGTCGATGTGGTCAAAAGGGACCAAGGCAAGGTCATTACAAAATATGAAATAGTTTGGGCCAAAAATGGCCAACATCAAGGTAGATGTGGTTGATTGGTTGGTTAGAGAGGTTATTCTTTGAAGGTTGGTTTTGGTTTGGTGGAGATAAAACTCTCAAAAAATGTGGCATTAAGGTGTTCATGCTTGAAATTTTTAAAATTTGGATTTCCTAATCATTAATAGTTAGGGGTCCCTAAAATTGACCATAAAAATTCACCCTAATCATCAACAGTCAGGGGAAAACCCTAAAATCATGGAATATAAAAAGTGAGAATGATAATTCATTTTTACTTTTTGTTTTTGACTCTTTTGACTTCTATGTTGTTAGTGATTTGGCATTTTATGAGTGATAATATTGATGAGGTGGGGTTGGCTACTGATTAGGTGGTTATTGATTGGTGTGAGGCACATTTTGAGTTGATCATCATGGAACTGAGGATGCAGGGTAGATGAGAATGTGACCAGGTAGTAGGACATGGGATTCATCCTTGACAGTGACCAAGGAATGAGGTAGGTGGTATTTTAAATCCTTGACATGTCCTTCTATGTGGATCTACACCAAATTGCTTGTTGTTTGCGTATGTAAACATTTTAACATGTCCTTGTATGTTTTCATTCTAAGATTTAGTGACATGTGCCCATGTCCCTTGTATTGTGGCCCTTTGGCCTCCCTTCTACATGCTTCATGTTTGTATGTTTGCTTCCTTGAATGTTTCTACACAATGACACTTGTATTTGCTTGTTACACACACACTAGTTTTTGATGCCATGAGGGATCTCATGCATCTACCCTTCCTAATTGGGATCCTTGATGGACATCATGCCCCATTCCCCTAGGTATTTACTCATTTTCTAATGATGTTATACATTACTTATATCTATCTTGACACCTTTTTTCAATGTTAGATTACAACATACATCTTATGTTTATTATTTATGCTCAGATACATTTATATTTTGATGTTATGTTTTACATTATATTGCAATATCATGCACATGCTTTGACTAACACAATTTACAAAGCTACTTCTTTAAAGTCTAGTTCTTCCAAATATTTCACAACTACCCTCAAAAAAGGAGGTATTTACAAGGGTTATCACATAGATCAAGCTCCTATTTTGATTTTCACAAATACATTTCAGCACATAGTGTTAGTTATATAAATTAGAATGAAGGCAAACATAGAACAGAACATAACAAAAACATAGTAGTCAGTTTAAACCACATAGAGATCAGACCAGGTAGTCATTAGTGCCAGATTGGGACATTAGTACCATAGGTCACTATTTTCCACTATAGGTGCTAATTTATAGTAGCCCTAGCTTCTAGATAATCTAGATCATTCAGACCAATACACTAGGTACAATATAAATTTGCACATATATAGTCACAAGTTTGGTAATTATGTTCAAATTTATCTCAAATTCATTCATTTCAATTCAAATTCATATGAGTTACTCATATTTGGGGGCATCATGTGTGACATTATCACTCATATATTCAAATCAATTACACAAGTTCAACTATTACATAATTCAGATTCAGTATACTCAGATACTAGATTGGGGGCATGTGCATAATACATAGTTTCAATATACTCAAGTTCAAACAAGATGATTAGATGGAATTAAAAACTCCATGTAATTCTCTATATTATATACACTTTTTATCACATTTTAGGTTATCACCATATTCATGCCTTACTCCATCTACAGTGGTTGACATCCCTGAGTGGCCCATAACCGCCTAATATACCTGAGTGGCAACAGAGTCAAATACACATTTAAATTACTCAGTTAGATACTTTTAGCACTTTTCATATCATAATTATAGATGCATATACTTCACACAGGGGGCAATGATGGAGTCATGGCCTACTTGAGTTCTTGATCCACATTTATGAAAGGGTTTGACACACTTACAAGTCTTAACCAAGCTATTCACAGAGATCAAGATCCATCGAGCAACTGTGTGCAATGATGAAGTCAAAACTGGATTGAGTTTTGAGCTACCCATATAAGGATTGAGCAAGCCATCAACTCAATTCAAGGTATTCAATGATATGATCACTATGCACATTCACGCACATAGGTTGTCACCTAGTTCATGCATTGGTTCGCGTACCCAACAAGGTGTATTTATTCTTTTCCTCTCTTTTTACTTGGTTATTTCATTTCAGCATATTCTTTTGATTTTGATCATCTCTTAAGTAAGGATTGGTTTTTGTAAGTTTCATTACAGGACATTGCTTTGGATCATTTTTCACATATGCAGACCCAGATTCACATATTCAAACTTAGTTACACGGGTTCATTTCCAAGGTAAGTCCAGGTACGCTTCTTTTTCCTTTATAGTAGAAATTTTGCTTTGTTGTATTATTAACATAAAGAGGGAGGGAGCAAATATAATCACCTAAAAGTGGTAATTGGATGCTAAGAGTGTCACTTGAGTCAACATATCCCTAGGCTAGCCATAAACTCCTTCTAGAGCCTTAAACTTACATTTACATTCATTCAATAGACCATAGTCACATATAGCCTATCAAGACATATTCCCAGGACTATCATCTCTAACCCAAATCTAAATTACTTAACAATCTACTAAAAGGACATTGATGCCACATTTGGGACACTACAACCACATGGTGCTAGTGTCCCCAACTAGGCACTATTATCCTTAGCCCTATCTCTTCCCAAAATATACTTTTTCAAATGTATGCCCCTCCTAAAGTCAGCCTAAGCTCATTTTCTTATTCAAACAAGCAATAAAACCCTATAAATACAAGTATAATCCACCTATATTCACTACATAGAAAATAGATGTATATGTTATTTAAACCAAAGACAAAGTTGTGCAAAATCAAGGTAATTTATCCATATGCTACCCTACTTTATACATGATACCATATATAGTAGTCCTAAGTCCACTTTTCAAGCATTCCAAATCTCGAGCACATTCAAGACATCCAAGGCCACTCTCATTCTAGCATTCACTTGCACATACATCAAACACTAGATAGGAGAACTACACCAAACTTGATCCCTCTTTCAAGTATTGGTATGTAGACAACTCTCTACACAATGAGGTGTTAAGGATGTCCAGTCCATCCTAATAACACTTGATTTCTTGGTCATGTCATACTTTCAAAGAGAACTAGGGTTTGTAGATCAAATCAATCTTTTTAGGTATAATATATAGCTACATATTTAGATAACACATAAACTAAACATATAGACACAAGCACATGTGCTCCCCAAAAATAGGAATAGTCCCATAAAGAGAATATTAGTGCCACATTAAGGACACTACACAAATGGTGCTACTATCCAAACTAGGTCCTAATTTTCACTGAATAAACCAATATCAAAATCCTATTGAAGACATAGACTATTGCTCAGATCTCAAATTTCATAACCCAGATCATCTATGATATTCAGTTTTTAGTTAAGTCTCTATTTATCCATATTTATTGTTATTTATATAAGGTCAAACAAGGTCAAAATCATAATAAACTAGTACCTTAATTATTTTAATTTATTTAATTGATTTAGACATCTCAAACCTTTAACCAAACATAAGAATTACTTGTGTAAAACCCTAAAAAGTTAAATCAATAATTCTCCCTTATGTGTTGGTTTGTGTGTGAATCATACAATGTAGGATAAATAAGTACAATAATGACCTAGCTTGTAACTTGATAAATATTGCTATTGGTTTTCTCCTTCAGTGCTTCAGACTTATAGATGTGTTGCTCCTATAATTTATATGAAAATAAGATAAAATAGAGAAGCTTTGCTCACTTGAGTACTTGATAGAATGTATTTGGTAAGTTGTCTTGTGAGTAGGTAAGAAGTTTCTAGTTCTTGAATGAATGAGGGTTGATCTTATATTTATATCAATCCCTTTAGATAATATCTTACATTAAAGCATTTAGGCCAACGTATAAAATACATTTCAATTGCAAATTGAATGACTTTAGGGCACTGAACACTTGTGCTAGGGTAAGACATTTGCAAATTGAATGACTAAGACGTAAGTGTCCTAACATTTGAAAAATAAGAATAGGTCCAGAACTTGAAAAGATGCCAAATAAACATATTTATAATATTCGATCAAGATAAAAGGTTTGAGTCATTAGAATAACATAGATCAAACTAAGAGATAATTAATTCGGCACAAAGTAATAATGTATACGAGTCTTTTGGCTACAAGAAAGGTCTAGAAGTTGAAAGTACATCAATGGTATGTATTTGTCAAGTATACAAGATTGAGGTGCTATATAATTCAAAAATAGTGTTTACAGATGTAAGAAAATGGTGAAATAATATTAATTATATAGGATGTGACAAAATCTAAAAGATGTAGTTTCATGGACCATCTTGCAAAAAAATCATGTTGAAGTGCTCTGAGATATTGCCTTCAAAGATGTGTTGATGATGACAAAATATGCATTGTTTACTGAATCTTTGTATGAATCAATCATCTTAATGTCTTTTGTACCTATAAATCGGAATCAAGAACAAGTTAGTAATGGGATAGGGGAATAAGAGAGATTGACATGATTAGGAAAAATACAAGAAAGGGAGATGATAATACATTCCCCCAAGCAATGGTCTTTATAAATAATGTTTAATTAAATCAAGCGTATAAGCACTTGAGAAGCATAATATTCATGGGCTCACCTAGCTCCTACCCATTTGGTGTAACCAACATATATACTCCAGATCCATAATTAGTTGTAATAATGAATGGTCCTAACCAATTAGGTTTAAATGTGCCCTTCTTTTCATGCATTGTATTAGTATTTTTCTAGTTTTCTTTCAGTACAAGATCACCATGAAATCTATGGGCTTGATATGTGTGTTATAATTCTGATGTAAATTTTTTGGATATGCTTGAAGATTTTCAAAGTGATACTCCGTGCTCTAGTTCTTGTAGCTGAGATACTCTGTAATCATCATTGATGATATCTGCAATAAAATGCATAAGGAAGGCAACTCGATCTCAATAGGGAGAATATCTCTAGTTCCATAAACTAGGGAATATGGTGTGGCTCTTGTTGGGGTTCAAGTATTGATATGGTAAGACCAAATAGTGGGAAATAATTTCAAGTGGCAATCAAAGCGAATGACATGAATAATTTTTTTTAAAGATTTAGACTAGGGTCTTATTAGATGTCTCAGCTTGGCAATTGGTTTGGGGAAAATAAAAAGTGGAAAATAATTATTTGATATGGTACATAGCATAGAGGGATTTGACATCCTTATTTTTAAAGAATTTACCATTGTCATAAATGATGACATAAGGAATGTCAAAGCAGTAGAAAAATTCATTCAGAATGAATTTGAAAATTTGCTTATCGATTACATGAGGTGAATGACTTCAACCTACTTAGTAAAATATTCAATGGTAGTGAAGATGTGTTTATGTCCATTTAAATAAGATTTATTTTATTTATAAATTGAATCCCCATATGGAAAATAGCCAAGGAGTAGTAATTGGTTGTAGTGCTTGAGCTGGAACATGAATCAGATCGCATGCTTTTGACAAGGCATACACTTCTTAATATAGAAACATGCATTTACTTCCAAAGAGGACCACTCCACTAGTTGGGAGGCACAAATCCCTTTGTGTAAGTTTTTAAGCATTAACCTAGATTCTATCAAAGTTAACTAATGAAATAGAGTTTTATCATATCCTTTATGTAGAGTGTAGCACCAAGGTATAACAAGAGGCATTGTGAATAAAAGATTTTTGTTTTTTACATGAAAGGTTATTAGGAAGGATGTGGTCATGGAGGTATTCATATAGGTTGTAGTACTAAGGTGAGCTAGGACCAACAATATCACATACCATTTCAGATGTTGAACATTCATGAGTTGGTTTCAAAATATGTTCAATAAGGAACTAGTAATCTAGAACGTGATGTGATTGCTATCAATGAGCCAATTATTTCCATTGTGTCTGTAGTCATTTTATTGGCCCTTGGTATCCACTCAAATTGAATATGTTCAAATCTTTACTTAAGACTGTCTACCATATTTTTCACAGTATAAGCTTGTCATCTTTGATTTGGTGTTGCTATATCACCTAGTTAATAATCAACTGAGAATCTCCATGAAACATGTAATTCCTTAATATGAAATTGTAATTCTAGGTGAAGCATTTCAATGAGTCATTCATACTCTACTATGTTATTGGTACAAGTAAAACCAATGTGGAAGGATCTAGGAATAAGATCCCCCTGTGATGTTATGAACAGAATTACGGATCTAGATCCATAAGATGTGTGGGAACCATCAAAATAGAGTGTTCAGTGTTGTGATTCAAAAGAGGTTTCATCCAAAGTCAAGATGGACTCATCAGAGAAACCAAAAGTGAGTGGTTTGGTATTTGATAAGGGCATTTCAACAAGTTGATTTGCAATTAATTGCCTCTTAATTATCTTTTTATGTACATATTCAATCTCAAACTCACTCAAGAGCATGGCCCATTTGGCTATGTGGCCAGTCAAAGTTACCTTAGAAAGTTGATATTTGAGTGGGTCCACATTGGCAATAATAATGTTTTTATTGTTGAGCATGTAATTTTTCAACTATTGAGCTATGAATACCATTGCTAAATATGGCTTTTCAATTGGCATATAGTTGTGCTCATAGGCAACCAGTTTTCTACTCAAATAATACATTGATTGTTCTTTACCTTGATCATCATGTTGGGCAAGGAGTGCCCCCAATGCATGTTTTATTGCTAAAACATAGAGGAGTAGTGGCTTCTCAAGTGTTGGTAGAGCTAATTTTTAGTAATTTGGCTTGTTAAAGCCATGTTATTACCCTTATTATTTTAAACTTTCCTACAATAGTCTAATCCCCTTTTCAGTTGGTCAATCTATGGTCTAAAAGCATGAATGAAGGGTACTTACAGCAAAGGTATTAAGAACAATTGGGTGAATACCTATAGCCACCATATAGAGCATGCAGTCTATTTGAGGGAAATACACCTATAGCAAGTTCAAATGCCACATCTCTTATTCACTTTCAATGGAAGCATAGAGCTAAAGGCAGCATCATGCATATGTTTATTTTCTTGGGTTTTTTTCAGTCAGAGGATAGAGGATTTCAAGCGATTTACAAAAAACCCAGGTACTTTGTAATAAAGCCAAAAATATTACAAAGGTAAAGGTACATTCTAGTAATCCTAAAGGGTATGTACCCCTTTGGGAAGGTTCACACTACCCTTCATAAAAATAACATCCTCAACATTCAAAAAAGTCACTCAGCTATCTGAAGGACCAATTGCATAAGTCCTAAGGGATTTTCTTAAGGAATAGGGGTCACTTACAAGATTTTATAAGGGCACCTTCCATTCATAAGGGTAATTTCATAAATGGAAGTCTTTGTGACTTGACTAAGACAATTTGTTCCTTTAGACCTTTTGTCTGAAGGAAAAAATTGAAGGACAATTTCAAAAGTCTCGAAGGACAGGTCCCCTTCAAGAAAGTTCACTTCAACATTGAAAAGGAAAAGTTTTCTTCAGGAATGTCATTTAAAATAAACCCAAAGGGCATGTGCCCTTCAGGAGGGTATCCTACCAAAGTGAAGGGCACTTGTCCTTCAAAAAAGTTTGAAGGATCATTTCAAGCAAGTAAAGGACCTTTTCGAAGTCTTGAAGGGCACCTACCCTGTGGGAAGATACAATGCAAAAAAATTTAAAGAGATAAAAGGTCTAAACGATTCCTTCAGACATTTTATCTGAAGGAATACCTTTGAAAAAGTTGCCATAGGGTTTACAAAAATCAAAATTCATGGTGGGATCTAAATCCTACCATGCACCTATCCATCATAATTTGGAACTTGGTGTACACATAATACACATTTTTTGAATGTGAAAAGTGAATGATAGGCTTTGAATCCCACTCACCACTAAATATCCCCATAGAAGGTGGACTTGCTTTAAGTAGGTCCAACTTATGTTGGCCCACCTTAGCCTTTTCTTGCAAGAAGTGGGGCATAGAGTGTACATTACACATTTTCACAATATGCAAAGTTCACATTGAGATCCATTCCATACCAATTCATTAAATCATCCATGGAGGGTAGACCTAATTAAAATAGGTCCAACCTCCACCAAGTTGAATTCAATCCCTTCTATGGGAAGTGGAGATAAAAGTGCACATTGCACATTTTCATAATATGAAAAGTGTATGATGAACCCCACCTCCCACCAAGCCATTTCAAGCCATAGAGAGTGGACCTACTTTAAGTAGTTCTAACCTCTACCACCTACCACCATTACTCGCATTAATTATAGGGTTTTCCTATTTAATCTAAGTCTTTTTCAAAGTATTATCATTGTTTAAAATTGCTAAATGCATTTTTTGAGATCTAATCACCTACACCCTTACTGTTGAACTTTGAGCCTCATGCATATGAACCATACTTCAAGCCATGACTAAAAATATATGGGTCGCATCCCCTGCACTTGTAACATGGTACTTCCTTATGTCATTTTCACTTCAGGATTCCATTTCTTAAAAATCATTCGAGTTATCAGGGTTTTTCTTTTCATTTTGGGGTTTCCTTAAAGGGTCTAGTTTAGAGTTTTTATTTTCAAGTAGAGGATTGTTTTGCATGTCTAGGGTAGTTTAAGGGAGATCTATGGATTTTGAAAGCTTTAACTTGAGGGAAAGGTTTTTCCTCCCAAATTTTCATTTTCTCTCTAGATTTTTCACAATCAAAATATCAAATTTTGCCTAGCCAAATAGAATATTCCTAATCATTTACTTCCCATTCAAAAAACCATAGAATATTCCCTACAAGATTCCTTTCCCCCTACTATCCCTATAGACACTAGACATGTTCCAAGAACCCTTGACCTCCATAGATATTCCATTGCATAATAGATAGTGGACATGACCTCCCACTTCTATTAGGGACCCAAAATCTGTGCAACATCATAGAGAGTGGACCTATCTCAAGCACATACCACGGAGATTCTTATGACATAAGAACCATAGACATTGGGCATGCTCTAAATACCTCCAAGTTCTAACAAAAGGAATAAGGGCTCCATACACCTAAAATTTCTATCAACTTCCATAGTTGGTTACTCAAAGGATTTTTCTATAATCCCCATGCCTCCCAAAGAGATGAAGTTCAAATCTAAGGTTCATAAATTAGTTTCTTGTTTGGAATCCAACCTCACAAAAATTAGTGATATAGATTTAGGTCATATTGACCTAGGATACTTCTGGGCTAGAATAGGGATAGAATTTAAAAATAACTAAATACAAAGTATTTACTACTCTAGACTTCCACAAGCTGTAGCTTTTAACCTAACTATTCAAATTCCTAAATTGATCCTGATGATGGCCCAATACTATGACCCCAATAAGAAGTAAGTGTATAATGATAAGGGAGAAAATATTCTGGACCTTGACTCTGACTACATCAACTCAATGTTTTTCATTCATGAGTATGAAAGTTATCTAGATATAACTCCCCAAATGTCTGATAAATTCAATGAGGAGAAAAAAGATGGATACCAAAATATGATCAATAAATAATGGCTCAATATCCCTAAGCACTCCTCCACTAGATTACCCAAAACAATGTACAGGTATGATTTTATAAATGAGGTAAGAGATGTTATAACATTATTGCATAGAGTCACTGACAGTCCTAATTCCCAAAGATATGAATAATGGATGTACTAGTATATCTAGACCATCAAAGAAAATAAACAATGTATACATTGGGCATAATTAATTAGTGATTCTCTCCATGAGCAGTTGTTGGAGGTTCAAACCTCAAACAAATTAAGAGTTAAAGATAATTTTATTTATATAATCATCACCATGTTTAATTCAAAAATTAAGAGGGAGAGGTTCTCAAGAGAGGGAAAAGAGGAAATCACTAAATGGGGATCATTCTTTATACCATTCCCCACATATTCCTACATTAGGGTAGTAGGTTTTAGTGGTTTTTTCTTCACCCTTCCCTAGTATGTAAGTGACAAATGGGAATTATTGGAGTTGGTGTGGAAACTAGCAAAAACCCATAATCTCCTCTTGGATAGACATAAGGTAGGGATTCATTTCCCTATTTTTATTAGCTATTATACATACCAAACTCTTTTGAAAGCTAGAGGTGTAGAGGTAGAGATGAGCCAAGTGACATTGAGAACCCTAGATTCCAGGCCATATTTTGACCCATATGGCAAAATCACTCATGAATTAGAGTTGGCATCATATGAACATGTGCCATACTATAAAGATTATTGTGAGGATTATGATGATAAGGCAATGGTTAGAATGAGGGACTACTCAAGAATGTCCCTATAGAAAATAAAGTATTATGATCTCACACCAGTCTTAGATGACTTTGAATATGATGTTTCTAAAGTGGACCCATTATACCTCACCTAAATCCCTATCAAACCCCTACCACCAATCAGGTGGTTAGTTATTGAGTTGTTTTCTCTATTTGATAAAACATCCCATGTCATCAATAGGACTATTAATTGGCTAAGGATTAAATGAGTGTAGATTACAAGAAAAACCATTAGAGTTAAATAAAAACTCTTGAAATTAAAAGTAGAGGGTATAACATCAATAACAGAGGGCCCTAGTGAATCATAAGTGGTACTTGAGTAGAAAAAGAATAGAAAAATAAAGACTAAGGCCATAAAATGAGAGTCAACTAAAGAAGGAGAGGTTGCACATGAGCCCATAGATATTTTGATAAAAGAGACATCACCAGTAGCATAAATATCTATTACTTTGAATCCTATAATGTTAGCTCCTATGTCTATTATTCCTCCTTCTACTCCTACAATATAAAAAGCTTCAACACTTCCACCAACAGCCTCTTCTCCCCAAGAAACTCAAGTTTTTATTACACCACAAGTTTCATCTCCTCCCCCTCCACTCATCCCCATTTTATCCACCACTCCACCCACCTCAATAATCTAAGTGCAAACATCATAGAAAAGTCTAGGGAGCACTCAAGGTTACCCTATAGTGGGAGTTGAAGTTTCCATTGCACTTCCCCTTCATCCCACTTCTCCTTCCCCATTCAATCCACTCCCACTATCTATTTCATTCATAATTACTTCTATTTCATCACCATTAATCCCCAACACCACTCAATAGTACATTTCCTTAGAGTCGGTCATCTTGACTACCATCACATAGGTCAGCTCAACCTCTAGAGTGATTATTATTCCCTCTTCATCTCAACCCACCATTTTTAGCTCACCAACCTTAAGTGGGCCCACACACCTAACTGACACATTCAATGCATTGAATTCCACCCTTTGACCAGTTCTTAAGTTCATTATTCTCATTTCTATTGATCCCACTTCCCCAATTTCCACTACTTCATCCCTACCATTAGTTGAGCATGGAACAACTCAAACACTTGGTGTAGTAATGGGTCTGTAAAACATTGGTGAGAAGAAGCCTTCATAAACACCTCATGAGCTATCAATAGTGTCATCTTCCCAATAGGCCTTCTTGGTCATATTGTTAGTTATTTTAGCTATATCAGCTATAGATTCTTTGGTGACTATGCCAAATACACAATAGGCTAACCCTAGTTGGTTAACCCAATCAGTAGGCAAAAAGAGGAAAACCATGATTGATCCTATCAATTTGGACTTTGATTTGACTGAATTCAAGAAAAAATCAAAACCTACTCCTAGGACCCTTTTAAGAACATTCACTAATGACAAGGGACAAATATATGTGGAGATTATAGTTCCCCCATAAAACAAATCAAAGGAAGATCTTATGGTGGTATATTATCATGTCTCTCATATACGCCTTGGTAGACAAACAAGAGAAGAGCTCAAGTATGAGGTGTAGTTGGGAATAAATTCTCTCTTTTAGAAAATTGGCCATGACAAAGCTATCAAGGATGAACTTAAAATGAAGGTTGATCAGTTGAATAAAACACTTAACCAATTCATAAATCCTAGTGAAACATCACAACAACCACAAGTAGTGCAGATCTAGATCAAGATACAATTGATTTGGTACAGAAGATTGCTCACATGTTAAGGGATAAAAAAGGATGGTCAGAGGAACTAGTTACAAGGGGCAATAGGGACCTCATAGCAATGATGGAACATTACGGTATCATCATGGAGAGAAAAGAAATTTTAAAGTCACAAATCAGTAGCTATGAAGAAGAGGCCTAAATTTGGAACACATATTATCTCAAGTTGATAGCCATAAAGTCAATTGATATGAATACCTTCATTATTGAGAATAAATTAAAGAACTCTACTTAGCATGAGGAATTACATAGGGATACCTAATTCTAGATAAATATATTGACTAAGTCTATTAAGCGAGCTAAGGAGGCTCATGATAAAGCTATTGATGTGATATATGAGATTGATGGCATGATGAACTTAATGTCATTCTAACTAATGGATGATGGCATCAATCTCTTATAGGAAGAATAGGTCTAGGAACTTTTTAAGTCAATAGTTGAAAAGGTGCTGGTAAAAGACACAATCTTTTCCTTAAATTTAATCCACAGGTTTATCAAATATGAAAAGGCAATTGATCAAATGAGAACTAAAATGCAAGGTATAAGGACTTTTCAATGAGAATTATTTGATGTATAGGTAGACTACATAGCTTCTAACATTTATTCTTATGGGATAGATGAAGAGAAAATACAAGAAATATTCAAGGCCTTTGATGCATACTCAGAGAAGTTGCGAGTAGAAAATGATAAGAAAGTTGAAGCTAGTCTGAAGACTGACTAATTTTTCCTCTCCTTCAAATATTTACAATTTTTTATATCATGTGTATTTTTATTTTGAATACATTATAATTTGTAATTTGTAATTACAAAGTGAAGCTATGTATTTTTTATAACTCTTTTGGAGAAAGAGAAGACATGTATTTTTTCACTTTATACTTTTTTAAATCTAAAAGTTGCAAAAAGCAAATTGCAAATTGCACTTTCTATTTTAATTAATGTGAAATTAAAAAAGTGCAAAGCAATAAAACACAAATTGCATGGTCCTTTTGGTCAAAGTGATAAAGGCTTGAATTTTGAAAAATTGTCAATTTAGTTATGCATGCTAGGGCTTACATGGAAAAGAGATTTGAAATTTTATTTTCAATATTGTCTTTTATTTTTTGAAGACCAAGTTATTTTGGATGTTGTTTCCTACATAAGGAGTTATTTTCAGCCATCATCCAAAGAGCTCTGCATGATGATCTCCAACTGCACCAAGATCACCTCCAGATTTAGGCCCAAATCATGTAACAACACAAGCACTCCCATGAGTCCAAAGCACCAAAAATAGAGGAACTCACCCCCATTGCATGAGGCATTCTAGTTTGCATGGTTTCTTTTGTTGGGTGTTAAGTTTTAATAAACTACATGTCTTCTAAGACATATTTTGTTTAAATATGGGTAGACCCTATGGCCCAATGTATCTTTTTATTGTGAGTGATATTTTTTTGCATTTTGTATGTATTTGCTACAAGGTGTAGCCTTTAGAGAGAAATAAAGTTGAAGTTTTTCCTTTCTTATCTTTGAAATCTCTATGTTATGCAAGTTATCTAGTTCTTTGAGGAAGTTTTATCTTTTCTTTCAATCTTAAGAGAATTCATCATGGTATTTTACCCTCTTGATAGTATTCTTTGAAATAAAGATCTTTTTACGTTTGTTGAATAATAGATAAAATATTACCTTTAATTTAAATTTTTTAATAAGTTTGTGCTTAAAATAAACTCAATTAATTTTGTTTCATATTGTGCTTTCAAATCAAGCATCTAGATCCACTATATAAATTTAGTGTAATTATGATACTATTAGTTTTTTTGTAATTCCAATTTCTTTAAAACCCTTTTCTTGTAAAAGCCTTGGTTTAGGATACAATATCACTAAAGAGAAAAATTCCTAAAGGCTGATATTTCATTAGTTTGCATCAAATTTTAGTGAAAGAAAGCTGGCCTACTCTAGAGAATAACCTCAAAATTTCCAAGGTCCCATAGCTTTGGAGGTTTTTCCATTGTTTCATTAGGCACTTGCATAATAAGCTATAAAATCAAGACAAGTGCAATCATATGTGATGATAATTTTTGGCATGCCCAATGGAACCCAAAAATTACATAGAGATCAATGTTATTAACTTTAACCATTGTATGATTTTTGTGTAAATATCAAAGCACCTGATGACTTCACTAGCTTATAGACTCACAAGATCAAGGTGACATATGCCAAGCAAACAAACAAGATCATGTACTAAAGGTAAGAGGGATGATTTTTTAGAATTATCATTTCCATTGAAGAAGAGAACAAAAGTAGCCACCCCTCAGCCTAAGGTATATCCTATATTTTTATTCCCATCCCCTTTGGTCACTCTGATTAGCTTTGTATCTCCCATATTGGCTAGAAATCAAAATTTTATAGCTTTCAATATAGGTAATCTAATCATTTTGGCCTAGCATGATGATATACCACTCTCAACCTTAAAAATTCTACCATATTTTATTGTTTAAACTTCCACCACTACTTTATAACATATGCAAGACATTGCTAACCTCTGATCAATCCAAGTTTGGTTGAATTAGGCACTAAAAATGTGCTCCCACTTTGAGGACAAGTGTGATCACCTTTCCTTGGTCAAACAATTAACTGATATTTAATGATCCCCTCATAAACAAATGATTGACTTCAATTATTTCTTCTAAAAGACCTATAATAGAATTCCAATCTTGGTTAAACCCACTATGAATAATGCTTTCTTATATTACCTAAAATCCCTTAACAATGATATAGATGTGATGATTTAGTCAATGGGTGGTGCCACACTTATTTTAGCTTATGATATTATAATAAGGGTCCATAATTATTTGATTCAAGCTAGGAAAATTATACCATAACCCCTAATGCCTCTATTTTTAAAAATAACCCTTATTCCCCCACCTATAATTGCTCTAATCCCCACTATAATTAAGGCACTTACTTTAACCCCTACACTTATGGATGAATTGCATGAGGTCAAATCATTACTCAAGAATTTTGGAAATGAGTTAGTGGTGATGAAAAATCAATAATCCCAAAATTATAAACCTTTTCAGCCATCTAACCCTGTGTATCAAGGGAATAGGCAAGCCTACCAAGGGGATAGACAACCATATCAAGGAAATAACCAACAACAAGGGTAGAATGCATAGTCGAGACCTCTGAACACTCATCCATTATTGGCACTCAAATCTTTCAAAGCTATTGTCCTTATTAAAAATAATTTGGCTCAAGAATATGAGTGGTGTTATCCATGCAATCAAACCCATAATTAGAATACTTGCCCCAATGGTGTTATCAGTCAAGACCTAATGGTTTAATGTATAGCAAGTATGTAAGGACAATAGGAAGGATATATTTCTCAATAATTAGAAACACAAGAACCTACTCAAAGTGAAGTAACTCTTCTTAACTGGCAAGAGAATGATTTCAGTGGAATAGACCAAGATGAAGCATTTTTAATATTGGAGGCCCTATAGCAGCTAATACACATTTCAAAAAAAAAAAAAAGAAGCTGATCAACTCCCTAGAGTGGACCAGGCTTCAACTTCTAAAGCAATAACAAAATCAGCAAAGAGTAATACAATGTAAATACCACCTTTCGTACCTACCAAATAATTCAAAGAAAAGGTATCCACTCCAAATCTTGTAAAGGAAGATGTAGCCCCTATAAAATTACTGAGAAAGGTTGGCAATATTCCTTTTAGCATTCTTGATTAAATGAAGAAAACTAATTTTAATGTCACTATGTGGGAAGCCCTATTAATACCAGCACAAAGGGACTTACTACTAGAGGCCTTGAAGAACTTCCAAATATTAGAGAAGGCTCCAGATAGGTGGCCTACACCTACAATAAATTTATGTCAGCCTTAGACTAACAATAAAACAAGCAAAAATTTTAAGCATCCCCCCTTTTAGCTATCACTCATAATAGGGAAGCATTTGGTACATAATTACATGGTGGATTTAGGGGCTAGTAGTTTTGTGATGCCTAAGAAAATCATTAATGATCTAGGGACAAAAAACACCACTGTTAATAAAGGAGTAGTGTAACTAGATGGGACTATTGTTAAACAGTAGGAATTATAAAAGGAATAGGCCTCACTACTCATGCTTGACCTAGTTTTTCAATTACTCAGGACATTTCATTTATAGACCTCCCCTCATACTTTGCCATTTGTCTATTAAGATATTTTATTGTAAAATTAAGAGGATATCTATCTATTAAAGGGTCTCATATGCTAGTTAGAATGAGATATGGAACTAGAGTAATAATAATAGCTAAGTTGATCATGAAGGATTATATTGAACCATATAATCCTACTCCTCCCATAGAGATGAATTATACATTACAAGATCAAGAGGAAGAAGAGGTAGATCAAGATAATACAACACCTATAAAAGAAATCCTAGACACCCACTTAGATGAGTAGGGATCAGCCCTAAAATTATGACTACGTATAATAAATAGGGTTAGGAATGTATCGTATTCATGAGCAAGATGCAATCATCCCATATTTAGTCAAACCATCTAAGGATCTACAAGGGATGTGGTAGTTATATTTTGATGGTTTGAGAAGTAGAAATGATTCAAGTACAAGATTTATATCGATATCTCCACACAAAGAAAGTTACTTTTATTTATTTAGACTTTAATTCAGTTGTACCAACAAAATAGGTGAATATGAAGCATTGATTTGAGGCCTCCAATTGGCCAAGGATAGAGGAATCAAGTTTTTATAGATATTTGGGGATCTTGAACGTATCATTCACCAAGTTAGATCAAAAAGTGTGACTAAAAAAAATTTTCTAAGGTCATATAAACATAAGGTTTAGGACCTACTAGAATATTTCACTACCCTAAATTTTCAAGCAGTACCAAGGGCACAGAATAAGGATGTTGACTGCATGGCTTTGGTTGCATCTTAGTATAATCTACTAGTTAAAATAATGAGGGAAAATAGCCATCATGTGAGGCTGATTATAAGGTATTCCATCCCTAATAACACCATTAATTGGTAATTGGTAGGTCTTTGATAGCAATAAGCAAATCATAATTTTTGTAAGAGAAGAGGCTACATTTTTAAAAAGAAATCAGGCAAGGTTGAAAGACTAATATGGTGATCTAATCATATAGCTAAAAATGAAATTTTTTCCCATGGGTCTCATTACACTAGAAAATATATTTAACTCAGATGACCAACCAAAAATTGAGAAGAATAATATTACCATCAATGAAGAAAATTATGAATCGTCACTATCTTGGAAGGCAACTCACTCAAGATAAGCAAGGTATGCAATATTTCAAAGAAGTATGATTTTGTTCAATTATGTTGAGAGTTCGATGATAATTTTGCCTAGATTTATCATGATTCAAGAGAATTGGACCCAAGTTTAGCATAGAATACTATCAAATTGGATCTAAATACAAAACCCATTAGGCAGACACGGAGGCCCATCAATTTGAAGATTGAACCCTTGATGAAGGCTTAACTCTCTAAGTTTATAAAGGATAATATAATATTTCCAATCAAACACTCATCTTGGGTAGAAAATTTGGGCCCTATTAGGAATAATAATGGTGAAATTCATCATTTCATGGATTTTAGAAACCTAAAAAAAACATCATTGAAATATCATTATCCTCTTCACCCTATAGAACAAATTCTATAAATAGTATCAGGATCTAAGAGATTTTCTCTTCTAGATGGTTATTTGGGTTATGACCAAATCATATTAAAATAATCAAACCTATTTAAGACCACTTTCACCACAAAATGGGGCATGTACACATATATGAAGGTGCCATTTGATATGATAAATGCAGGGGAATTTTTTTAGAAAGCCATGGATATGGCATTCAAAGGTCTGATAAATGATATAATATTTGTATATCTAGATGATATAAAGGTCTATTCAAAGCATTTTGGTGCACATCCTAATCACCTAAGAAATATTTTCAAAAGATGTAAATAATTTAGTATTTCTCTTAATTAAAACAAGTGCATGTTCATAGTACATGAAGGCAAGTTACTAGGGCATATAGTGTCCAAATAAGGTCTTGAAATAGACCCTAAATGAGTCAATTCAATATCTACATTGGAATTTACAAGTCATAAAAATGGGTTACAAAGATTCTTTGGGAAGATTAACTTCATGAGGAGATTTGTACTAGATTTTGCATCCTTAGCCAAACCCCTTACCATAATGTTAAAGAAGGGAAATCTTTTAAGCTAGACTCAGTAAGGTAAATAAATATTTGAAGATATTAAAAAACTATATCCCAATCCCCCACCTTGGTTAACCCAAAATAAGAGAAGGATTTTATCCTCTATGCATTTGGAGGGGAGAGGAATATCTTAGCAATTCTGACTCAACACAATCATGAAGGTTTGGAGCAGCCAATATCTTTCTTCAGCTAATCTTTGAAAGGTTATGAATAAAATTATAGCTTCATAGAAAAGCAAGTGTATGCATTAATCAAATCACTCAAGAAATTTATGCATATGCTCTCCAAAAACAAGGTACATTTAATGGTTAGTCATTATAGATTCAAAGAATTTCTATTGAGTAAGGAGATAAATGAAAAATGAGTAAGATGGATCACTAAGGTCATGGAGTATGACATAGATATCATGATCACAAAGATGGTAAGAGGGAAAGGAATATGTGATCAAATAACTACCAACATCAAAACTACTAAACCAATTTTTGGTGTAGTATAAGCTTCAAATATACCTTAGCTAGACAATCTACACTCTTTTAATAGTTGGATTCAAGACATGACCCATTTCCTATAGACTAGAAATACCCCTTTGACTTCTAGAAATAAAATAAAATGTATTTTTGAGTCTAATCCATTACTTATGTCCTTTTTGATGGAGTTTTATTTTGGAAGGATATGAATGGAATCTTGTTAAGATGCATTGAGCATGATCAAATCCCTAAAGTACTCAAACAATTTCATGATTGACCATCAGGAGGACATTTTTTAGTAAGGACTATGACCATCAAGGTAATGAGAGAAGGATACTATTGTCTGAGTTATTTAAATATGCCCATCAGTGGGTAAGAAATTATGAAAATGTGCTTACTTCACTAGTAAGCAAAGGCTAGTTACACTTCCTCTCAAACCAATTCAAGCAGATTAACCATTCACCCAATGGGGATTGGACTTGATTGGTATGATCAATCCACCATCAAGCATGGGTCAAAAATGGGTTCTCATAGTGATATATTATTTCACATGATGGATTGAATTAGTTGTTCTGAAAGATGCCATAGAAACATCCATTTTAGATTTTATGGATAACATAGTTTCAAGGTTCGATGTTCCTCACACCATCATATCTGATAACACTAAAGCTTTTATGGGAACTCAAATCAATGAATGGACTATAAATCATAACATTTACCTAAGTACGTCTTCAAATTATTACCCTTAAGGTAATGGCCTAGTTGAGTCCACCAATAAAAATTTAAGTAAATTCATTATGGGCTGATAAAATTACACCAAAGAGAGCCATCAATAATTATCCTTTTATTTTGGTGTATGGAAGGGAAGCTCAAGTGCCACTATCAATCGAGTTACCATCCCTGGAGCTTAATAACTAGTTAGACCTGATTGATAATGATGAGATGATGTTAAGACTAGTTGAGCTCATGGAAATTGAGGAAATCAGACATCAATCGATGAAAGTCTTGGAATTAAATTAGGCACAAGTTAAGAAGACTTTCGATAAAAAGGCAACTATAAGAATATTTAATGAGGGAGATGTGGTTCTAAAGTGGGATGTAGATAAAGTGAAACCAGGAAAGCACACCAAATTTGATGCAATATGGAGTGACCATATGTCATCACTCGGTGCAAAAAACCCAATGCATTCTAGCTCACCAAGATTGATGATAAAGAACTACCAATCCCAGTTAATGGGATATACCTCAAAACTTGTTTTTGAGGTAAGGACTTGTTTCAAAAGTCTTTAATTTTTTTTAAATAATAGGGTTAGATTTTGTTTTAAATAAGTGCTTCTACACATGTCTTGGTCTTTAGGAGTAGTTCTTTGGTTTTTTTTCATATTTTGTTGTCTATTTTATTTTGTGTCTTGGCAAGCCCTACTTATTTTTTTCTTAGGTTATAGTTTTATCAGAGCAATTTTGACTCCATATCTAATGTCTTGAAAGGCTATTGAATTCTAATGATTAGTAGGTAATCATCCTGTAGAGGTCACCAAAAATGTTAAGATTTTTTGTCCTAAAAAATATCATGACATATAATACCCTAAGGGAGACCCCCCATTTTTTTTAGGGAAAACCTTTAATTATCCAAAAGTCAATCTTTCCCTTACCTTATATAATTTGGTACTCTAGATATACTTTACACTAGTGAAAATTGATTCACAAGTTTTGGGTCCTAAGAGGCAACAAACCCCAAAATCCATAGAATCCAAAACTCACCATGCACTTTACATGTTCTTGAATGTGAAAAATACATGGTAGGATCTAAATCCTGCCATGCACCTATCCATTAGAATCCAAAACTTAGTATGCACATTGCACATTTTCACAAAGTGCACAACACATGATGGGTTCTAGATCCTACTAGCCACTAAATATCCTCATGGAAGGTGGAGCTACTTCAAGTAGGTCCAACTTCCATTGGCCCACCTTAGCCTTTTCTTGTAGGAAGCAAGGCCTAGAATACACATTGCATGTTTTCAAAATGTACAAAGTGCATGCTAAGCTATGTTCCCTATCGATTTATTAAACCATCCATAGAGGGTGGACCTAATTCAAGCAATTCTAACCTCTGCCAAGATGAATTCAGGCCCTTCTATGGGAAGTGGAGATCAAAGTACACATTGCATGTTTTCATAATGTGTAAAGTGCATGATAAACCTCACCTCTTGTTAAGCCATTTTAAGCCATAGAGAGTGGACCTACTTCAAGTAGGTCCAACCTCCACCACCTACCATCATTAATTTCATTAATTAAAAGGTTTTCCTATATATGGTAAGTCTTTTACAAAGTATTATCATTGTTTAAAATTGATAAATGTGCTTTTGGAGATCTGATCACATACACCCTCACTTCTGAACCTCAAACCACATGCATATGAATTGTACTTCAAGACACAACTGTAAATATTTGAGTCACATCACTTAAACCTACAAAAAGGTACTTCCTTGTGTCATTTTTGTTTCAATATTCCATTTGTTAAAAATCTTTCAAGTTCTCAAGGGTTTTCTTTTCATTTTGGGGTTTCCTTAAAGGGTCTGGTTTAGGGTTTTTCTTTTCAAATTAAGTAGAAGATCATTTTGTGTGTCTATGGAAATCCAAGGGAAATATAGGGATTTTAAAATCTTCACCTTGAGGTTTTTTTCCTCCCAAACTTTCATTTTTTGTCTAGATTTTTTGTAATCAAAATCTCAAATTTTGCTTGGCTTAACCAAATATTCCTAAGCACATACTTCCCATTTAAAAAGTTAGAGAATATTCCTTCTAAGATTCCTTTCCCCCCAACATCCCTTTGGACACTAGATGTATTCTAAACATGCTTGACCTTTGTATATATTCTATTTCACTATGGATAGTGTATGTGCCTCGAGCACCTCCCACTTCTGTTAAGAACCCAACATCTTTGTAGCATCATGGAGAGTGGACCTATCTCAAGCATGACCCACCTCTAGTAGAGATTCTTAAGAAATAAGCATTTCAGACATTATATGTCCTTTAAACACATCTAAGTTCTACTAGAAGGAATAAGTGCTCCATACACCTATAATTTTTACCAACTTCCATAGTTGGTTACCCAGAGGATTTTTCTATAATCCCCATGCCTCCCAAAGAGATGAAGTTCAAATATAAAGGTCCAAAAGTAGATTATTTTCTAAAATCCAACCTCATATAAATTAGTGATACAAATTTAGGTCATATTGACCTAGGAGACTTCTCTGCCAAAATTCAAAAATGACTAGATACAAAGTATTTATGACTTTGGGCTTCCATAAGTTGCAGCTTTTCCCCTAACTATTCAAAGTCCTAAATTGATCCTGATGATGGCCCAACACTATGACCCCAACAAGAGGTAAGTGTATAATGATAAGGGAGAAAATATTCTAGACCTTAACTTCAACTACATTAGATTGATGTTTTCCATTCATGAGTATGAAATTTATCTGGATATAACTCCCCAAACATCTAGTCAATTCTATGAGGATAAAAAATATGGATGCCAAAATATGATCAACGAAAAATGGCTCAAGACCCCTAAGCACTCCTCCACCAGATTACCCAAAATAATGTACAAGTTTGATTTTATAGAGGAGGTAGGAGATGTTATAACATTATTGCATAGAGTCACTGGTAGTCTTGATGCCCAGTGTTATGAATAGTAGATGTACTAGTATATTTGGACCATCTGAGAGAAAAAATAATATATACATTGGGCATAATTAATTAGTGATTCTCTCCATCAGCAATTATTGGAGGTTCAAACCTTGAACAGATTTTACATGACCTCATGTATTGTTTATATTTTGGCCAAAGGGATATTATTCCTAGGTCTTAATGTTGTTCCTGATGAAATAACAATTGAGTAAAACTAATACCTTGTCCTCACCCTTCAAGCTAGTAAGAAATAGTTCAAAAGAGTTAATGATGCTTTCATCTACAGTATCATCACCATGTTCAGTTTAGAACTTAAGAGGGAGAGGTTCTTAAGAGAGGTATAAGAGGAAATCACTAAATGGGGATCATTCATTATATAATTCCCCACATATTCCTTCATTAAGGAAGTAGGATTTAGTGGTTCTCCCTTCATTGATATGTAAGTGACAAATGGGCATTGTTGGAGTTAGTGTGACAATTGGTAGAAACCCATAAGCTTTTCTCAGATAGACACAAGGAAAAGATTTATTTCCCTATTTTTATTGGTTTTTATACATGCCAAACTCTTTTGAAGGCCAAAGGTGCAGAGGCAGAGATGAGCCAAGTGACATTCAAAACCTTGGAGTCTAGGCCATATTTTGACCCATATGGCAAAATCAATCATGCATTAGATTTGGCATGATATGAACATGTGCTATACTATGAATATTATTAGGAGGATTATGATGATGAGGAGATGGTTAGAATGAGGGACTACTCAAGAATGTCCCTATAGAAAATAAAAGATTATGATACCCCTAGTTAGTTATCCTAATTAGTAGGTAAAAATAAGAAAACCATGATTGATCCTAACACTTTACACTTTAGTTTGACTAAAGTTGGGAATAAATCAAAACCTACTCCTAAGACCCTTTTAAGAACATTCACTAATGACAAGGGAGAAAGATATGTGGAGATTATAGTTCCCCCACTAGACAAATCAAAGGAATATCAGTTGACTGAATCCCTCAACCAATTCATAAATCTTGGTGAAACATCAAAATAACCATAATTAGTGTATCCAATTAGTCTGGATCAAGCTACAATTGATTTGGTATGGGAGATTGTTTACATAGGAATGGATACAAAAGAATGGTTAGAGGAACTAGATACAAGGAGCAATATGTACCTCATAGCAATGATGGAATATTATGGTATCATCATAGAGAGAAAGGAAATTTTAAAGTCACAAATCAGTAGCTTTGAAGAAGAGGTCCAAACTTTGAACGTGTATCATCCTAAGTTGATAGCCATAAAGTCAATTGATATGAATACCCTCATTGGTGAGAATATATTGAAGAACTCTACTAAGCATGGTGAATTACATAGGGCTGCCCAATTCTAGATAAAGATACTGTCTGAATCTATTGAATGAGCCAAAGAGGCTCATGATAAAGCTATTGATGTGATATATGATATTGATGGCATGATGAACTTAATGTCATGCCAACCAATGAAATATGCTAACAATATATTATAGGAAGAATATGTCTAGGAACGTTTTAAGGCAATAGTTAAAAAGGAGTTAGTAAAAGACAATCTTTGCCTTAAGTTCAATTCATAGGTTTGTCAAATATGAAAAGGCAATTGATCAAATGAGAATTGAAATGCAAGTTATAGTGAATTTCCAAAGAGAATTATTTAATTTATAGGTAGATTTCATAGCTCCTAACATTTATTCTTATAGGCCAGATGAAGAGTGAATATAGGAAATATTCAAGGCCTTTGATGCATACTCGGAGAAGCTACAAGCAAAAAATGACAAGAAAGCTGAAGCTAGTGTGAAGACTGACTAACTTTTCCTCTCCTTTGGACATTTGAAAATTTTTATATCATATGTATTTTCATTTTGAAGACATTATAATTTGTAATTTTCAATTACAAAGTGCAGTTGTGTATTTTTTATAACTCTTTTGGAGAAAGAGAAGACATGTAATTTTTCACTTTATACTTTTGTAAATGTGGAAGTTGAAAAAATCAAATTGCAAATTGTAGTTTCTATTTTAATTAATGTGAAATGAAAAAAGTGCAAAGTCATAAAACACAAATTACATGGTCCTTTTGGTCAAAGCAATAAAGGTTTTAATGTTGAAAAAGTCTCACTTTAGTTTTGCACGCTAGGGTTTACATGGAAAAGAGATTTGAAATTTTATTTTCAATATTATCTTTTATTTTTTGAAGACTAAGTTCTGTTGGGCACCGTTTCCTACATGAGGAGTTATTTTCAGCCATCATCCAAGGAGCCTTGCATGAAGATATCCAGCTATGCCAAGATCACCTCCAGATTTAGGTCCAAATAATGAAATAATACAAGCACTCCCACAAGTCCAAAGTGCCAAAAATAGAGGAACACACCCCCTTTGCATGAGGCATTCCAGTTTCCATGGTTTCTTTTTTTAGGTGTTAAGTTTTGACAAACTACATCTTCTAAGACATTTTGTATAAATATGGGTAGACCCTGTGGCCCAATGTATCTTTTTGTTGTTAGTGATATTTTTTTGTATTTTGTATGTATTTAATACAATTTGTAACCTTTAGAGAGAAATAAAGTTGAATTTTTTCCTTTCTTATCTTTGGAATCTCTATGTTATGCAAGTTATATGATTCTTTATGGAAGTTTTATCTTTTATTTTAGTCTCAAGAAAATTCATCATGGTATTTTACCCTCTTGATAGTATAGTTTGAAATAAAGATATATTTTCCCTTTTTTGAATAATAGCTAAAATATTACCTCTAATTTACAAATTTTCATAAGTTTGTGCTTAAAATAAACTCAATTAATTCTATACCCTATTGTGCTTTCAAAGCAACCATCTATATCCACTATATAAATTTGGTGCAATCACCATACTTTCAATTTTTTTGAAATTCCAATTTCTTTAAAACCCTTTTCCCATCAAAGCCCTAGTTTAGGATATGAGATCACTAAAGAAAAAATTTTCTAAAGGTTGATATTTCATTAGTTTGGATCAGATTTTAGTGAAAGGAATCTATCCTGCTCCAAAGACTAACCTCAAAATTACCAAGGTCCCATGGCTTTGGAGGTTTTTCCATTATCTCATTAGGCATTTGCACAACAAGCTACATAATCAATATAGGTGTAATCCTATGTGATAATAATAATCTTACCATGTTTTGAGTTGAGATGGAATAGGGTGTAGATGCATCTACTTGGTGATCACTTTGTATTGCCAAAATAACCTCTTTTTCCTAATTCACATCTTATGCCAAGTGTTCACACAGTCCTCTACCCATCACCAACTTGGTAACCTTCACTTATATGTCATATTTTATGCATTTATTCACCCAACTTGCATTTTTTACTCAATTTCAGACCAGGAATGAAGTCTTTGATGCTAGGGTGAACCACCATGATATAGATATTGTTATTAGACAACATGTGTTTGAATTTTTTGAGACCTCTCATTACTACAAGCACATGCTTTTCCAAAAATGTATACCTCTCTTCATATCCCTCCAATGCTTGACTAAATAAATTTATGGGCTGCTTAATACCCTCACTTTTTTGTTGAATTAACATGGCATAAATAGTGTCATTGGTTGAGAAGGCATACAAAAATAAATCCCTTGAAAAATTAGGGTGGGAAGGGTGGGTGTTTGGTCAATGGCTTGTTTGATGGCTTCAAACATTCTCTTTCCCTCTTTAGTCCATCTAAATTCATTATGTTTCTTGAACATGATGGTCAGAGGCCTTACCAACTCATCAAACTTGGGGATAAACCTCCTAATGAAGTTAATATTACCTAAGAAAGTTTTCAATCCTTTCTTGTGTTTGGGAAGTGATAAAACAAGGATTACACTTATCCTCTCAGGGTCTGTAGAAAGGCCTTATTTTGACATAATGTGGCCTAAATTCTTTCATTATGGAATGTAAAAATACATTTTTGGCGGTTTAAAAAGACCCCATACTACCTACACATATCAAATATCAGCCTTAGGTGTATCAAGTGATATTTGGCACCCTTGGAAAAGATTGTTATGTCATCAAGGTAGATGAGCACCATCTCATTGATGAGTCCTTGTAAGGCTACATCCATTGATATTTAGAAAGTGGCCCTTACATTGAATATCCCAAAAGGCATCTTCACCAACACTTGTGTTGGTCCTCCTCCTTCACTAACACTTGATTATATCATGAGTATCCATCAAGCAAAGAGAAACACTGTGAACCTACAACCTTTTGGAGATTATGATCCATGGATGAAAAGGGGTAGTGATTTCTTAATAATAGCTTATTAATATCCCTAAAGTATACACATAATCTTAACACCCCATTCTTCTTCCTTATAGGCATAAGAGTGTTTGATGGGGAAGATGATGTTAGACTCAATGAGCTTAGTCAACTCTTTCTTCATGATGAGTTCAATCTTGGGATTGACTAAAATTTGATTTTTTCTAATAGTATTAGAACTTTCCTCCAATTATAAAGTATTCTTGGCCAAAATAGGGTAAAATTCATTCAAATAATTGTACTCCAAAGCAAATATGTCTACAAATTATTGACACTACTCTATGAAGGTTGCCTTTTCTTCCTTTGTGTTCACTTTACCTAGTTTGAGCAGCCTATCCTTAAATATGGTGACCTTCTCATAGTGATCCTCCTTGGTAGACATTCTAACCTTATCCTTCATTAATTAATCATCCTCATTTAATATTTTTTCTAGGGTCATTAATTCCTTGGGTAGTTTATTTGTTCTCAATTGAATAATCTAGTCACCATATTTTTGTTAAAGTTTGCCTTGGTTTCTTGAGTATAATTATGCCTCCTACTACAATAAACATGTTATTTGCTTATCATTTTCAAAGACATAAAAAATAAACTCATTATTAGGAACTAAAGGTCTACAAACTACCTTGATTTGGTACTAATCTTTCATGTCCTTGACACCACTTGGGATGTCATATTGTGCTCTTATAACTATCAATCGATCTACATGTTGATTGGCCTCTCTTTGGATTGATCAGATGTTAAAGGCCTCAAAGTATTCTAAGATGTCCCAAACCCTATGCTTTTATGCCTTCAAGAGTGGATTCTTGATTGAATTCTTCCCTCTCACTTGATGCACTACCAATTCACTATCTCCCATGGATTATAGTAGCTTAATACCTCTCTTTATTTCCCATTATATCCCATGAATGAGGGACTCATACTCTTCTATGTTAGATATGCATTTAAATTATAACTTCATGGTAGAAAAGTGTCTTTGATTAGAAGGGGATAAATTCATGACACCTACCCCACTTCCATTCTTTCACCTAGAGCCATCAAATAGCAAACTCCACACTCCATCATTATCTTAGCTTGGGTTAGTAAGGGTTGCTATGGTAGCCTCCTCCTTATGAATATAGTATATCCCCAAAACTTATTCTTCAATTATTTTATATTTATCATATCCATGGTTATCTACCCCTTACTCATCAAGAAGTAAGTATGATATGCCTCTAAGAGGTTCAACTAGATCCTGATCATTGGGGTGTTCATCTTCATCAATGATAGTGTAGTTGACATTAGAAAAACTAGGCATGTACGGATCTAAATGTAACCTATAAATAGGCTTAGACCTAATGGTAACCTTGGTTCCATACCTGGTCCTAAATTCCATATAAGACTATTCATAAGAGATATAGCCTCCTATCTTTGGTAGTGAAATACCTAGACAATCACAAGGAAAAATATGGTAGGAGATAAACCACTACAACACCTTAGAATATGGTATAATTAAGACAAATATATAGGATAATTTTTATATCCTTGAGTACACCAACAATCTTAGTAGGGTACCCATCTAGTTGTAAGACTCCCTTAGAATTAGGCTCATACCTTAACCCCAACTTGTTTGTTATAGAATTAGGCATGACAGATATACTTTCCCCACTATCTATCATAAAATTGTGTACTAAGGAGTCTCATATGATGAAAAAAAGATAGAAATGAGGAGGCTTGTTTACCTTGGCTACTTGGGTCTCATTAGGCTGATTGGGTTGGTTAGGACTATACCCACTTTTTTTGCTTACTTCTCCAAGATGTGAAATTTGGACAACTATTTTTAAAGGAGATCTTTTTATACTAGAATGAGAAATGTGTCCCACATTGGTATGGTGAAATTATCCTTCTTCATATGATCCAAAATATTTATATGAGATATATCATCCTTTGACTATAACTTAGGAGTAGTAGTACTATTTAGAGCTTGAGTGACCTAAGGTGTGAATGGACATTTGTAATTATTCCCTTTCCCATATTGAACCTTATAACTTGGTGGATTTTTAGGGGATGAATTATATCCACTAGTCTCTTTATATGGTTGAGATGATGGAATCACCCACTATTCTTTTTTTGGACCTTGTATGGGTTGCAATAAGACTATCCGGATACCTTGGTTGAACCCCCAAGTTGATTGGCTGCACATTATTTAAAATAATTTTCTCCTTCTTGGAAGTTATAAAAATTAGTATTTAATTATGTCTTACTCCTACTCATTCCTTGTTGTTTTGACATTTTACATTGAGTCATGAAGGGAGTCTCTCCATATTTCATAGAAGGGCCTTCTTTATGTTATGTAGCAGGAAAATTGTCTTGCAAAGGAGGAATTTGATTCTACTTCATAAGAGTGGTTTGACAAGCACATCCACTTGTATTGATTTTCATCTCATGAGACTGACCCCATTATGTATACCATTGACCTTCTTGATCATAGTTATTTTGAGTTGAAACTAGTGCTCTAGAAGTGCTAGTAGAATTGGGATTGAAACTATTATAGGGCCTTGCTTGAGTGATCTACCCTTGACCTTGTGGATTAGGTTGATATGGAGGCCTATTGAAATGGTAAGGCTAATAGGGAGCTTGATAAGGAAATTGGTATGGTCTATGAGGTGGAATTTTCTTCCTCTCCAAGGCCACTATCTTATTAGTTTGTGCTTTGAATAGTCCTTAAATTTTACCTAATCTATCATCATGGTTTGCATATGCTTGATCATGATTAGTTTTTGTATTTATGGGAGAAATGGTAGGCACATGAGGTTGTATATCTAGGAACAAAGGCATGAGGGGCCCTAGGGTAATATTTCCTTCTTGTATTAGATAGTTTTTAATCTTTATTTACACTTCATAAGCCTCAAGTAATGTGTTCCCTCCCATGGACAATATCATGATTGTGACATCAAAATTAATGGCTCTCAAAGATTAAAAAAGGCATAGTTAGGAGTGGGTTTGACTACTATTGGGATTTTATCCCAAGTATTATAAAACCTATAGTTAAATTCCACCATAAATTCTTGGGGAGCCCTTTTGATTGTGGTCAATTATTCCACTAAAGACAAGTGGTCACTTCTATCCTCAAAATGATTGCATAGGTGTTCCCCACACTCATCATAGGTGTTGATAGAAGTAGGTGTTAAACCTATATACTATTGAAGTGCCTTACCTCTAAATCAAGTAGTTAATAGCCTCATTGATAAATTTTCTTGAGTCACATTATATACTGAGAAAAGGTTTGTTATGTCTATAATGTGTTCAATAGGAGTGGTAGAGTTTCTCCTATAAAGTATGGAAGACTCTTAAGTGAAAAAAAAGTGATATCATCAAATTGATTCAGGTTTAGAGGGATACCACCATTAAAGGGTAAAAAATCTTGATTTTTAAGCCTAGCCATTGGAGATTTATCGGTTACAATAGTCCTTTTTCAAGTAGGATTAGGATAATTAGGTGGTGTAGGATTAGTATTAGACCTAGGGTACATATTTATCCTAGCAAAATCCAAGGACAATTCAACAAACTTAGCTTCTTTACCTATTTATGAATACCTTGTGACCACTTTTGGCATGAAATTTGACTACAACTATCATTAGAGTGCTTAAATCTCCTTGAGATCACCAAATGCTACAAGTAGTTACTCTAATTTACTTGAATCTTAGTCCCACTATTCATGCCATAAACTATTGTCAATCTAGATTACACCATTGACGTAGAGGTGTGTCAAACCTACCTCATCTAATGGATATAATGGGATCACCTTCGGGTGTGGGTAGCCTAGTTGATGAGGTGAACCTCTAGTTTTGGGGCTAGCTCCTCTGATGCATCATTTATGGCTCTATTCCTAAAACCTAATAACTTGCTTATGAAAATGGATAAATATATGATTGAAACAAATCCTAAGCTAAAGGAGGTGATGCACCAATAATTTTTTGTCCACTCTAACTGAACCTTAAAAACATTTATGAACCAGAAAAGGATAAGTGACTAAAACATGTTCTTTAAGAGACTACAAAGATTTAGTACTTCATGTGAAGTTTATTATGGATGGATTTAAATTGAAGGTGATGAATGAGAGGTCTGATTTAAGACACTACCAATCATATTGCACTTCAATTATAGTCACTATCACTTCCACACATCATATGACCTATTTAGGATAATATTATAACAACTAGGTGAGAACAAGGACATGAAAAGGAAGATAAAACTCAACACTTATGAAAATCAAAAAGTATGAAACACACTAATCCATCATATAGAATATTAAAATAATCCTTATATTTAATCAAATGTTTTATAAAGTACATTGGGTATATTTTTCTTCATACCCATCTAAGGGATCCATACAATGGCATTTTTGCCTCAACTAATAGAATAATAGTGGGAAAAGGAGGAAGAGTATAGAATTGAAATGTGGATGATAGTCCATGATGATATTCATTTACTTAACAATTAGTTAAAACATACATAAGGATTACTAATACCTCCTTGATTCCCCATATGCACTACCTTAACTTCATAATGGCCTTCAACGAGAGTATGATGTAGGAAATGGTCTATTGAAGGCTTCTTAAATTTTTGTTGATGCCATTCAAGGGTGATCATGCAAACCTAGTCAAATAAATATCATTTTTACAATTAAAAAGGTATAAATGTGGTCCATCTTGGCCTTCATGAAGCAATAAGTAGCCTACCTCTCTTTTGCATGTCAATAAGGCTTAAAAAACTACCTCATACTCCATAATGGACATGAAATTTGCCTACTCAATTCCATTAATTAGTTACAAGTATTTTTATTACCCTAAATTTATTCTCTTAGCATCCCTTTATGCTAATAGACATCTCCCTTAATTGACCAAATAGGCATATTAGGCAACTAGGCCTAGTCACATGATGATAGATGCTTGGATGGCCATGAGACTTGCATAGAACCTTAATAATAGATATGTGAGTATGTTTCAAGTAAAAAACATAATCTCACACCATAACATATTCCTTTTAAATATTTTACACCTGTAAGTCTTGATCATTTAGATGACTAGGTCACCTCTCACTAACACTTCTATACTAGCTCTTTAGTGAAGGCCTATATCAGTATTTACAAGAGGAATTGAGTGTGGTTTGTGATATTATATGGCATAATACACTTCACACTATCCTTATAAATGATACAACTATTATTCAAGATATGTGCCTTGAACTCATCATTAAACCTTGTAAAAGATAGGGTTTTGGTACATCCATACATTTGTTTGTACAAATAAATGCCATAGTATAACCTCCTTAGAGTGCACAATAATTTTTAGGTATCTCCCAATAAAATTCAATTAATTTGATTAAAAACTTCTCAATATCTTTTTTTTAGTCTTTAATTAGGTTTTATAGAGTTTAGGTAGGTTTAGACTCTAAATAATAGTTCATAAATGTTAGTCCTTCAACCTACAAAATAATGCCACTAAATTATAGTAGATAAGGCCCCTCAGCCTTACCCTTATGCTCAAGACCCCATTTAGATCCTTTGTATAGTTATGATCATAAGAAGGTGCTCTTTGGGTGATTGTTTTACATTTTGTGCACTCTTAAGGAAATTTTAGGTCAAAAATGGCCAATTTTGAGCTCTCCTCTACAAAACAAGGTTGCTTTCACGTATAAAATTATTTGAAATATACTTAAATGTTATTTTGAGGTCTCATTAAACCCTTTTTATCATCTGACATCAATCTTCATGTAGTAATTCTTTGAGAAGGGTATTAGGCCAATAGACCTAGTGATAGTGTTTATGTGTTTTGCCTTCAAAATGGAGTTATATAAACACTTGGCCACCTCTCAAAGTATGAAACCCCTTGGATCCCTTGGATCACTTGTGTTGACTTGGTTAATCCATTTTTTTCCTCTTCATGCATACACAGTTAGATAACTAAGAACTTGGCATGTTTTTAGGTGATCATCAAATGTGGAGACCCTTGTAGGTGGTCATTGTGTAGTATTTTTGACCTATTTATACCTTCCACTCTTTAAACTAATGCAAAATATTTACTCTCTATAATTTCATACACATAGACTTATAGTAGTTATCTCTAGGCATGTAACAGTCTTCTCTAGGCTTAATTCATACACCATACAGTCTTCAGATGCTAAATAGTGGATCATCTAAGTGCGACCTAAAAACAACATAAATATCATTTCAATGCTCAACTACTTCATTTCAAGTAATTTGGGGGCAAAATTTGTCCATTAGGTTATTATCAAGGTTTAGGAAGGGTTTTAGTGGCCTACCATCTTAATAATGGTTCATAGAGTACATGCCTTAGATTAAAAACTTAGTGCCATGGATGTTAATCCCATATACCCCTTCAAATCTCCCTAATATCTCTTGGTCCCATGCACCTTATACTATGATCTCAAAGTGAAAGTTGGCATCCTTTATGTCTTTGTCAAGCATTCTGGGTGGGTTGATAGTGTTAAGGATTATTCACAGAGTTGATATCCTAAATGAAACTCTTTATACCCTATATAGTAAATGAATAGGGGTACCCAAATTCCATTAAGAGTATTGGGCCCCACTCATTTTCTAAATAATATTAGCATTTGAGTTGGCATCTCAAAATAGTAGACTGGGGAGATGAAGCTTGAGACAGATAATGAGGCCAAATTGACCATTTCCCTACCTTCTTCCACATAAAACACCTCCTTTGGACTTGCATCATCATCAAAATTATTTTCATGCCGTTAAGTCTTCTTGGGGGGTTTGAATGTGTCACAAGGAGGGAGTTAGGTTTTTTAGGCTTAAGGAGGGTTTTAGGCTTTACGGGCCTAAATTGAGCCTCAAGACCTTAACCACCTGTAGATGTATTGATGACTTACAAGTTATATTATCACCCTTTTTCATTTGTCCTCAGCTTCTTATACTCCTATCTCTAGCTTCCTCTCTTCTAGGTCTGTCATGACCACATTTAGCCTAGTTTGAGTGTTTGTATTAGTTTGTGCTAGATACCTCAGTGGTTTGTGTCTCTATTTTCCTCTCTATTGGTATATTTTGGGGCTCAATTATGGTGTAATCAAGGTCTGACAACATTCATTGAATTGGGTTTCCCTCAACTCCAATCTCAAAAATCCCTCTATAGTCATATACACATGCTTATGTATCATGAATGTTAAACCAAGACCAGGCAACTCTCTCAAGCTTGATTCTACCTTTAGATATCCCAAGGAATATGTATGTCATACATTACCATGGGGTCAGCCTTACATATTTTTTCCACTATCATTCAAGTCATATAGACACCCTAACTAACTAATTAGACATGTATGCACTTAGCTCATTGTTTATGCCTGAGTAAACTTGTTTTGATTATCTCTTCAATTCCCCTTATGTTTCAATAATATATCCCTTATGTTTTTCCCCTCTACTTTAGTTCTCTCTCTTTCATGTTCATATAATATCTCACATTCAAGGTTGGATACAGACTTCCTATGGTCCTATAGGTGGTGATTATGGGTAGTATGACTACCAAGTGGGTTATTACATAGGTCCATGAGTAAGAGGAGGGATTATTTACTATTTTAGAGACCTATTTGAGCTCTATTGAATCTCAATACTTATCCTTAGTATAGTCATTTCCAAAATCATATAGTCCTCTCTTGATTCTGACTAGGTTCAACTATAGATGATGGTTTTGGGAAACTCTTTGAAGGCTAAGCTTAAAATTGATTTCCTAAAACCTATCATTGGCATTCAACCATGTGTCTAAAATTTATTTATATTTCTCCTCCTCACAACCTCATGGACCTTCCATGGCATTGTGTAACATTTGACCTTACTTTCATGCCTTAAGCTTGGGCATAAGGGCTTAATCCTTTAGGTGGTGATTATACATTTCTCTAAGAATGTGATTTTGATAGGTAAATCATGTTAGGAAGTGAAAATGGCTTGATAAGGTCACTACATAATTTTTATTTGTTGAGAGGGCTCTTGTGGACTATTATCCCTCATTCAATACCACATATTGTGACCCTAGACACCCCTATCTTTATACTCAAAAAATTAAGGAACTTGTATTTGGTTAATTAGGTATATTGAGGAAAAAAAATGAAGATTAATATTTCATAAAAAAACCCTAAACAATGTTAATGAACCTTAAACTTTGCTAAAAAGGTCTATGAAAGCATTAAGAGGCTAGTTCATGATTTATTTATCTTGAGAGCCAGAATGAGGCTTGTTACTTATGAGAGATGGGATCCTCCACATTTTTACAACATGTCTTCTACCTATATAGTGTTCTAATGATCTTAAATAACCATCAACTATGAAACACTCTACTCACACTTGCAATAGAGGTCAAACTACACAAGCAGTCCCACTTGAAGACATGATCTTAAAAGAGTTGAAGGTTCATTGATGACTCCATTGTGATAGGGAGGCAAATAGGACCTGAATGGTTCCAATAAACCTATAAAAATTTTAAACCACTACTCACTTCCATATTCATGCATTGAAGGCTTTACAACATCAAGATACCACTACCTATAACCTATAACTTGTGGCAACCTAGATGTTTATTTCTCCCATAACCTCACATATGCCAAGTGGGATATGAGGATGGTGTAGGAGATTTGTATAGACCATATATAAGTCACTTAACATTCCATTATTATTTCATCACACTCAAAAATGGATAGACTAAAGTAAACCTGAACCTTGCCTAGATGGAAAAAACACATTGAGTCTTTCATCTTCTTAGTGATTATTCAAAAAAGAGGGGAAACTAAATTGATAACTAATGAAAAAAATGGAAGAAAACTAAGGTCAAATAATCTAACCTAAATCTTAGGTCCTCATTCTCTCTCCTCTACCTATACCAAACAAAAACTTAAATGGCTATCCAAGGCTGCCAAGAAGAACAATGGAGAGAAGGGGTCAATTTTTGGATTATTTGACTCTAAAACTAATGGTTTCTATTATTTTATGCCTATTTTTAATTCACCCTAAATATTCCTAACCTCTTCTAACCATGACCATATTAAACAAGTCTATACAAGCTTGGAAACACTTATAAAATACCACTTTCTTACATTTTCTCATGTTTCAAATCTTGAAATGCTATTAGTGGGTAGGAGGAGGGAAATGACGAGTCAAAAAAGTGTTAAAAATAGGGGGTATGGGTGGATGGAAGGTGAAGATTCATTCTTTCACATGTGTGGGCCCCCTTAATGGTGAATAAAATCCTTTGACTTCTAAAAGAAGACCCTTTTGCATATGAAACCACTTTATCATGGCATTATGGTGATAATGGAACCCTTTTAAATTCATTTTAGCTTTAATAATGATTTAATGGTGATTGAAGGGCCATAATAATATTATTCCCATGGTGTGAATACCCCTTGATGGCAATATGCATGATTTCGAGTGAAATATCAATTAGAAATTACCTTCATATTTATGAAAAGACCTTAAAACATGCTAAGGATTTAATAAAAATAATTTCATTATATTTATAGCATCTTTAACCCTTTGATTTCACCATACCTTTTAGGTTCTCAACATGCTTAGATGGATTGACATTAGGCCATGAGCTTCAAAATTTGAGTCATATTTAATATGAGTGAGTTTAGATCTAATTAGAACCACCTCAATACTTATTATGGACTCTAATACATAGCTAGCACAAAATGAACACTTGACAAAATCTCAAAAGGGTGAGAAGATGACCACTATGCCACTTATTAACATAGGTATACCACTTGAACATGTTGCCTTTGACTTGGTGACAAGTGACCCCTCCTTGAACTACCTTGACATTTCAAAAGACACAAGAAGATTCCCAAGGTTGAGCTCAAGTGCTCATGGGCATAGATTGACCATTTCTAATCCCAATGGTAGAAATAAGTCAACACTATAATTTAAACTATCATTTTCCTTTTAAAATTACCTTTTATTTTGATATATATTTTAATTTTTTATATTTTTATATTCCTACTCCACATGGATTTAAAAGACCAAACATGAGTGAAATAGGTAATTAACACAATAGAGCTTTACACTTGGCCACTAGAGATAAGGACCTCAGACCATGTTATCTAAAGACTCCTATAATTTCCCATAAGTAAGTGTGTAAACTAAAAATTAACCTATGTGTGTCTCAAATGAAATTTAATGAGGTAAATATGGAGATCATAAAATATCCGTCCATGTAATAAGTGATATAGTGATGATTATGCTTGTAGCTGATCATAAGGAGGGGATATGGTGATTTGAGAGGGAAAAGGCTAAGTTGTGATAGTTATGTCACTAGGGAATTCATACTAACCTAAAATATATCCATCACAACTATTAAATAAAGTAAGTGGTCATCCCAAAATAAATGGGAAGATAAATGGTCATCCCAAAATAGGGGGGAAATAAATGGTCATCCCAAAATAGTGGGAATGTAAATGGGCATCCAATAATTACAATGACACTAAGGTGTAAATGATATAATGAAACCCAAAGGTGTTACCTAAGTTCTAAAATAGAAATAAATTCCTAAAGCTAATTAAAAAAACCAATATGGAAACCATGGTGTAATTAAAAACATAGTAATGTAAATTAAATGCCAAAAAGTAAAGTGCTAAAAATTGAAAGTGAACCATGATATAAAAAGTTTATGCACAACAAGACATAATAAATTCCATAATATAATATAAATGTGAAATAAAATAATATGATAATGTGAATAATAATAGTATATGACACATATATTTTTAAAAAAATTATGATATATATCTCCACATACATCACTGATAACATATAATAAGTCTTGTTGTAACTAGTATTTAGCTCTGATCATATTATCTTCTACTTTATCAAAGATTCATATGTGGACTACCTAACGCATGATATATATAGAGAAGGTAAGAATACTAGAATAATTTGGAGGACATGGTTCCTCCTGTTAAGTATGCTAAATGCAGGAAACTTGCAGCATTTCTGGCCAATATCCTATAATATAATTAAAGGCTCAGGTTGAGGAGAAGGCTTCCCCTTCATCCAAGAAGGAACCTAGGTGAATTTTTAATAATGTTTATGAATATACATTATTAATTCAATGAAATTATACTAGAGTAATAAAAATCTATCTAAATGGTGTCCAGTACACTAATTGAAAAGAAAACATACTTCTACATGCTTGTAGATGTAATATAGAGACTTCTTTAGAGGTAAATTTTTTTAGACTGCTGGAAGACTAGGTTGATTTAGGATGAAGTACATATATGTACTACCAAAGATATTTTAAATGAGTCAGATTATGTGTATTCATACCATGAAATAAATAATTTCACTTAGGAGTAGTTGAATATGGTGGTCTACTATGGAAAAAATTGAGCCTTGTGACTTTTATTATGCTAAATATATATATAGTATGCTTGAAAACATTCTGCCAAATAATTGGATATCCTATGAAACTCATAATATGGATCATCTTCCCACCATTTCATAGGTTGAGAAACATACTAGGGTCTATCTATAATATCATCAAATAGGTCATCATTATTGAAGCATTTAAGGTTAGGAAAATGAACTGAAGATGTAACTAATTATTTAAGAGACTGCCTCAATGTGGTCCAAGTTAATGTGGTCAACACCCTGGGAGGTAAATATAATAATAATATTATAAATTATGGAAAATTTATATAATCACATCATGGAATGATCAAGGAATATACTTTGAAGAAGAATCATAAGTAACTAGGGTAGAGTGTGTAGAAGCTAAAACACACTCTATCTCTGACTCATGAACATAAAATTAAGGAGGAATAATTTAAATTAAAGTATAATGAGAGTGTAATATATAACTAAATTAATGATATACTAATGTAAATTAGACTCATAGGAATGATACATGGAAAGATTGATAGTGAAGGATTTTAGTATCTGTGTCTTGAGCATAGCTAGCTAAGAAGGGGTCATCTAAGAAATAACCATAATCATAATTAGGTGTATGAATATTGATTTGGAGGTAATATATTGATCTATATAAAGAGTGGGGATTAAAATTATTATGAATAACCATATAATCATTAAAAATAGTAGTTTGTTTCTTTCAAGAACAAGAACTAAGCTATAATTTGAAAAGGGAGGTTGAAGATTTGATCTTGAGAATGATCTCATTAGCTTCATCATTTTTATAATATAATAATTTAGGTTTTACATATATAAAAATCTCTTAGTGTCCATTGTAGCCTTGGGTAGACTTGATAGGATATTTAAAATGTTGAGATTCACAAAAGGGGATGGCAGGGAAAGGTTCAAGTGTAGGTAGTTTAGAGTCACCACATTTGTGGAAAGTTTATAAATTCCAAGGGTTAGTGTCACCTTTAATGTTATATATATCACAATTATGGGTAAATTTGACACACTGGCATGTAGATCAAGTGATTTCCCTCATGTAATTAATCCAAATTTGACCAAGTAAAATAGTTATAGGATAATGAAAAGTTGAATATCATGAGCTTAAATCTAACTATGATGGGAAAGATGGTGATAATAATCCAATTGCAACCAAGGTGATTCATTTTTATTTTATCATATTTTTGACATGTAATTTGAGTAGATTTAAGGTTACATTTAGAGTGTTTAGAAGTTTTGAAGAAGTTGAGGGAGGTAACATAGGTGTCAGACCCTTAATCGATCAAGGAATACTTAAATTGAATGTTACCAACTTGGGCACTAATTAAGAGATGAATGTTATCCACATAAAGTAATATTTCACCAAGGATCATGGAATTGATAGGAAACATAAGTGAGAGATAAGCATCCATAGTCTCATAAACTTGAATCGACATTTATTAACACTATTTTAATATAGTATCCTCAAATAATATTAACTTAGAATGAGAGTTACATCAATCAATTTTGAGGACACAAATAATTAGTCATGAGATCAAAGAAAGGGATATGAGGGGGAATATTATTAATTTCCTAAATGGGATCCCACTCATCCAATCATAAAGGTGTTAGATAGTTTTGAGATAGTAGTGTTTAATGCAAAATTGAGTCAATGAAGGGAGAGGTTGAAGTGCATTTGAAATGATTATCATATAAAATGTGTAGTCTCAACCTGCTTGATGTAGTTTTTTCAAGGATAATAGACTAAATCGAGTTAGCATTTACAGTTTATTTCAAATAAGATCTAGAAATAAAATGGATTGATCTAGTTGATGCAGTAATGTAGGAGTAGATGATAGTAATAGATTGAATTGAGTAGTTAAATGTCAAAAATAATAGGAGTAAGAGATGACTATTTTTAACTGGTTGATATAGTCATTTTTTATATAGAAAAAATTGATTGTATTTAATTGGATGATGTAGTAACATAAAATTTATGATAGCTAACATATTGTATTAGGGTGGTTGATACAGTAGGAATAGGGATATGAGGACTAATAAAAGTATATCAGTGTGGTTGATATAGTAGATTCAATCATAAAAACAAGATTACATCAAATCAGTTGATGCATTTGTATGGTATGGATTGATAATTATTTCCTCATACTCAACATATATAAAATGAAACAAAGAGGTATCATAAATTATTATGTAAGTATGATAGAGAGTATTATTATAAAGTGGATAATGATCAATGTAGGAGACTACGTGCCTAATTTTTTATTGTTAAATAGGTTTTTTTAATTGGTATAAGAGTGAGTGTTAACCATGCTCTCAACAAGATTTGTTTCAGTGGGTTGAATGGGATTAGAATGATGGTTTTGGTTGTGTTTAGGAAGTGGATACTTATAGATGTCAAGGTGAGAATTGGATTATTTGAGATCTTCATGATTGATTTTGGACTCATGGGTTTTATCTAACTTATCACAGGCTTGCTAACATTCTTAGATTATAGATTCATGATTAAAGTTGGGATGAAGGATAAAATCAAGATAATATTTATTGAGTTTCCTACAAGTTTAATTTGATTTCCATAAATTTTTATCTACAATAAAAACTTTTGAGGATCATACCAATTCTTGGTAGGGTTAGAATGATCAAGTTATCTAGCTAAGGCTTTAATAAAGTGTTTTATAATTTTAATTAGGGAAAAAGGCTTATGAAATTCCACATTATTCACATAATTTTATGAAGAGGGATGAGGATAGAAGGGAGTTACTATGAGAGGTTGGGAAAGTGTCACTGTGTTAGAGCCACCATGGATAATTTCATGGATGGTATGTGTGTAATCATATGTATTTGTATTTATGACACCATCATTAGTAGCATGCTTGTTTTTAGATTTCATAAGTGTATAATTTCCATATATAGGTTAGGAAGGCTTAAATTATCTTACAAGGAATTCTTGATGTTTAACTTAATCAAGGGTTTATTTTAATGATTTTAGAGAGAGAGTCCCAAATCAATGTTAGATTTTAATATGGAGAGCATTGGTAATAAATGAAAGAGTTTGTCTTCCAACATGTTGTGTTTGGCCTTATTTTATAAGGTCTTCAAATGACTAATAAAGGGTTTGATAGTTTTATATTTTTACTATTATAATTGAAAAAATGGAATAATTTATTTTTAGGGAGATAATTAGTCTAAAATTCCTAAACTAATGTATTAACTAAGTCTTATAAGCTAGAGATAGTGCTAGAATTGAGTTGATTGTACCAATCTAATGCATTACCTAAAAAGATTTTGGTTATTTTTTTGGTAGCCACAAAGGTGTTTAGCTCAATTAAATCTTTGTAAAGGTTGAAAAAATATTTAAAATTCAAATTGGGATCAGTGGACACATTTTAAATGATAGTATGAGTGATACCACGTATGTATATTATTTATTTTTCATTATTAGTTTGAAAAGTATCCATTTTTTTCATTGCTAGTAATAATATTTGATGAATATTTAAGATTTTTTATGCTAAAATAGGAGGCTTGATATGCGCTAGTAGTAGAATTATTAATGAGTGTTAATATGAAAACATTAAGTAGGCCTGCTAAAGTAAACACCCACCATGTTGGTATTAATACTAAGAATGGTGGAAGAAGAAGGAAAGGAGAAGTAATTTAATGAATTACCCTAAATTTGATAGAAAATATGTGTATGGGAAGGAGGAAATTCCACATGATATGTTGTCATGAGATGATAGATCACCAAAGGGTCATTTACCCTATGCTCAAGGTGTTCATGAATGTAAATGATCATTTCATAAGTATACTCAATATCTCTTTGGTCCTTTAAACTATTTATGTGTGGATGATAATTAAGTGCAATAAGAGGTTTGGAGCTAATTGGTTCATAATTATTAGTTATAAATACTACATGATAATTACTCGTGTCTTAGTTTTCCAAAGTAGTGTAATGAAAATGATATCTTTACATATAAGGGAATTGGTCAAATCCATTACATATTTTTGGGTCCTCTATTTATAATCAGTAAAGATGTAGTGAATGATGGAAGAGGAGGTATTTAACATAACTATGATAGATGGTAAAATTAAATTTTATGAATCATACTGTATAGGACAAGTTGATGTAGCTGGGGATTGAGATAGGAAAACTCAAACTATATCAAGTTGATCTATGTAGTCTATAAATAAATAATTAATATATCAAATTGTATCAAGATATTTGATGTAATCTATATGGAATAATTTGATTAAAGTAACATATATTAGGATAATTTATTTATTCAAGAAACAATGGGGTATGATCTAACAAATTGTGTCAAAGTGGCTAATGCAGTATGGTATAAGAAAGATAAGTCTAACACATTATATCAATTTGGTTTATGTATGTCACAAACCAACCTTATGGCCCCTTATAGATATTAGTCTATAACTAGCTTTAGTGTGTTTTGATAGCAATTTAACTGATGATTATTAATGTTGTTTTTGTTTTTATGATCTGATATGTCATGTAAAAGTTGATGCTCGCATTGGATTCAATATATCCTGATATGCATACTACTTACACTAGATTCACTTTATCCTACTTTATATATATGTTGTTTTAGCTTAGTTAATTTATTGTATGATATTACTTAACATGTATTATTGACATAGATTGACATTGATCACTTGTGCATCTATTGATTATACTGCACAGGACATACCTGAGGTCATAGTTATCAAAACTAACTCTTGCCCCCTCTTTAGATATAGATGTTTATAATGATTTATTATTCATGATTAATGATTCATTTTGAATTCATTATGGTTTATATTTATATCAACATCATTAAGTTGTTGTTGATGTCTTATTGGTGCATGCAAGAACTAGATCATGAGCTAGGATGAACATTGGGATTGGACATCTCAAGTACACATGTGGGTGATTAAGCAATCAAAATATCACTCTGATAGCTATAGAACATATTATGTGATATTGAGACACCATCATTTATATTCTATTATGTTATTGCTTCTTGTCATTTTTTGGTCTTGCCTCTCTTGTGTACATATGTAATTTGCTCTCATCGATTCCTCATGTGATGGAGGTGATACCTTCATGTTCGATTGTCCTTGTCAGGTGTCATAAACACTTATTTGTGAGTTGTTTGAGTAATTTCCTTTTATTTGGGTTGGTTTGGGTCCATCTCAACCTGTATGGATCTCTTGACCTTGGAGAATGTCTTTGGTAACCTTTATTGGGAATTTGACCACCTTGGGCTTTGATTGATTTAACGATTTTGTTAATCATTATTTTATGATTTTTATTAAGCATTATATTTCATCATATTTATTAATTATTTTATTCAATCTTGGGAAGATGATAGGATGTGTTTTATAATATTATTCCATTGGTGATTTTAATGATTTTGGTAATTGCTATTTATTAATGGTTTTAGTGTTTATTGTTATATGATCGATTTATGCCTTGTTATTTATCTATTTTAATGATTTTTATTATTTATTATGATTTAGCATTTTTCTCTCCTATTTATTATTATTTTATTATCTTATCAATTTATATTTTCATCAATTAATATTTATTTAATGATTTGGTTGACCCACATATTTTTATCATTTTATTGTTCTATTATTGATAATCAATTTAATAAATCATTTTTTAACTATTTAATGATTTGTTTATATTTTTATGAAATTTATGATTTTGTAAGATGGGTATTGTATTATTATTTCATTGGTAAATATTAATTTAATAATTGTTTTAAATGTTTATTCAATGATTTACTATTATTATTGACTCATAATCAAATTATAATATTATTATCATTCTTAATTTTAATGATTTTATTATTAGCATTGAAGATTACATTATTTTATTATTTTATTGAGGGGATATATATATAGTTTTTATTGATATATATTATTTTATTTTGTTCTTTTCATAGGGTTTGCTAGATACGCCAATGGTGTTGACTCATGACTGGGAGAAGTATGAAACAATCTAGACATTGACTAACCTACAGGGAAGAGGACACCAACTAAGGGGAAGTATGGTGATCATGGTGTGTGGCAGGGTGGAGTAAGGTGAGTAGGTAGTGTGAGGATAAGAATGTAGATGGGATGCCTGGAAGGGAGGATAGGAAGAAGTGTGGAATGGAGTAGGAGACAGGGGATGATGAAGGAGAAAAAGGTGTGAGGTATTGGAGGGAGAAGGTAGCAAGGAAGAAAATATTAACATAGGGAAAGAGGATATAAAAATGGTGTATGTCATGGGAGATAAAGGGAGTATGGAAAAAGAGAGGAGTGGCATAGGATGGCAAGGGATTTGGAAGGAGAGAGGAAGGTTAGGCATGTGTAGGAAGGACACCATTGGGGATAAGCCTTGGTTAGAAAAGAAAACCAGGGGGTTGGGCATGGCATCTGGCTATTGATTACAGGGCATCAACTCACCCCATGATAGTAAAAAGGGACTTGGGAGAAGGGATTCCTAGCTATAAATTTAGTTTTTAAAGTGGAAAATGGGTAGGAGGTCGACTTACTCTACTTAAGGTAATATAACTTGGCATTAACCATTGACACTATTGTGCTTCCTCTTCCAAGTGGTAAGTCATTTTCGGTTGATGATTAGATATCTTTTTTCTATAATGTCTATGGTTAAACCCTGTATACATTCTCTATTATTATTTTAGCACAAACTTCTATATGGGAATTGATTAGATTTATTGTTCCCTTCAAACCTTGTTTTATCAAACCCTCCACTAGTGAAAATATTATGGTTCATAGATCTATGTATTTGAATAATTGTGTATAGACCACAACTACCTTATAAAACCTATAACTTCATTTCATTGGTTTTTATAATTGAGATAGATTATATCTTATCATTATAAATTCATGTTTTGAATTAAAATTGATTCGAGGGTTAGTAAAAATCTTGAGGTAGATTATTGTCAGATGCAATATAGATAGATATGCTCTATTCATAAATATATATACATATACACTTCATGAATTAAACAATAAATAGGGGATTATTCAAATTACGTAAAACTGAGTTATATGTTGTTAAATGTGCCCTTTTTGAGTTCCCTTTAGTTGGTTGTATGTGTATAGAAAATAACTCATCCTAGATACTTAGATATATACAAAATTAGGAGGAATATATGTTTATTTAATGTTATTAAATATTGGAGACCATTGGTACATATAAATATATACATTTATATATGTGGTTACATATGAAATTTTTTGTCTATTTCTTTCCTTGTCAAATTGAGTAATCATGCTACCACTATAATACTCTTATGATTAGAGTGGGGTTTTCTTCAACTGGTTGGGTTGGGATTTCAAGCCTAGGAATGTTATTGGGATATTCCATTTTGGTTTATTGAGGTCATTTTTCCTTGTATTTCCATATTTATTGAATTATGTGAAGGAATTAATGTTTCCCATACCTAGTTATGTTAAAGCCAAGCCAATTTAAATTCTATCAATAAACATTATGCCTTCCTATATTTTTGACTCGACTGAGTTTATGTGGCTATTGGGAGTTGGTTCCATAGAGTTTAATTACTTTATGCTCTAATAAACCTCTTGGGTTGAGTGTTATGGTTTTATATTTTCTACATTGATTCCTAATCTTTGTTGACATTTTTATAAGTCCTTATCGATGGCTCAGTATTATGTGTATATTTCTTTCCTCACTTGAGTACCTAGTTTCCAAAACCCTCCACCACCCTGATGGTTAGGGTAGTAAGGGCCATTAATGGTTGGGATTATAGGGATAGTTTTGAGGGGTGTCACTCTTGTAATATTTTTCCTTTGTTGTTGCACTTGGATTGTATATGATGGCTTACTCCTGTTCATTCCTATTAGCATATGATGTTGACGTGATGGATCATGTTTGGTTATCTATTTTATGTTGTGATTCCTTATTATTACCTTATGTAGTTTGTAATATCAATTATGTTGTGAAATGAAAATTATTGGTTATGATGTTAACATTGGAGGCATTCTTGATGATAGTAGCTTAGATTTTTTATAATTAACTAAATTTAATTATTTCTTGGTATGCATTTGTATTGGGCCCAATTTACCATATGAGCGATGGTGTGATTATGAGGCATTATGTTAAACTTAATCCTTAAATATTATTGTATGTACATGGCTTAGTGACATAATTTTTTATATTAAGTAGTCATGAAATTGGAAAATTTATTATTAGAACTGCTGTAACCATAATGTCTTTAACCTTGAATTTACATGAAGGTAAAATGGTGTTGACTTATGATGTGTTGGAATTTGTTAGAGATTATAAATCTCTTTGGTATAATTATGTATATTCTTACATGGATTTTATAATGATTTTTATTTAGTGGCATTATCAAAACATGGAATACCTATTTAGCATATAGACTTATTTTGTGTTATTACATTAGAATGATGTTGTATGACATCTCTTAATTGTAACATGGTTATTGTTGACCAAATTTAACACTACAAGTCAAATTCAGGCCCATACAGGTAAAAAATTAGTTTTTAGGTGTTTTAATGGTCTAATGTGTATGCATTGAGTTGTATTTTAGGTCATTTAGAGTGATTTCATGTTATATTAGCCTTAGTCATTAGTCATTTTAGTCCTTATATCATTTTGAGGTCAAAAAGGGGCATTTAATGATTTGTATGGCCTCCTTGGGAAGTTTTAAGGTTCAAAAAGGTGATGTCACATCTTATGTGTTCTAATAAGTCTTTATTAGTTGTTCATAACTAAAAGTGATAGGGTTTTTAAAAGAAAGAGTAGTTTTCTTGGGAAAAGAGAAGAGTTTGGCACTTGTACGACCCATGGGGGAGTGTGACAAATGGGAAAAGGTTATGAGATGTCTCTTAAGATTCCTCAAGATCAATTACATGTTTTAAATTATTTTAAAGTGTCAAATTGAGCTAAAATCATTCTACACCTTCTTTACCCTTCTAGACACATATAACTAGTCAACAAGTTTATGCTTGATACAGATAGTTGGAGAACTTCTAGGTCAAACACCTTTGGAAGGTGAAATAAAATATAGAGATATTAATTTACATAAAAATATTTTGAATAATTTTTCTCTATTCTTTATTAACCATCCTCATGAAGTTGATTTTGTTTTTCTCCTTGCTAATCTATGCACCCTATAGGTTTTGCTCTTGTTTGGATGATTTTATACAATCCAATTGATAAAATTGGTTTAAAATTATTTTAAATCACTTATATATTTTTATCCATTATTTTTTTCACATTTATAAATTATTTGATATCTCAACCAACTTAGTTTGTAAGGAGAAGTGAAAGAGTGGAGTTGCAGTCATTTTTTCCAATTGCTAGGGATTTCTTTTATATTATGGTTCCAAAATGAAGTGAATTGATTTATAATTTATCATAAATATATTCTCTTCATCTTAAATTTCAGATCCAACTTTAAAATCCACTCCAATATCCAAAAGAGCAATGTAAGTTAGCAAATGACCACCTACAATAGTTGTACGACCTGCCACTTCTTGGAGGAACATGAAATCTGTGTTTGAGAATTCTCTAATGTTTGGAGAGTTTAAAAATTCTTGTTCATAATTTTGAATAATTTTTAAGTAGTTTGGGTCAAATAGATAATCAAAAATGGTCTTGGAGCAAACTTGTAGCACTTTGGGACAATTTCCAAAAACTACCAAAATAGAGGTCCAAGCCCTTTTTTGGGTGTCCTTATATAGGGTTGCATTGCTTTATAGGACTTATAAGTACACTTGTTTTCAATATCCCATATAGGTATTTTTATTTTCAAAATAATAGTGGTTTTTGATTTGGAGAGATTGTTTTTCAAGAGGTCCCAAATTGCCCTCTAAACACTAAAATCACTCAGTGTTGTCTACAACCATGTGAGCTAAGTTGGTCTCCCAAATAAATGCAATGTGTTTCAATCCATAATAATATAATGGTAATGTCTTGTTTCACTAAATAACACATAATTTCCATGGAAAAAATCAATTATCTACATGAAATATGGTTTACATTCACCAAGGATGAGGCAGTCCATATAAATGGCTTAAACACAGTCACCTATAGCCAACTTAGTGCTCAAACTTGAGAAAGTTATCACATTGTAGAGTATGAAATATAATGGAATTATTAAGAATTTTTAAGGGTTATATTATTATTAGAAAGGTTTCATGAGGCCTTAAGTGTCATATTATTATTAACTTTCAAGTTGAAATGGCCTCCAAGGCTAGCTAATACCTACAACCACACTGCCTCCTTCAAAGCCTAATCCAAGGTTATAAGACTATATCATATTTCCATGATTTTTATAGTTAAAAATAGTTTAAAGGACCATTTTTGACCTAAATTATCATTAATAGTATTTTATATGTAATTATTTGAGTCTCAATACCACCTACAAGTCTCTTTCATCATAAAATGTACCCCTATAGGTTGGTTATAGGGTCACCATGGAAAGCAGGCTTGATACCTTGAGGATAGACTTCAATATAAGCACAAAAGGAGAAATTTAAGTTATTTTATGGTGTATATATATTAAAATATGGTTTAATTCATTGTGTTCAAGGTATATAATAAGAAAGATACCTATAGGGCCCCTCACAGTCAAGTGTAGTTGACTGTGAGGGGTAGAGACCAAGATTTGAGTTTCTTGATGTGGAGAAAGCATAAAGGTGAAACAAATAGGTCTATATAGATCATAAATTACCATGTAAATATTAAATAAATCTTATTTAATGTTCCAAGGTCAAACTCAAACAAATAATCTTACCTACAAAATCTTATTTGACTTGTAGTTGACTATGTCTGATTTTGACAAATAGTGAGCAAGTTTAAGGTTCAAAGTGATGGTCTAAACTAGGAAAAGTGAAAAAAATTACTTATAAAAAGTAAAAATTTACTCTCATAAAATATAAATTGGTATTTAAACATTATTTAAATATTAATTCATGAAATTTAACCTATAAGGGTCATCCTTGAGGGAGAAAAATGCAAAACGTAGTCAAAAGTGATACTCAGTCTTGACTAGGTAGAATGTATGGAAAGGAACATGGAAGATTAGAGTGATAATATAAAATGATAACACTAACATAATGGATAAATTATTCTCATGTATCTTTCATGATAAACAGATAATAGAGGAGGGATCCCATTCAAGCAACACATAGCCTATACTACAATCCTACATACATTTTGTCTCCTAAAAGTCTACCTTGGATTTTGAAAGGTTTTATAGGTCAAATGACCCGATCAAAGGCCAATTTTTTGTGAAAATAATATTTAAAACTTGAATAAACCTCTTAAACATTCACTTGGTCTGATTAAATAGGGGAAATACCCTCTATTTTGTCTCAGACAGAGCATACTTCCCTTTGTGTATAAACCCTACAGTTTGGAGATTACAGATGAAAGGTGAGTCAGGGAGTTAGTTGAAACTTTAAAATAGGTTTGGAAAGATTAATTACCCCTTGTAAAACATGATAAATATTTCATAGAGGGGATAAAATAAACAAGTGGTCCGTACCCATAGGAGTTTCAGTTAAGGTCTATGAGGCATGGTTAAGCATAGTGCCCAATTGGGGGTCTAACTTCACTTCCACCTTGAGATGAACATTATAACATATTGAATAATGTTTATAGGATGAATTTTTATGTTTATAATCTATTATTATGTAGAGGATGGCACAAGGAGGTTATATTTTGGCTCAAAGATAACTCAGACCTATGTAAAGTGGAATAACAAGCTTGATAGGCTAGGTTAAAATTCTCACATATTTCATGAGGTTGTGCATGTATGCCAAGGGAATTTAGGGAGGCTGATGTATATCCTCAACATCACATTAGTGGAATTTTATTTCAACTTCAACATCAGGGATTTATGAACAAAGCTTAAGGACAAAAAGTACTCAAAACCCTTAGTCAAGACCTGATAAAGGAAATGAAGTTGGATAGATACTCTAGTGAGATAGTTTGACCATGAAATTTATTGAAAATTTTAGAGGAATATTTTTGGATCCTTTCCATCCTTTTGATTTGTACATAACTATATGGATGGAGTACAAAACAAGGTATTTTTTACTATTTTATATGTTGTGAAGGTTATAGGAGGTTTAAAGAGATGCCAATCATATGGAAGGGAATATTAGGACTTAATATAACTACCTATGTCAATTTCATTCCATGGAATAACTCCTAAATTCATCAACCAATTACTTCATATCAGCTAGTCAAAATGGCATAGTGACCAAGCTAGTGAGAAGGGTGGAAGAATTCAAGTAAGATAATTTTAAGGTGTGCCTAATGCATCTAATTAAATTAAGGGTCTTCAAAATGATCATATACTACATCCCATGGATTTTCATGGAAAATTTATGCATTTTTGGAGTCCAAGTGGGTAGGGTACATGAAAGTAGAGTTATTTTCACTACAGATGTTGATAACTCATTTTGGGAAGGTTATAGATGACTAGGACTACAAAAAATGCATGGAAAGGCATGTTTGAAAGCCTTAACATTCATTCCAATCATTAGACCTATCCCTATTCAGATTTTGGATGTTAAAATAGAGGTAAATCATGAAGGCTATTTTTTGAGATAGAATGAGAACTTCCATGCCATTTTTCATGAGTTTCATGACTTGGATTGACATTTGTACTTCTTGACCTTGCATGGTTCATTTCACATTTTCTTCTTATGTATATTTAACTCCTTTTCTCATATTGAAAAGTTTTTTTGTGAACTTTTGAATTCTCTCTTCTCTTCTCTCTCTTAAGTTCTATAGGAACTAGCCAGTTTGGCATTTGTAACTTATGCTCCACTTGAGTATGGTGAAGCCCTACTCATTTACATACCATGGATAAATAAAATTAATAATTTTTACCTCTTCCATGATATTTCTTAGTATGTTTATTTTAAATGTTTGACTTTTCATAAGTGATTACTCTTGTTTCCTTAGCATGATTCTCATTCTCTCACCTATTTGTAGTTATAAATCTTCTTCTTGCAGGGCATGAGAATTGTTTTATGATGTGTTAAGGTTGAGTGAGTTAGTCTACTAAAATAGTGTCATTCTAGGCCTCTTGTCTAATCCTTCTAAACTAAACATTCATCACAGCCTCATAATGTAACATTGATGTGAAAAGAATGCAAATTGGAAAAGTGTATGTTTGGTTAGTCCTTTGTTATCATGTGTAACATGTAGTTGGTTAGTAGTCATAAATTAATTTGGTGTATCACCACCCTTATGATATTTTACTTAAGTTTTATCTCTCCTTTTTCCCTCATAAATTTTAGGTGTAGCAGTGATCCAAAGTGGTACATCAAGGGAGCTAGCCCTATCTAGAGATTCACCTCATCATAGGCTACCCACAAGTATATAGGTGTTTCAATTATGCCACTTAGATGAAGAGAGATGAGACATATCCTAAAAGGGTGAAAATACAAGTATAATAGTTTTTGGTATGCCTGGTGGGATTCTTAGTCTAGGAGGTTGCAAGATTTTTGGGGTTTTCTTTCAATAATCAGCCTTTAGAGGCCTCTATCCAAGCATCAATGGTGACTCCAAAGTTACATCATCTGGTCAAGTATCCTAGGTATTCCTTTTGAAATTTTTTTATAACCATTCCTTATGTTATTACTTCCTAATGAAGTTTCATGGCTGACCTTGGTTTTGAGTATTGTTTTACACAAGTTGGTGAGACATTTCAAGCTTATGGCATTCCCTATCAGCCTTTATGTGAATATTACTAGGCTTATCATGGCCCCTATCAACTTAAAAATGAATATTATTAGCCTTTATATGATTTTTATCAACCCTATAACCATCCTTCTCAATATCTTTCTCCTCTTAGTCAACCTAGTCACTTCTCAAGTCAATCCATTTCCACTTTCAAGTAAACTCTTTTGGGATATGAAAAGTACATGATAGATATTGACACATAAAGCATACATGGTCTAGATATTCCTAGTAATTTCATTCATAAGGTGAGATATGCATTAGATATAGTTAAAATAGAGTGGGCACCTATTGAGAGACCCAATTGGCAAAGGCTCACAAGTCAGATATATAATTCACCAATATTTCTATTATTCCCACTTGACCCCTATTCATAATCCCAATCAAGCTTATCAAAGCCACCTTTTTCCCAATCAGCTAGAAGAGAGATTTGGGAAGACAAACCTTGTTTTTGAAGCAAACCTTGATAGGTAGATTGATTTGACCAATAGGTAGATGTAGCAGTATGTATCATCAATAAAATAAGTGGAATTTAATCCCACATTACCCTCTCTAATTACATCCCCACCTCAAAAAGGGACCTCTATATATGATATTCTAAGTTGGAGACAAAGTGGAGAATCTAAGCCTAAGGAAATTCTAAACTTCTTGAGCATTTCATCCACTACTCAAATTACATAACCATTACAAGAAGAGACTCATAATCATAAAATACTAATATATATTAATGTAGTGGAATAATGGGGAAAGAAAGAAGTTAAAATCCTTGATAAAGAGTGTGAAGTTGAGAAAGAGCTTGATCCTATGCAAGTCCCTCCCACCCTTCCTCAAGAGACCTCTTTTCTTCCATGTCAGCCTTCTTGTACTCCTTGTCCTCATGAATATTCCTATGAAATTAAATAAATACTTTTACAAGAGAACCTATCCAAGAAAATTGAAGAGTTAGATTCAAAGATGAAATTGCTAAGTCAAGGTGTGATGGAAGGTTTAGATTAAAAAAGAAGATCATATGGCTAAACACACCCCATCTAACCTCCCTCAAGAAAGTATTCAAGAAAAATAATATGTTAATGAAGTCATTTTCAAGTGAAAGGAATATAACCAAGCTATATTATCCCAAGGTCTATCTCCCCTTCCTCAATATCTTCCAAAAAGACCCCCTCCAATTCATTCTCAATCTAATTTTGAGCCCTATGTTCCACCTCCACCAACTAGTTCACCTTATCCTCACCCAATCACCCTTTTCCTTGATGGACCTATGGTATGGGAACCTAAAGAGGAGAATTTGGTTGAGAAAAAAATCAAAACTCTTGCTTAAAGAAAGTGTAGCTCCTTGGTAGCCTCATTGGGCTAGGTCACCTAACTTCAAGATGCCTAGTCTTGGCATTACCAAGAAAGAGAAAGAGATTGAAGATATTGTTTCCCTTTAGAAGAAAGATTAGATTATGACAATTGAGATACAATTTTAGATCCCTCAAGAGGTCCTAAGTTCTAAATAAGAGGTGAGTCCTTGTGTTGAATTTTCTTGTTTGGTTGATAATGAAGAATGTCTTCCTTGTGTTAAAGAAGTATTGGATAAAGTCCTTTTGGATTATAAAGAAGAGGATGAAGGAGATTTTATTACTTTTCCCCTTCATGATGATGATCAAAAATAAGATGAGTAATTTTGGAAGCAATTTTAAAACATTTTCAATGAGTTTGAGTCTCTCAAGGGGTCTACAAATGTCTTAGAATTGATTACAAGTGATGGTAAGTAAGATGACCTTTTTCAAAATTTTATAGAAGATACAATGCAAAGTTAACCTCAGCCTTTGGAGGTCAAAACAAGCTCTTATTGGTCTCAATCTTCTAAAGAACAAGAAACCATTCCTCTTGAAACCATGCCTACAAAGAAGATGCAAGTTGATCATGAGATGAAGAGTGGGCAGAAATATGAGGTATGTGTACAAGGCTAAGAGGAATAATTTTACATTGGAGACCTATTTTAAGATGCTATATTTGAAATAATAACAAGTGAAGCTCCAAGAAATAGGTCTTATCTATTAAGTGTTCAATCTAAAGAGTAACATGCTTGGCACCATGATTCATCTCATGAAAAAGGAAAAGAAAGAAACTTTCCTTTTGATCCTGAAAAGGGAGGTATGCTTAGTTGCTAGTTGTATATATTTGTTTGCTTCCTATTTTTCCCTAACTACCTTGAACACATGTGTGTGTGTCTTTTTAGTTAGTTTGTTTGCTTTGTTTGGTGTGTCTTTTATTTTGTGTGGTTGAGGTAGTCAAGTGGTCTTGTCTTGATCAAATCTTGTGTTCAATGTTCAAAAGTCTCTCTATTTTATTTCAGACTTCAATGACTCCCTAAGCCCAATGGATTGATAAGGTTAATAGTCTTTAGTATTGCAGGCATACTACCCTTATGAGTCACCAATTTGTTGACCAAATTTGACCCTGTAGATCAAATTAGGACCCTTATAAGTAAAAAATTGGTTTTTTAGGTGTTTTAAGGTTATAATATATATGTATTAAGGTGTCTTATAGGTCATTTAGTATGATTTCATGTTATATTAACCTTGGTCATTAGTCATTTTAGTCCTTATATCATTTTAAGTCATTTTGAGGTTAAAAAAGGGGCATTTAATGAGTTATATGGACTCATTGGGAAGTTTTAAGGTTAAAAAAAGTGATTTCACATCTAATTTGTCTTAATAAGTCTTTATCAACTATATATAATTAAAAGTGACAGGTGCTTTAGAAGAAAGAGTAGTTTTTTTGGAAAAATAGAAGAGTTTGGCACTTGTACGACCCATGGGGGAGTGTGACACATGAGATAAGGTCATGAGATGTCTATTCATATTCTTAAATCTAAATTACACATTTTAAATTCTCTATAAGTTTAAAAATTGAGTTAAAACCATTATTTTCCTTCTTCACCCTTCTAGACACACAAAACCAATCAGTAGGTTTATGCTTGGTACAGACAGCTAGAGATATTATAGGTCAAATGCATTTTTGAGGTGAAATTAAAATAATATAAATTTATTTCCATAAAAATAGTTTTAATAATGGTGGCCTGTGTTTTATGAACCATCCTCATGAAGTTGACTTTATTTTTCTATTTGTTAATCTATGCACCCTATAGATTTTACTCTTATTTGGATGATTACGTATAATCTAGTTACTAATATTGGCTCCATATGATTTTTAATACCTTATTTATTGGTATCCATTATTTTTTCCACATTTTTAAAGGATTTGATATCTAAACCAACTCAGTTTGCATGAAGTGAAAGAGTAGAGTTACAATCATTTTTTCCAATTATTAGGGATTTCTTATATGTTATGGTTCTAAAATGAAGTGAAGTGATTTATGATTGATTATAAATGTCTTTTATTCATATTTAATTCCATATCTAACTTCAATATTCAAGAGAGAAATGCAAGTTAGCAAATGACCACCTACAGTAGTTGTACAACTTGCCGCTTCTTAGAGGAACATGAAATGTGTGTTTAAGCATTCTCTGATGTTTGGAGAGTCTAAACATGCTTGGTAATTTTTAAGAATGGTTAAGTAGGTTGGGTCAACTATATAATCAAAAATGGTCTTAGAGAAAACTTTTAGCACTTTGGGATAATTTCCCAAAAACTATCAAAATAGAGGTCCAAGCCTTTTTTTGGGTGTCCTTATGCAGGGATACATTGGTTTATAGGACCTATAAGTACACTTTTTTTCAATATCCCATGTATTTATTTTGATTTTGAAATAAGAGTGGTTGTTGAGTTGTATATATTAGTTTTCAAGAGGTTCCAAGTTGCCCTCTAAACACTGAAATCACTTAGTGTTGTCTACAACCATGTGAGCTAAGTTGGTCTCCCAAATCAATGCAATGAGTTTTAGTGCATACTAGTAGAATGGTAATTTATTTTTGAACTAAATAACATATAATTACCATTTAAAACATAAATTAGGTACATGGAATATGGTTTTCATTCACCAAGGATGAGTCAGTAGGTACAAATGTCTTAAGCAAAGCCACCTACAACCAACTTAGTGCTCAGAGTTGAGAAAGTTTTCACATTACAAAGATTAAATATAATGGCATTATTAAAAGGTTTTAATGGGTATATTATGATTATAAAGGCTCCATAAGACCTTAATTTTTATATTATTAGTAACTTTCAAGTTGAAATGGCCAATACCTATAAAAACATTGCCTCTTTCAAAGCCTAACCCAAGGTTGTAAGACTAGATCATATTTCCATGATTTATATAGTTCCAAATAGTTTAAAGGACAATTTTTGACCTAAAGGATCATAAATAGGAGTTTATATGAAATTATTTGAGTCTCAATATGACCTACACGTTTATTTCATCATAAAATATACCCCTACAGGTTAGTTGTAGGGTCACCATGGAGAGTAGTCTTAATACCCTGAGGATTGACTTCACTCTAAGAATAAAAGGAGAAAATGAAATTAGGGTATGGTGTATATATATTTAAATAGGTTTTAATTCATTGTTTTTAATGCCTATAATAGGTAAGACACCTATAGGACCCCTCACAATCAACTATAGTTGACTGTGAGGGGTAGAGAGAAAGATTTGAGTTTCTTGATGTGGAGAAAGCATAGAGGTGATACAAATAGGTCCAGATAGATGATAAATGACCATGAAAATATTAAATAAATTATTATTAAATTTTCCAAGTTAAAACTCAAGGAATCTTACCTACAATATCTTATTTGACCTACAGTTGACTATGTTTGATTTTGACAAATAGTGAGTAGGTTTGACGTTCAAAGTGATGGTCTAGACTAGGAAAAGTGAAATAAATGACTTAAAACAATTAAAAAGTGATACAAGTAACTCTAAAATGGTATTTAAACATTATTTAAATATTAATTCATTAAATTCAACCTATAAGGGTCATCCTTGAGGGAGAAAAATGTAAATCATAGTTAAAAGTTATACTCAGTCTTGACTAGGTAGAATGTATTGAAAGGAACATGGAAGATTGGAGTGATAAGATAAAATGAGAACACATAAATAATGGTAAAATTATTCTCATGGATATTTAATGATAAAAATATAATATAGGAGGGACCCCCATTCAAGTAACACACCCTATACTACAATCCTGCATATAGTTTGTCTCCTAAAAGTCTGCCTTGGATTTTGAAAGGGTTTATAGATCAAATGACCTGATAAAAGGCCCAATTTTTATGTAGATAATATTTAAAACTTTAATAAACCTCTTCAACATTCACCTTTTCTAAGTAAATAAGGTAAGTACCCTCTATTTTGTCTCAGATAGAGGTACTTCCCCTTGTGCATAAACCCTACAGTTTAGAGATTAGGGATGAAAGGTGAGCCATGGAGATAGTTAAAACTTGAAAAGAGGATTTGAAATATTAATTACACCTATGATAACATCATAAATATTTCACATAGGGGATAAACTTAACAAATGGTCCAAACCCATAAGAGTTGCAGTCAAGATCTATGAGGCATGGTTAAGCCTAGTGCCCAATTGGGGATCCAACTTCACTTCCACCTTGAGATGAGCATTATAATTTTTTTAATAATGTTTATAAGATGAATTTGGATGTTTCTAATCTATTATTATGTAGAATAATTCATAATGAGGTCATCTTTTGGCTCAAAGATAACTCAGACCTATGTAAAGTGGAAGAACAAGCTTGATAGGCTAGGTTGAAATGCTCACATATTTCACAAGGTTGTGAATGTATGATAAGGGAGTTTAGGTGTGTTTATGTAGGTCCTTAAAATCACATTATTTTAATTATTTTTAAACTTCAATGCCAAGGCTTTATGATCAAAACATAAGGACAAAAAGTACTCAAAACCCTTACTAAAACCTTAGTTAAGACCCAATAAAGGAAATGAAGTTGGGTAGATACTCTAGTGAGATATTTTGACCATGAAATTTCTTGAAAATTTTATAGGACTCTTTCAATATCCTTTCCATTCTTTTAAGTTTTACATAACTATATGGATGGAGTATAAAATAGGGTATTTTTTACTCTTTTGTGTGTTTTGAAGGTTCTAAGAGGTTCCAAGAGATTAAAATCACATGGAATGGAATATTAGTAATTAATATAACACCACATGTCAATTTAATTCCTTGTAACAACTCCTAAGTGCCTCAACTAGCTACTTCATCTCAACTAGTCAAAATTGGCATAGTGACTAAACTAGTTAGAAGGGTGGAAGACTTGAAGTAAGCTAATTTTAAGGTGTGACTAATGAATTTAAGGACATGGATGGTATTTAAAATTTTCATCTACTTGATCGCATGTATTTTCATGGAAAATTGATGCCTTTTTGGAGGCTAAGTGTGCAAGGTGCATGAAAGAAAAGTTATTTTCACTGCAAATGGTGATAGCTTATTTTGGGAAGGTTCTAGATGACCAAGACTAAAAATAATGCATGTAAATTCATGTATGAAATCCATAAAATTTATGATAATCATTAGACCTATTAATAATTAGTTTTTGGATGTTCAAATAGAGGTGAATCATGAAGGCAATTTGTTGAGCCTAAATGAGAACTTCCATGTTATTTTTCATGATTTTTATGACTTGGATTGACATTTGTACTTCCTAGCCTTAAATGGTTCATTTCAAATATTATTATCATGCATATTTAACATTTTTTCTCAGCCTTAAAAGTATCCTTGCGATCTTTGGACTTCACTCTTCTCCTCTCTCTCAAGTTCTGTAAGAACTAGCCATTTTAGCCTTTGTAACTTATGCTCCACCTGAGTATGGTAAATCCCTACTCATTTGCATACCATGGATCAATAAGAATACTAAATTTTACCTCTTACATTAATATTATTATTTTTTTCATTTTTAATTTTTGATTTTTGATAAGTGATGACTCTTGTTTCCTTAGCGTGATTGTCTCATTCTCTCACCTATTTGCAATTAAAAAGCTTCTTCTTACAAGGCATGTGAAGTGTTTTATGATGTGTCAAGGTTGAGTGATTTAGTATATTAAAATATTTTAATTATATGCCTCTTATCTATTCCTCATAGCCTATACATTCATCACAACCTCATAATGTAACATTGATGTGAGAAGAATCTAGATTGGACAAGTGTATGTTTGGTTAGTCCTTTATTCTCATGTGTAATATGCAGTTGGCTGATAATCATCAATCAATTTGGTATATCACATCCCTTAGAATATTTTTATTTAAGTTTTATTTCTCCCTTTTCCCTCAAAAATTTTAGGTTTATTAGTGATCCAAAATGATACATCAAGGGAGATATCCCTATCTAGATATTCACCTCATTCTTAGGCTACCCACAAGTCTAGAGGTGTTTCAATTATGCCACTTGGATGAGGAGAGCTGATACATCTCTTCAAAAGGTGAAAATATAAGTGATAATAGTTATTAAACACATATCCTTAACATTTTATAATATTAAATATATTTAAGATGTTGTAAATGGGTTATGCAAAATAGTCTTGTGATGATTCAAACAATATGCTCTCATTTCTATAGCATAGCAATAAATGTTTATCAGTCGTAATGTCATTGTAAGTGGGATTACTTATATTGATTAAGTAATGAATTAATCTAGAATAATTTTCCTCGTATGTGGACACATTATGGATTATGGATTATACCATTTATGGTGTTATAGTGATTTGGATATATGACACATTTCTTAAGAATCTAGTAATTCAGATGTTTATAGTGCAACTCTTGATTAATGGAAGTTTTTTACATTGTTATTTATGATTTTATGAGAATAGATAGTCATTGGTTATAGTACATAGGAGTGATTAAAAATATATGCATACCTTGGTACTTAACTTCATGATATACCTTGAGATGTGATTATTAAGATGCGAATAATCCATATGCTTAGTAAATAATCCCAAAGTGAGGATGAGGATTAGTAAGCTATGTAAAACTTAATTTTAACAATTGGTTATGTGATTAATTAATCCACCTTGAAAATGACTTACTAAATCATATATTTTCTTAATGAACACATAAGCTAATGCTTGAGATTAGTTAAGTAATAAACTCATGCATGGTCATACGCATGATAATTAGATGGCATGAACACCTATGTTTTTACATTAACAAGATATGATAACTAAAATATAAATACACAATAATTTAGGTGTATACCCCTATATTTATATTACAAGATGGTTATTCTCATATCATGAGGAGTAATGGATTTCCCTATGCCAATGGTATGCTTTCTCATAATGGGGCTCATATGTGTGATGTCATCCACCTTGAATTCAATATATTATATCTCATATAATTTAAAATATTCAATCCTTGTTTCATGGAGTTACATCTTGTGTGTGTGGCTTCCAACCATTAAGAAAACAAAACCTTAATATTACTAAAGGACCTTGGATCATGGTATGGTGATCAATGGGGGTAGGACAAAGAGTAGTCCTCGCTTGGGTGCTTCCCCAAAAGGTTTTGAGACCCTTATGTTCATGTTGTGTTATAACTATTAATGGATTATAAATGTCCACTTGTGGATCTCATGAGGTGATAAGGCTTATCTGAACACATTGGTAGGATGAACCCTTATGTTCAATCATTTGGACCACGTGCTCATGTATTGCACTTTCATCCTATATTGTTTACTTATATAGAAATTAGTTAACCAAAAACTCTTGAAGGTGCTTAATTCCATTCTGGTTGATCATAATTTTATCCTTTTGGGATAGTTGGGATGTAGGTTTTGGGTTGATAGTATTCCTATAGAGTTTATTAAGATGAATTGCACTGCATTAATTTTATGTAGCAAGGCCTTTTATGTTTCATTGTGTATTCTAAAAGTTAAATTCAAAACAAAATTGGGATTATTTCAATGTAGTTAAGAAGTGTAAACATATTATATTAGGCTTGCTAATTTAGTCAAAATATAAATGTCTAAGTGTAATAGAATGTATATAGGTGGGTAATGTCATCAGGATAGGAAAAATTATCGACATAGTTAGTTTTAGGATGGTAAATAGTCAGATTGGATTGAACGAGTTGATATAGTTAGGGATGTAAATAAAGGGAACTATATAAAACTAGTAAATATAGTTTACACACATAGGTAACTATATCAGGTTGGTCGGTGCAGTTACACACACATGAAAAAACTAGATTGACATTAGTTGATGTAGTCTATAATACAATAGATAATTAAAATAACAAATTGTATCTAAATAATTTTGAAAAAAATAGATTAGGTAGATGTAATTAAAGGATTTTTTGATAGTGTGGCTCTTAAATATACTTACTCATTCATTGATCAGTATCAACCTAATATTTTAGAGTACTAATTATATATGGTAAACCATTATTGTATTCCACTAACCCTAATTTTGAATATATAGTGAGGGTAATTTGTTTGGGTGATAGATTCCTTTTGGATGCACCATGAAATCAAATGTATGGTTGGTTTCCTAATGTTCAATTAAAATAATATAATTTTAATAATTTCTTATTTTGAAACTAAATTAAGTATTTAGTGTTGTACTATGGATATTGCAGACATCCAATTCCTAACACCATTTGTGTTGAAATTATCAATTTTACTTGAATTGCACTCAAATGCCCAATTTAGGTCAAAATCATTAAAAACATGTTAAATGGTTTGAAATTATCATATACAAGTGCCAATTTAGGCCAATTTATCCCTAAATGGGGAAATTCATTTTATGTGATTCCTAACTATGATTAATTCATTTCGAGTCAAAATGATGATTTTGTTTTTTTGTGATATGGATCACTCTTTTCTTATAATTCATTAGTACACATCATGTACCTTTTTTATTTTGTTTTAGATACATCTTTTTGTCCCCCAAAAAAAAATCACTCATTTTTGGAACAACATTTGAATTATTTTGGTCCTACAGACCAAAATTATCTCTTCCCTTTTTAAAATTTGTCCTGGGCATTCAAATTCATCATTTTTCAAGCTTCTCAAAAATCTATAGACTCTATAGGCTTAAATCTATGGACTCTGTAGGCTTGAATCTATGGACTCAATAGGAAGAGAAATCTACGGACTCTATAGGCCAAGTTCAAAGGACTTCACAGGTTGATTTCTACAGACTTGGTTTCTACGAACTCTATAGGCAGGTTCATTTCTATAAGTTCAAAGGCTTCTGCATGCGAGTTCAACCAAAGGAATCAGTTTCTAACACTTGGTCATTTTCAAGATTGGTTCAGTGCCTTGGTTCAATTAAAAATCTCCATTGGCAAGCATCTAAGCAAAGAAGGCTTGAACCGTTGAACCATTGAACCACTTTGGTTCAAAGGTTCAACGAGTTTAAAGTTTAAAAGGTTTAACACTTTTGGTTCAACTGCAGGTTCAATCAAAGGAACAATTCAAAAGGTTCAACACTTTGGTTCATCCTTTGGTTCAAACAAATGGTTTGTTAGTTGGTTCAAAGGCTTCATTTGAACCATTGAACCAAAGCTTGGTTTAACAGTTGGTTCAATGCTTCGGTTCATTGACTTGGTTCAACGGAGTGGTTCATCAAATTGGTTCAACGGAGTGGTTCATCGACTAGGTTCATCCACTCGGTTCAAAGGCTTGGTTCAATGCTTTGATTCATTCAATTGGTTAATCAGCTTAAACCATCAGCTTGAACCATTTTGGTTCAAAGCTTGGTTCAATGGATTGGTTCAATGAAGTGGTTCAATCAAACGGTTCAACAGTTGGTTCATTACCTTGGTTCAAAGGAGTAGTTCAAATGTAAAAGTTCAAGAGAGCTTCTTGAAGTACAAGTGCCCTTGTGGAGGTCACTTGGTCAATAAAAGTACCCTTCAGAAGGGTCATTTTCAAAGAAGGCCGCAAAGGTAATTCTTTCGGATTTTGTTTAAGGAATTCAAAAAAAGACTAAGGAAAGAAGTAATTCCTTCAGACTTTTTGTTCGAAGGAATTCCTTCAGTCAAAAATTCTGAAAGAATTCAAGAAACATGCTGTGAGAAGAAAACTCAAAGGATTTTTCGAAGGCAAAGTGATCGAAACATTTTCTACAGACTTTTTGTCTGCGGGAAATTATCTGGGGAAAATGCCCGTGGAAACAGTCCACAGGAAAGTAGGAAAAGGCTGTCGAAGGACCCCAAAGGACAGGTGCCCTTACAGGGGACTCTCATCTACCAAATAGGACACTTCCCCAAAGCTGAAGGGTCACCTTCCCTTTGGGAAGATGTAAAAAAAGAAGCCCGAAGGCCATTCAAAGATCGCCTGAAGGGCAGATACCTTGCAGGGGGCTCTTCTCAACCCAAAGTGGATCATTTCTTAAGGCCTGAAAGGGCAGGTTCTTTCTAAGAAAGTGCCAAATAGAAAAGCTGAAGAAGGACCAAGGGGTGATGTGCCCGAAGATGTCAAATTTAAGACATCGAACTAGTCGTTGAAAACATAGTGACGGGCACGCAAACGTCAAATTTAAAGCTCATAAAATAGCCATTGATCCTTTGAATCTATAGACTCAAATGCATTCACAAGCTTTAAGGCCAATACCAACAAAAAGTGAGGAAGGAATAGAATAGCAAATTGAATCTAGGACCTGATTCAATTAACCAAAAAAGGAGGAACGATGAAGAAAGATCAGATCGCTAGGTGGACATTAGAAGTTGTAAACTTTCAATAGCACGCCTTGTTTCTCTATATTGAGAAAAAAAATGGGTAGATGCCCCTAAATTCTAGCCTATCTTCTTAACATATTTCAATGCAACATGATGTGTTACTATTCCTGATTCCTTCTTGAAGAGGCTATATAAGGGACTATCTTTTATTGTAAATGTATCTCTTTTTGACAATCAAAATGAAACTCTGCCCAAATTGAAAGGCATTACTGAGACTTTGAGCTCATATTGCTGATCATATTTTGTTATTGGAATAAGAAAGCAAGTGAATTTTCAAACTTTGTGCCATAATATCTTTATTGTTGGGGAAACTATTCTTGTCTTTTTCCTTAATATATCTTCTATTCCTTTAATTCAACAAGCAAAATTAGTGATAGCAGTAAGGAAGGTGTCTTGAAGAGTCAACTGTGGAGAGACTTTGTGCCCCCATAATTGCCTTTAGTGTGTTTTCTTTTCATTTCTATGTAAAGGACTTTGGGATGACTTTGTGCCCTCATTGTCCTTTGTATCTTACTCTTGAGCAATTCAGGTGGAGACTTTGTGCTGCATCTCAATTTGTTGGTTACTACATCCTTGGTTACATTTTGCATTTACTATCAGGAGTGTTCTTGTGGTTTGTTGAATAGTACTTCTAAAAGAAGAGTGCTTTTCTATCATTTCCCTTGAGTTTTTCCTTTGATTTTCATGCATCATCTCTGAAGAAAGAGAGATGGATGGTTTGTCCTACCCTTGAGTATTATTTTTTGTTAATATATATATATATATATATATATATATATATTAGGTCTGATCAGCCAAAGTAGGAAGATTAGTCATCCAAATGTGTAGGTTTACCACATCAAAAGGGGACTGATCTCTCCTCTCATCAAGAGGAGGTTCCCTATAGGTATGATATATATATATATATATATATATATATATATATATATCATACCTATAGGGAACCTCCTCTTGATGAGAGGAGAGATCAGTCCCCTTTTGATGTGGTAAACCTACACATTTGGATGACTAATCTTCCTACTTTGGCTGATCAGACCTATTTTTTTTATCAGTACATTGATCGACAAAATATTCAACCAATAGTTTTTGGCGACTCTGCTGGGGAATATAACCCATTATTGTTATAACCTATCCATTGTACTCTGCTGTGGAAGAGCGAACTGCTCCAGTGTTTTTTGATTGTTAAAATTTTCCTCCCAGCCTCGCACAATAGTTTTTGGTGACTCCATTGGGGATATAACATATCCATTATCCATTTATAATCTATCCATTCACCTCCACACTAACTAGGAAAGAATGCATAGTTTAAAGCCTCAAGCTGCAAACTGAAGCAAGGTTAATTCTTTTCCATTTTTGTTTCACAATATGGCAGATTCAAGGTGTACACGAAGCCAAAGGGCTACAGGTATCATTGACCTTGTATTCAAGTTGGTATAGCAAAGTGATTTTGATCTATTTCCTTCACCATCTCATCTCCAACAAACCAAGAGCTTTCCTCCTACTAAATTCAGATCTCCATTGCCAAACGAAGTATCTACTTTTATTGTTGATAAAGCTTTGCCAATCATTACCCCTCTAAAATTTTTTACTCCTCATTTTCATAATCCTACAATGGAAATTCAAGGCCCCTAGGGTAATGCTTTTGGTCCTCTCAATCTTACTCCACCTCTACATGAGCTTCCATGCAGTTCAAGGAAGAATTTCCCCAAATTCTATGGTGATGGGATAGTTCATCCTGATGAACACATTGTAGCCTTCAGCATAGCTTGTGGAGTAATTGGAGTAGAACTTGAAGATGTAGCAGTTAGGCTATTTGTAGAAACATTACAAGGTGCTGTTATAGATTGGTTTTATCCTCTACAGGCTCAGTCAATAACTGATTGGAATACCCTCAAAGCTTAAGTTTGAAGCCAGATTCAAACCTGCAGAAGATGCACATGCACTTTTGGCTCAACTTACACAAATGAAGAAAGAGCCTCATGAACCAATGAGAGACTTCATAGCCAAATTTGACAAACTAAGGAATAAAATTCTTTTAATAGCTCAACCTATAGCTAAGAATCTCAAATGTTTCTTCATTAATTCTCAGTTACCTAAAGTTAGTTTTCTTTTGATACATGCTGGTCAAATAGATCTTGCTGCAACTCAACTTTTGGCCACTGAGGTAGAAGATGATCTCATCTTAGTAGGGAAGATAAGAAGAGATCCAAACAAAAATAGATCCTCATCATTTTCTGAATATGCATCTACAGGCACCACTGATCTAATGGTGCAAAAGCTGGCAAATGAAGTGCTAGCTTTGAAAAAGAAAATGGCACAAGGAATGTCTTCTGCTCCTTCATACAAAGATATGCCAAGAAGGACATTCCTAAATCAATCATATCAGGGAAATGCTGCCAAGAATCAAGGGAAAAAGAATCACCTTCCTCCTCCACAAGGGAAACTTGCCTTGGAAGCTCCTCTAACCAATTCAACAATGGGATATCTTGAAACAGAATATGAGTTCTCTTTTTAGCCTAAATTGAATCAAGAAAATGATATTAATCTCCTTGAAGATGATCAAGAAGAATCAGTTGGTGACTCCCACATTGGTTTCTTGAATTATTAAGATGAACCCAAAAGCAAAGGAGAAGTTATTGATGGATCATATGCAGTGTTTACCAGGTCCAAGAACCAATCAGTCCAACAAGCTGATAAAGGGAAGACAGAGGAGCAACCTCAACCAGTAATTACAATTGCTAAGCATGGAACCACTCTGCCTTTTCAGTCAAAGGATCTAATAATCACCCAAAAGGCAAATACATCATTTTTGCCTTCCCCTTCTACTTCAAATTTTCAAACCAGCCTACCTCCCATCCATACTAAAACTTAGAAGGTTGAAGTACCTTTCTCTATACCTAGCTCAGTTCAGCCATTTGACATAATCAATCATGTCAAAAAGACAAAAATACAAATGTCTGAGTTTGAATATTTGCAGTCCAATCCTGATCAATTGGATAAGTTGATCCAATGTGTCAAGAACCAAACCATCTCTGTAGGACAAAAAACTAAAAAGGTAACTCTTGGTTCTCTAAATAACATGCCTATTCCAAATAATCTGGTCATTACTCCCCCAACTACTCCTAGAAAAATAGAACCTTTCTATGTTTCCCTATTAATTAATGGCCACAAGTTGACTAACTGTATTATAGACTCAGGCGCATCTGATAATGTCATGCTTGATAAAGTAGCTGAGTCTCTTGGTCTCACACTGACCAAGACATTTGGGAGATGTTTATCCATGGAGAACAAGAAAGTACCATTACTGGGGCAAATTAAAGATGCCCAATTTGCATTGGCAGCCTTTTCAGATAAGAGAATCAGGATGATTGTCTTGGTGGCTGACGTCCTAGCAGCCTATGGCATTTTGCTTGGATGAAATTTCTATAAGTATGTGGGAGGAGAACTAAGCATGGACCTATCTGAAGCAAGGATCCCTATCCAAGGTGTAATGAAGAGATTGCTCCCTGAAAAGAAAGCAAAATATGTGGTCACCCAAACATCAGCCCCTGCAGCACAAATTCTATTTGAGTCTTCAGGCAGGGGTAATTATTTCTTTACTACATAGGATGTTCATGTTTCTATAAATGAAAGTCTTATAGCTAAAAATCTAGGAATTGATCCAAACAAGACTTCAGGAGAATTGGTAGGGCATAGACAAATAATAAAGGATCTTCCATCTCTAATGAAGAGAAATCTGATAAGAGATCAGCGTCTGATGATGCTTCTATACTAAAATCCAATGACAGAAATTTTTCCACCAACGATGGAGTTGGGACTGTGTTGATATCTCCTCAAGGAGATATTCTTCCTTCATGCAATTTGCAAGTCAGCAACACCAACAACATAGCTGGGTGTGAATCTTTGTTGCTCAGATTGAAGATTGCTCAAGATGAAGAAATCAGACTCCTTCACATCAAAGGAGATGCTAAGCTGATAGTTTGTCAAGAGTTTGATGTGGACAATCCAATCATATGCTGGACTGAACCAAAAGAACAATCAATTATGATAATGGATCATGCTGCTGCAAATCACAATCAGGCAAAGGAATCCTTCACTAAGAGAGCAAGGAGTTATGGTTTCCAGTTTGAAGACCACATCCTACCATGGGACAACAAGAAGAAGAAGCCAAGGGGAAGATGCAAAAAATTGGTTTCTTGGTGGAGAACTCCATTCGCTTGTCACCATTTCTAGGGGAAAAATGTCTTCTTGCTGGTTTATCAGAATAGAGCACTATTTTCACTATCTCCAAAGAAGCAACATCTGAAATACTTTAATTCTTGAAGTATCAAATCATTCCATATATACATATGTATATTTGTATAGTTTTTAATTCCATTTTGCTTTGTTTGTTCCCTTTTTTGATGCCTTTCATTTATGGGTAGCATGACTTCGTAGCCCAATGGTACACATGAAGACACTGGAGATTCTAGATTCTAATCCCTTTAATTTGTTTTACAATTGATAGAAGTTCCCCAACTGGAGCCAACTATTGTCCCCCAAAAAAAATATCACTCATTTTTAGGACAACATTTAAACTATTTTGGTCCTACAGACCAAAATTGTCTCTTCCCTTTTCAAAATTTATCCTAGGCATTCAAATTCATCATTTTTCAAGCTTCTCATAAATCTACAAACTCTGCAAGCTTAAATCTATGGACTCTATAGGCTTGAATCTATGGACTCGGTAGGAAGATAAAATCTATGGACTCTACAGGCCAAGTTCAAAGGACTTCACATCTTGATTTCTACAGACTTGGTTTCTACAGAATCTATAGGCAAGTTCATTTTTATAGGTTCAAAGGCTTCTGTAGGTGGGTTCAACCAAAATAACTAGTTTCTAACACTTGGTCATTTTCAGGATTGGTTCAGTGCCTTGGTTCAATAAAAAAATCTCCATCGGCAAGCATCTAAGCAAAGAAGGCTTGAACCGTTAAACCATTGAACCACTTTGGTTCAAAAGTTCAATGAGTTCAAAGTTCAAAAGGTTCAATGCTTTTGGTTCAATGGTAGGTTCAATAAAAGGAACAGTTCAAAAGGTTCAACGCTTTGGTTCATTCTTTGGTTCAAGCAAATGGTTCATCAGTTGGTTTAAAGGCTTCATTTGAACCATTGAACCAAAGCTTGGTTCAACGGTTGGTTTAATGCTTTGGTTCATCAAATTGGTTCAACGGAGTGGTTCATCAACTTGGTTCAATGGAGTGGTTCATTGACTTAGTTCATACGCTCGGTTCAAAGGCTTGGTTTAATGCTTCAGTTCATTCAATTGGTTCATCAACTTAAACCATCGGCTTGAACCATTTTGGTTCAAAGCTTGGTTTAACGGATTGGTTCAACGAAGTGGTTCAACCAAGCGGTTCAACATTTGGTTCAACCAAGTGGTTCAATCAAATAGTTTCGAAAGAATTCAAGAAATAGGTTGCGGGAAGAAAACCCAAAGGATTTTTTGAAGGCAAAGTGATCAGAACATTTTTTGTGGACTGTTTGTCTGCGAGAAATTATCTGCAGAATTTTTGTCTGTGGGAATTTGTCTGGGGAAAATGTCCATGGAAACAGTCCACAGGAAAGTCAAAAAAGGCCACTGAAGGACCCCAAAGGGCAGGTGCCCTTGTGAGGGACTCTCGACTGCCAAATAAAAGGACACTTACCCAAAGCTGAAGGGTCACCTTCCCTTCAAGAAGATGTAAAACAAGAAGCCTGAAGGACATTCGAAGACTGCTCGAAGGGCAGATACCTTGCAGGGGGATCTTCTCGACACAAAGTGGATCATTTCTTAAGGCTAGAAAGGGTAGGCTCTTTCCAAGAAAGTGCCAAATAGAAAATCTAAAGAAGGACCAAGGGGTGATGCACCTGAAGACGTCAAATTCAAGACAGTGAACTAGCCATTGAAAACATAGTGACGGGCGCACGAACATCAATTTTAAAGCTCATAAAATAGTCATTGATCCTTTGAATCTACAAACCTGAATGCATTCACAGGATTTAAGGCCAAGACCAGTAGAAAGTGAGGAAGGAACAAAACAAAAAATTGAAACTAGGACCCAATTCAATTAACTAGAAAAGGAGGAATGATGAAGAAAGATCAGATCGCCAGGTGGACATTGGAAGTTGCAAACTTTCAATAGCGTGACTTGTTTCTCTGCATTGAGAAAAACAAATGGCTAGATTCCCCTAAATTCTAGCCTGTCTTTTTAATAGATTTCAATGCAACATGATGTGTTACTGTTCTTGAGTCCTTCTTGAAGAGGCTATATAAGGGACTATCTTTTATTGTAAATGTATCTCTTTTTGACAATCAGAATGAAACTCTACCCAAATTGAAAGGTATTACTAAGACTTTGAGCTCAAATTGCTGATCATATTTTGTTATTAGAAGAAAGCAAGTGACTTTTTAGACTTTGTGCTATAATATCTTTGTTGTTGGGGAAATTGTTCTTATGTCTTTTTCCTTAATATATCTTATGTTCCTTTAATTCAACAAGCAGAATTAGTGACAACAGTCAGGAAGGTGTCCTGAAGAGTCAATTGTGGAGAGACTTTATGCGCCCATAATTGCCTTTAGTGTGTTCTCTTTTCATTTCTATGTAAAGGACTTTGGGATGACTTTGTGCCCTCATTGTCCTTCATATCTTACTCTTGAGCAATTCAGGTGGAGACTTTGTGCTGCATCTTGATTTGTTGGTTACTACATCCTTGGTTACATTTTGCATTTACTATCAGGAGTGTTCTTGTGGTTTGCTGAATAGTACTTTTGAAAGAATAGGAGTGCTTTTCTGTCATTTCCCTTGATGTTTTCCTTTGATTTGCATGCATCATCTCTAAAGAAAGAGAGATGGATGGTTTGTCCTACCCTTGAGTATTATTTTCTATATATATATATATATATATATATATATATATATATATATAGGGAACCTCCCCTTGATGAGAGGAGAGATCAGTCCCCTTCTGATGTGTTAAACCTACACATCTGGATGACTAATCTTCCTACTTTAGCTGATCAGACCTATTTTGTTTATCAGTATGCTGATCAACAAAATATTCAACCAACACATCCTAAATATTAATATGGTTCCAATGCATCTAACATTATCTTTCAATTTTTTCTAAGTCAAATTATGACCTGATAATATGACTTTTTGACCATTTTTATTAATTTAGGGTCAATTTCCAAAGAATTGCACAAATATTGATTAATCTTGTTTAAAGCTAATTAATTCAAATAAATAGCTTAAGTGGATTTTTCATAGATGTTATTTATTATTTCAAGATTGAAAATTGATTCCCAATAACTACATCACCTAGTGACATCATCTATAGGGTAGCATCCATAAGCCATAAATGCATAAAATATTTGAATTCTAGGCACCCATGCCTAATTAATGCCCCTTCCTCCCAAATCACTATGAGTCTATTTATGAATTTAATTCCAAGTATTATATTAATACATGGCCACACATCTCAATCTTGATATGGATGATTATGGTTGATATTAGACCATTTCCAAAATCTATAGATAGAAGGGCATAAAGCACCATTTCTTAAGCTAAAAAATTGTATATTTATAATGCAAAATTATCTCCACATCCTTTTCTATTAATCATTTGTGTTATTTTCAAGCTTCATTTGATAGGCTATATTAGATATTTATTCTATTGATCTAGGTTATGTATAGTGTTCTTGATCAAATGGAGGAGCAAAGAAGCCATTGTTGATAAACACAAGAGTATTAGATCAAGGAGAGAATAAGCTTAGAGATGATCCTAGGTGATGGAATCGATTTGGAAAGGTAACTAGTATTGTTTTCTTTCAATTTATTCTTCATTATCATTAGCAAACCCCACATGAATAGGTTGGCTTGGATTAGCAATTCTTATGCATTCTTTTATGAGTTTTCATGACTAATGTTTGAATTGATTCTCTTTAAAATACATCATATATTTTGGCACGCCCAATGGGACTCATGGAGTCCATTTTAGAAAGAAAGAGGCTATGGAAATTATAAATTTCCATTTTAGTCATTAAAAAGTCCTTTAACTTCACTTTTTAAGCTTTTTTCCCATGTTTTTATGTACACATAGGTCACATAGTGACTATCGATGGTTCTGAGTAACTGTCGATGGTTCTACCAATCATTATTAGTGGGGTTATAATGTAAAACCCATTTAAACTTTGTCATTTTGATATTTTATTCAAGTTTTTGCTAACAAATTAGATTTATTAAGTCTCTGGTCTAAACCAAAACATGATACATAAGGTGTCTTTTAGAGTTTTATTCTAACTTAGGCTAGTCATTTTTTTTATAAAATCCTTTTTTGGCTAAATGTTTTGAAAAAATTCAAGTTTATATTGGTTAAAATTGAATTTTAAGTCTCTGGTCTAGTTTTATTTCATGATCTAAAAGGATTCCTTTTAGAGATGTATATTCTAACAAGTTAACAAGTGTCTTTTGATAGAATGTTGATGCCTTCGTGTCTATAGGTAATTTTTGATGGTTAAGTATCAACCACCAATAGTTGGTTGACACTTGATCGATGATGGTCTTAAAATAATTAGTGACAGCCAGAGGTGACCATTGACGCTCACTATGTTTTCTAAAAATTCAAACCTAAGAGTACCTAAACCAAAGTTGCTTGTCTCATTTGCAAAAGGGCTTCAAATATAAACAAGACTCTCACAACTTTTATGTAGGCACATCAAGGAAAAAGATCATTTAGATCTTAATTAGTATTTTTAACCCCTTTTTGGTGCTTAAAAATAACTAAGAATTTTCCTTTGGTGCTTCAAAAGTAAAAATTGTTTGCGTATCTTGAATGTTTTATAGTTGATATTTTAAAATTTTTTACAACTTAAGGCCAAGGGGACAAAGAATATCACCACACACTTCAAGATGGTACTTTAAAACTTAACTCAATTCAAAGTTTTGTTTTGATTAATTCATTTATCATTAATTGTTTTATAATTGTTTAAGAAAAAAGGTATTTGTGTGTGTATGCTCTCCCCCCATCCCCTATAGGGAACTTATAAATCAAAAGTGCTATATTCATTATGAATTGTGCCTTAGTCCAAAAGCATAAAAAGGATTATGTCAAGGCTCTCCCCATGAACCACATGGCTTGGGTGATCTAGAAACAATCATAAATCCTTTTTACTTAGTTTTTCATTTCATATATTTTGGTTTGTGAGGGGGACTTCATTACCTCCCATAAGTTCTATAGGGAAGCTTTGACCTAGTGCTTCATCTCCTGGCATCATCTTCAACCCCTCTCCATAGGAGGGTGTATAAATTGGGATCACTCTATTGCGATGGTGGTTAGTAGGAGGTTAAGCCTAAGACGTATGATCATTTTGGACATCACATTACACTGAGTAAGTGATGGATGTAGTGGTTTGAAAAGGACCAGATATTTTCACAACAAGCCATTTGATTTTGAGCCAATTGACATGTTATTTCTCTTATGTATGCAACGTAAAATTTAGTACACATGAGATCCATCTAGAACTATGTGAAACTTATAGTTTTAGTCAATCCCACTTTGTCATACCTTGATAGGATTTAGGATGATTAATTAGTTATATTTGTCTTAGATTACTTGGTCTTGATTTGAGTCAAAACTTTATTATTAACAAAGGTCATAACTAGATTGTCCACATTTTATTGAACAAAGAGGCATTACGTTGTCCAAGTGAAAATCAATCTTTTCATTGTTAAAATTTTTTATCTAAAACATTGTGTCATATCATCTATTTAGTGAAATTATCTTCCCATTTGAGTCTAGACCAATTTCCAAATTTTTCTTTAAGTCCTTCATTGATAGTTTAAATTAAAAATTATACCTTTCTAAGTTCATAAGGTTGATGTGTCAAATTGGGTTCACCATTTACATTTAACTTGAGGGAGCTCAGGTTCAATTTCCAATTTAGATTGAAGGTTGTTTGTAGACTCATTATCCCATTGTCATAATTGGTGGACTCAAGTCATCTTGTGTATCGCTCATGCTTTGAGTCCTAAAACACATTTTATACTACCATTCCTATTACATATGGAGACATTATGTTTTTCATTTGGTTTTAACTTTATAACTAGGAATTTTTTCATGTTTTTACATCTTGAGTTTCTTGATTTTTATCGTCTCCTTCCTAATCCAAAGAGTTTTATTCTAGTTTTATAGTAGTAACTCATTGAATTTGAACTAGATTTAATGGTATTAACATATCACAAAAAATCTAGGCTTTGGTGTACTAGTTTTTACCTTAGATTTTTGAGTTACCATACCCTCTTCCAATTTGTATGATTTCAAATTTACCCAAGGTTGAGTAATTTCATGAATACATTCTTCTAATTATGTGTGGTTCCAAGCCATCCTCCTCTTATAGTGTCTTTTTTGCCTTGGTCATTTGTTTGGAAGAAAGATCAAAATCCATACCTTGTTTAAAATGTTTATAAAACATTGGTATAAATTTAGTCAAACATATAAAGTAACCCTTTTTAGACATGATTCAAAGGTTCACTCGTAGTGGGGTCCCTTACGGCCTTAGCTATGAGGATGAGCATTTGTATGATGGTCAAGACAATTCTGTTACCTTTGAGGACATTCCTAACACTATAAGATCTGAAGGGGATTATATTAAATATCAAGAGGACCAAGATGAAACACTCCTTAGATTGATAGAATCTAGTGATATAATACCCTTGTATTTTCTTATGATCAATTGCATACCTTACTTAGAGAAGGAGAACAACAATGACAAGAGCAAGATTTTTCACAATCAAACATACCTTCTTCCTCTAACAAGGCTAAGTAAATAATCATAAAGTCAAAACCAAATGATCAAGATCTTGTCAATAAGATTAAAGAAATAAGTCAATGTTATGTCGATTAACTTATCATGGATATAATCGACTCTCTAGTTTCTACTTCAATCCACAATGATGCTTCTAAAGAACAAGGAAATGTGATTGAACCTACATAATAAACATTAAATTACAACTCAATAATTGATCAAGGAGTCTCAAAATAATAGATCAAGGCACAAGAAGTTGCACAATTTTTTTTGCTAGACACAGAACATGCATTATTTAACCATCAATAACCTCTTGTCACTTTACAAACATAGAGACCCAAACATTTGGTTCAAATTAAAGAGATCCCTCAAGAAAATTTGGCCAGATCATCTAAACCAACATATATAATGGTAAATAGATAAAGAACTCAAAACTAGAAGAACATGGTTGATTCAAGGCAATTGATTCCTAGGATTTGACCGCTTACCTACTTGACTCAAGGAGTGAACCAAAACCAAGTCAAAGATCATAGGGTATAAATCCCTAAAAAATCCATGTAATAACTAGGCCACATTCTACCCCAAAAATAATAGCAGGGGCACATACCACCCCAATAACATTATATTCCACACACAAATGCACCAAACATGTAAGAGTGAAACTCCATGAAAGAGATTCTAACATGATTGGAGATGATAACTAAATTAAGAAATAAAAGTTTGACAAGATATGCCCATATCATTTTGATCTATCTATTCTCCAAGTCCCCTTTCCATCTCATTTTGAGGCACCAAAATTTGATAAATGCTAAGGAAAGGGAGACCCATGTGAACACATTCAGGCATTTTTCATATTACACCAAGAGATTACTTATAGTAGTGAGTATTTTATTTAATTTTCCCATGAAGTTTAGTGAGGTAAGCTTTAGATGGTTACTTAAGTTACCCAAGGGATAAGTTACATATTGGAATGTCTTGTCAAAAAAAATCAATCATTTCTCATACAATATAGATCATGAATTGACTGTTGTTGACTTGTTCAAATCCAAACAACATGATGGAGAAAGTTTTTATAAATATCTATATAGATGGAGTGCATTAGTGAGACACTTTCAACACAAATTTCTAAACAAATAGTTGGTAGATATATTTACAGATAACTTACATCCTGAGGTTGTGCACAATCTATGTCTAGTTTGTGATAACTCATTCGTGGAGATTATCGACAAAGGTGTACATATTGAGAAGGATCTTATTGAAAAATTTATTATCAATATTTTCATGTAGGGTCAAATTTCAAATTAGACTCCCTATTCTAGATAGATAGTTATACAAGAGAAACATAAGGGTTTCAATAAGAATAAAAACATGGTTGGAAATGGTGTCATACAAACAAGACATGTACAAATGGTGGAGGCCCCACTGACCCCAAATGTAAAATTACCTCCTCTTATTCCACCACCTAATTTCCATAGATAACCTCCCCAAAGAAAAAACCATGATGATTTTAGAGTCTTTAGTAAATTGGGAGAACTAATTGAAATAGTGTTCTAAAAGCTTGTAGTAGCTAACCTGATTGTATGGATAATACCAAGGCCATTTCCTCAAGATCAACTGAAACCAGATTGGTACAAAGATAATTAATGGTGTAACTTTAATCATGTTGTTGGTTATGGTGCCTATCATTACATCTAATTATGACATATTATTGAAGATCTCATTGAAAGTAGTGAGGTTGATATTAAATTGGCCCCTAATCAAGACACAAATTAGGATATGGCAATTTACAAAGAGCCCTTACCTTGACATAATAAATCACCACCAAATAAAAACCAAAACCATGGATAAAATCAAGGATAGAGGTAGAATCGAAACTAGAACCAAGGTCAAAATCATAATCAGCATGAGCATAATCATGATCATAATACCTATACTAATAATGTGGGTTATAATAACATGCCTTACAACTATAAAAACACTGTGGGATGCATTTTTACAACCCATATTACCATTATTATTGTCAAACCATATGAACCATCTTGTGTTCCTCATAGTATGAGACCCATCATTAGAGATTCAACACACTCTCTCTCTATTAATACTATGTCAAATTCTCATAATTCTATTAGGACTCCATTTTCACAAGTTACTATTTTTGGAAAATACCCTTCTTCTAATTATAATGGCTCCTTGTCAACTCAAAATTGTAAAAATGCAACTAGACACTAATGAATCACCCTCCAAGGCCCTTTTCCATTGTTTCCTAATTATATTATCTCCCTATCACCTCTAGGTTGTGCAGTCACAACTAGATGCTCATGAGTTACTCTCCAAGGCCCTTTGCCTACTTCATCCATAGAACCCAATGTGAAAATTGCACTAACAGATCAAAATATAACTACTATTCTAGCCAAATCCAAGACATCTCATCCTAATGTAGAAAATCCTTATAGTCTATCAGACCAATTGAGCAAAACCCCTACTCAAATTTCCATTTTGGATTTCTTACGGACATGTGAAGTTCATATAAATATCCTAAACAATATTTTTCAAATATCCATTATTCCCAATTATATAAATCATGAATAGTTCCAGAACCTTGTGGGGCATTTGTCTTTATTTCATCAAGTAATGTTTGATCAAAAAGACATGTCTACACTTAGATCGAGCCATAATAACCCACTATTTATTGAAGTAATCATTAAAATCATAAGATCAAGAAGCTTCTTATAGACAATGGTTTGGGGTTGAACATCATATCTCTTAAGTTGGTGTAAATATTAGGCTACACTATGAAAGATATTCAACCAGAGACAATCACCATCAAGGCTTACGAAAACACTAAAAAATAGTCTGTTGGTACTATTTGGTTGTTAATTATTGTTGGGTCCATTTCACACCATACATTACTTCATATTGTGGACATTGAGTTTCCTTATAACATACTTCTTGGTCATCCTTGGATCCATGAAGTATAGGCCATTCCCTCCACCCTGAATCAATGCTTTAAGTTTCCCCATGATGGGATCGAGGTTATTATTCTCATTGATTAATAACCTTAAAAATATTGTAAACATATTAAGGATCAGTTCCACAATTATAACTATTATCAAGGTTCCAAATTCATTATGAAAAAGAACAAGGCTATAGTTTCACATCCACCTCCATCCAATTATATCAACCCTAGTGATCTTGCTTCCACTTTGGCTGATGCATTTCCCACAGCTCTTGTGAAGTAGGTTATTATTAAATATGTGGGCATTTCCACGTATAGTCTTAAGGATTCCTTCTATGTTACAAAGTTGCTTAAAACTCCAAAAACATTTGGTAAGCCTAAACCTTCAATGAATCCTGATGGACCTAACATGATTTGGCAATTGAATAAGAAATATCAAAATCCACCTATGGTTTTTGTACCTACTATTGCACCAAAAAGAGATCAAGAGGATTTTACTAAGGGAGACTAGTTATATTCTAAAGGCCTTATTGATTACTTTCAGAATCCAAAGTATCCTATCCTCAATCAGATCATGGATCATCTTGATTATATAGGAAAAGGCCCTAGCCCATGAGTACAAGTAATCTTAGAACCCTTATCATCTAGAATACCTAATTTGAGTCATGGTCTTAGATTTATACTTCCTGGGGGTGACCTCATAACTTTTGATAGTGATTATTTTGAATTGACTAATGATGAGACTCATGGTAGTGACATAGTGTCCCATTATATCCTTTTTTATGAGCTTACTAACATAGACCTATTTGATTATAATTCCATTTTGATCTTAAATATTGGAGCTTATCATCCTAAATCATGAACCTATCCCACTATTGGAACTTCCCATCCTGAAGCAATAACCATTTTAGTGGTGTTTCCCTTCCTAAAGTATACAACCATATTTTTACCATTAGAATTTCCCATCCTAAAGCAAACCTTCATTAATACATATGCCTTTTCCATCCAAAACTAATTAATTGGGACCAAAAAAATTTGGTCATAAGGCTTGATGAGTTTCAAAATGAATAATCAATTATAGAATACATGGGCCTATAATATGGATTGCCCATTAGTGATCACAAATAAGGATTTGATTTTTCATTAGATCCTTCTACCTTCTTTGAAGAGCAGGTAAACTTTTTTGGTCAAAATAATGATAAAACATCAAGATCTTTAGGTGAAAACCTCTTTGAGGCACTCGTCAATCAGGAAAAAGTAAAGAAAAACACAAGCCTTTGAGTGAAAACCTATTTCAGGCAGTCTCAGGTGGGAAAGTTTTTTCAACCCCTTAGGATGTAAAAGTTCCATCTAGCCCAAGTTCTATATCTAGTACACGAATCTCTTCAAAACAATAAAAAATGTTTTAGCATCTTGCTCTCAAGTTTCTAGAGGTTTTTACTACTTGGCCATTACCTGAGATGGTAGATTCAGAATTGTCACATTATCTAGAACTTTGGGAAGAACAACAAGAAGATGTAGTATAAAAAGATGATCATGATCATACCTTACCTAAAATTATATAAAATGGATCCACTCTCCTTGTATAAAAAATAATATAAGTGAACTTGGGAACTTATGAGGATCCCAAAATTGTTTATCTTGGAACTTCCCTTACTGAAGCAAAAAGTGAACATATTATATCCTTCCTAAGGGATTATATTGACATATTTGCATGGCAATACTCTAACATGATAATTTTGGACCCATATTTGGTTATGAATCACCTTATTGTCCATATCGATGCCAAACCAAAAAAACATAACTTGAGGAAGATGCATCCACACATCGCCATATTGGTTAAAGTAGAACTGGAAAAGTTGTTAGGAGCAAGTTTAATTATACCACTAGATTAATCTAAATGGATTTATAGCATAGTCTCAGTGAGTAAAAATACCTTGGGTATACATATTTTTATTGATATCAGAGATATCAACAAAGCATGCACCAAAGATGATTTTCCTTTACCCAACATCAACATTATTATCGACTCGACTGCTAGGTATGAGATACTATCCTTAATAGATGGATTTTATAGATACAACCAAATCAAGATAGCCTAAGAATATCAAAACAAGACTATGTTCACCACTCTATGGGGAAGATTTTATTACCAAGTCATGACATTTGGATTGAAAAACACTAGAGCCACATATCATTGTGTCATGACTATCATCTTCTATGACATGATGCATGATATTGTTGAGGACTATGTTGATGACATACTAAAAAAATCAAGAACAAGAGATGGACACCCCAACATTTTATGAAGAATATTTTAGAAACTTTGTGAATATAAAGTTTGCTTAAATCTTAAAAAGTGCATCTTTAGCATCACTTTAGGGAAATTGTTATAGTTTAGTGTATCATAGAGAGGGATAGAAGTAAACCCTACCAAGGTCAAGGCCATTATGTAAATGCCTCCACAAAACAATATTAAATAGCTATGAAGCCTAAAAGGAAAGATCCAATCTATATGTAGGTTCATTTCTCAATTGGAAAATAAGTACCACCCATTTACCCATCTCTTGAATAAATGGATTGCATTTTGATAGATGAATATTTTCAGATAGCATTTGTGAAACTCAAGATATATTTGGCCAATCCACCAATCTCAAGGCTACCAACACCTAGATGACCACTGCTTCTTTACATATCATCAATAAAGCATGCACTAGGAGAACTTTGGCCTAACATGATGATCATAGTAAAGAACATGTAGTATATTATTTAAGTCACACTTTGGTGGCTTATGAACATAATTATATGCCTATTAATAATGTATGTTTAGCTATGGTGTTTACTACCCAAAAATTTTGACATTATATGTTGAACAACAAAACTATTGTCATCCCCAAGGTGGACCCTCTCAAATTATTGTTATCTAAAGTAGCTCTTCAAGGATCCATGGCTAAGTGGGTTATGCTCCTAAGTGAATTTGACATTGAGTATCAGAATCAGAAAATAATCAAGGGGTAGTTTATTACTGATCAAGTTGTAAATTCCCCTATCATAGATACTCAACTACTAAAATTTAACTTTCTAGATGATTTTATTATGGTAATAAAACAAGAATCGTAGGAACCTAAATAATGAAATATATATTTTGATGGCTCATTTACATCTTGTGGATCTAGAACTAACATATTTTTTATTATACCCAAGGGGGATCTGATTCCCAAATCATTTCACATATAATTTCATTATACGAACAATATGGCCAAGTATGAGGCATTAATTGAGGCATAGAACAATATTTTATCCCAAAAACATTATAAAATGATCCACAAAAGAACAAAAATATTGTCTTCCACTTTTGTACATTCGTTTGATCCTCACACTCTTGCCTTTTTACAAGCATTTTATCCTATTGAATTTACACTATGTTAGTCATCTTGTCCCACACACTTTCCATTTTTTAATATCATTATCCCTTATCCCACCATGCCATGTTCTTATCACTTTACAAGCAAATTAAGTTCTGTTGGCTTGTCATTTTGTAAGTCATCTCATCTCACCAACTTGCCATATCATAAGACCAATATCATTTGCCACATCTTCTATTTATTCTTCAACATTAATTATATGTTTTGATCATCACTTCTTTCTTTCATCCACTTCTTGAGAGAACTACATTTGTCTTGAAGTTCATGTTGGACCATGAATCCATGGAACTATGTAGGCAACGTCCACTTGTCTTGTACATCTGGAGTTAGTTTAGCCAACTGCTTCTTTTTCTTCTCTTTTCCCATTTATTTTGTCATTATTCTTATTTAATATAGGAACAACTTTCATTTCCTTTTTATTTGTTACATTGTGGTGGAAAGTAACACCCATACCACATGTGCATGAATAATTATCTTTAAACCACACTAACTTGGTTTTTATTTATGTGTGTTTATTTGATTTTTATTGGCATTTTATTGTTTTTTTCTTGATTTTTTGTTATTTTGTTGTTTTTTATTGGTGTTTTATTGTTATTTATCACCTCTTCATTTATTTCTTATCCTTTTTTCTTTTTATTACTTCTTGTTTCACCTCAATCTTGTGTTTCCCTATTTGATTTTGCTTGTCTCTTTTGTGTTCAAGAACATCTTAATGGTCCACGTAGATCTTGATTATTTATATCTTGATATCATGTTATTAAGTTGTTCTTTTTTTGTTTTTAAAACATTTTTGTTCCTACATGAGTCTTGATTATTCATATCTTTATTTTAATTTGGTTCTATTTACGTTTATATTTTTCTTGGTCTTTGATTTTTTATTTAAATATAAATAGATGTAACTCTAGTTTTGGTCATTGTTTACCATTATCCTTAGTTATAGGTATTCACATTTAAATCAGGTCCATGCATTTGAAATGAAATTTCATTATAAGTTTTTCATACTTATGATGCCTAATTTCTCTTGTAATAGCAATCACTTTGTGCTCTAGACTCAAATCTTAATGTCAATACAGCTTCGATGAACAGATCTTAAGATCACTATACATAAACTAGGATCAATAGGTTTAGCACCTAACTCAATGCTTAGACATGCATCTCTTCACATACATCATGAGTCTAATCAATATTTGGTCATTTTTCCTCATTCCTCATTCCATTCTCTCCCACTTTTGGATGAACTACATTGGTTTGAGGTCCATTTGGACTATGTAGGTAGTGCTCAATTTCTATTAAGGTTAGCTTATCCATCTTTATTATTATTTTCATCTCTTTCATCACTTTGTACATTATTATATGTTTGGTTTTTTTTGGATTTTTCTAAGAGATTACACCATTGCATCTACATTTATATCCACTCACTTTAATCTAAGTTTTAGATCATATCCTTGAGATAATTGGTTGTTAATTTACCCATGCTACGGCACCACATTTAAACTTGTTAAAAAATATAAATCATCCCTATAGGGTCAAGCTATTATTTATTCTTTATCAATCATCAAAATTATCCCTATTGAGGCAAAATTATCTTATCATGATCAAATTTGCCCTACTAGGGCACTGCTTATTATCATCTTTTGGAGACCATGTTCTCCTATTCTTCTAATTCCAAGCTCTCCACACTTTTTCCCATGATGTCAATATTTTAGTGTGCAACTTGTCTTGGTATTGATCAATGTTGTAAGCACATAGCTTACACTTTCTAATTGGGTGCATTCAAAGTGTGTCCCTTACATGTTTGGATTGAATTATTCTCATTCCCCCTATTTTTAAGGCCCATTATACCTCTAATTATATTTTGATCATTGATGGTAACCATGCATGCAAGCATTAGCTCATCTATATGTTATCTATTCCATGGGTTAATATTTCACTTTTCCTCTCTTTTTGAGAGTCCATCCTTCTCTTTCATCCTAGTATGTCTTCTCGAGGGGGCATCATGGGTCATTTCCATTTTTTTCTTGACAACTCTTTTATTTTAAAAGATATGATTTTGCCTAAATGTCTCATCACACCTTCTCAAATAGGGGTGAAATGTAGACATCCAATTCTTAACACTATTTGTGTTGAAATTGTCAATCTTACTCAAATGACACTCAAATTCCCAATTAAGTTCAAAATCACTAAAAATGTGCTAAATGATTTGAACTTGTCATATATAGGTGTTGATTTAGGCCAATGTATCCTTAAATGGGGAAATGCATTTTATGTGATTCCTAACTTTGATTAATTTATTTCAAGTCAAAATGATGATTTTATCTTTTGGTGCTCTGGTTTACTCTTTGCTTCTAATTCAATAGTACACATCACATACCTTTGTTATTTTGTGTTGGAAACATCTTAAATAGGAATACAGTTCCAATGCATCTGACATCTCCTTCCAATTCTTTTTGAGTCAAATTATAACCCAGTAATATCACTTTTTGACCATTTTGATAATTGAGGGTTAATTTTTAAAGAATTACACAAATATTAATTAATCTTGAATAAAGTTAATTAATTAAAATCAAGAGCTTAACTACATTTTATATGGAGGTTATTGATTATTTCAATATTAGAAATTGATTCCTAATACATGCATCACCTAGTGACAACATCTAAGGGGTGGCATCCATAAGCCATAAATACATAAAATATCTAAATTATGGGCACCCATGCCTAATTAATTCCCCTTCCTCCCAAATCATTATGAGACTATTTATGGATTTAATTTAAATATTAGATTAATCCATGTGCACACATCTCAATCTTGAGATGGATGGTCATGGTTGATCTTAGACCATTTCCAAAATCTATAAATACAAGGGCATAGAACACTATTTTTTAAGATAAAAAATCATAGATTTATAATGTAGAATTATCTCCACATCCTTTTGTGTTGATTGTTTGTGTTATTTACAAGCTTAATTTGATAGGCTAGATTAGAGATTTCTTATATTGATCTTAGGTTATGCATAGTATTCTTGAGGCAATAGAGGAGAAAAGAATCCATTGTTGAAAAAGATAAGAGCATTAGATCAAGGGGATAACATACTTGGAACCACTTTTGGGTGGTAGAATCAATTTAGGAAGGTAACTATTATTGATTTCTTTCAATTTGTTCTTCATTATCATTAGCAAACCCGGCATGAATAAGTTGGCTTAGATTGTTAATTTTTATGCATTCTTTTATGATTTTTCATGACTAATGTTTTAATTTATCCTCTCTAAAATCCATCCTATAGATATGAATATTAGGAAAATCACCTCATGCTACAATTTTTATATATAAAATAATGTGTATCCCTGCATGATAGTCACTAAGTAGTTTGAAAAATTTTGGACCACACTTTCTAGGGAAACCAAACAAATAAAAAAAATAAAAACCAATTTTAAATATTAAATGAATTTAAATAAATAGTTACTTAGAAATAATTAACTAAATTATAAAAAAATTGAAACAATAGAACTATATTAGGATAGGTTGATGTAGTTTTAAATATATAATGGAATTGAATCAATTTGGTCAATACAATCCATGCAAAGATAAAGTGGACTAGGATAGCCAATTCCACTCATAGGCAAGAGTAAAACTTTATCAATTTGGATGATATATTTGGATTAAAATAAAAGTCTACAAAGATTTGTATCATTTCTAGTATATACAATTGAATATAAAATATCAAGTTAACAAAGAACTATATCATGCTAGTTGATATAGTTGGTTGAAAAAGTGGATTGAGACAAAAATATATCATGTATGGATAATATATTTGGGTAAAGGAATAAGATGATATATAGTTATATCATGTTTGGCCAACATAGTTGGTTGAATAATAAAAAATGATACATAACCATATCAAACCTATCCTATGTAGTTGGCTAAAAGATAAAAACTAATATAGATATGTATTATACTTGTTCAATGCACATCACTAAATTATGAAGGCCGTGTTAAGTTTCATGTCAGGTTCACTAGAATATATTCAACAAGATAGGATCAAATTAAAACTATCATATCTCTAAATATATATACTTAGTGAAGCTTAATCAAATATATCCCAATGACATGTAATGTTTAAGATAAGACCAATGGATATGCATACCTAGTAAGAGGGGTACCTAGATCACCAATATCAAAGGAAAGGGTTCCAAAGCCTTTAGTCCTATGAAATAATGAGCTAAATCTAGATATACCTCAAATTTAAATAATTTATATTTCAAACAATCAATGTAATTAATTGTAAAACTAATGTAAATTAAAATAAAGGGGAAGATTTGGAATAATAAAAAATGCATAAGGAGCCATGGTAGACAAATAGGGGTATAGGAAACCTAATAATGGATAAATGGAAAGTTAAATCAATATTATAGCCACAATAAGTATAAGTGTACAAAAATTTAAATATGGATACACACATGTTCATTCACTAATCAAAAAAAACTTTAAACATTGTGTGCTCACTAAACCACTTTTCCCATAGCCACTCCAATGGTGAATATGCAAGGGTTTGATCATTTGACAAAGAGTGATAGCCAGTGTGCATAATTTGAGTACACTAAAGAAAAAATGATATAATAATTTGAATGTTATAGGTGCTCATATCCAAATCCATTCAATATTCCATACTAGACATTGTATCTAAGTTATAAAGGTGCATTGACATAACTGTTTAGATTTGATGTAACTATCTGAGGCCATAGAGTGCAGATTTATAGAATCTGATGATCAATCCAAAACTAGATCTCATATAATTATAGTCTATTCCATATCAGATATAAATGCATCTATTAAACTATCTAAGTACTCTCTTTTCATTTATTTAAATACTAATCAATAGTTATACTTACTATTTTTAGCATATCTCAACATTTAAATTCAAAATATTGTTTATCCAAGTTTATAATTAATTGGCCTACTATAGATCTATTTATCACCTATGTGCTTGTTCATTTCTATATTTTTAACCTTATACTATATTGATCCAACTCAATTTAGGGTTAAAAATATCATTCCCCATGAATCTGAACTATTTCATAAATAATGTTATGCACATATATGTTGAATTTGATAACTTATATCTCAAATATATATGTATGTGAAGACCTATGATCTTGTTTTTAAGCCTAAATTTATAGATGTGTGGGATTTACTATGAATAATATATAAAAAATATAACTCAAGGATGATAAACTAATCTATAGTAAGCCAATAAATATAAAACTCAGATAAACAATAATATGAATTTATACAGATAAAATTGCTACAAATATTAAAGTATAACTATTGAAATATATTTAAATAAAAATAAATAATGATAGTTATTTTACTATGTGTAAAAATATATGGACTAAAAACAAGTGTAAAATATTTATGATCAATATTTTGTCTTAGTCATTAGACTCCAACAATTATACTTTTATGCTCGCAGATACTACCATCAATGCTAGTGTCAAACTATGACACATGTGTCTATTATAGAATAATTATTGTATTTGAATGTGACCAACTTCTTAAATCTAGGTTTTAATCTAGGTTTTTTTCAACTTTATACTGATGTGTTAATATCTAGGATATAGGTTTTCTCCCTTTTTTCACCCTTGAAATGATTTTGTTGAAAAATGGGCTAGTGGGATATTAGTGTAGAGCTTTCCCTAAAGACCTCTTTGTCAATGGGTGTTGTTTACATAAACAATACTCCAAATAAGGTCTCATAATTATGTAGTTATCTATTGTATCTGAGAAAGTGTGTGCATAATAATATATGAATATACATGCAATGATATAACCTGTAATTTGACAAATACCACTCATGCACTATTATTTAAATGCTTTAGACCTATGATATGCCTACTTCTATGCTTGATATGAAAACAATGATGAATATGGAAGCATAGATTTCTTGTGTAGTTGATTGATTTAGTTATTATATGTGTTTTCTTTATATTTAATAGATGAATAAGTCACAGGCTTAGACTTGTATTTATACCACACATTTTTAAAATATATCATAGTAAGGTTCAATAAGACAATTAGGTCGACTTATGGGTTTTGATCATTTTGTAATTTGGATGTCTTTTGGAAAATGATAGTAGATAAGAATATGAACACCACCATTGGAGGTAGTGTCCCTCTATGGTTGATAATGTCCAGAAAGATTAAAAAAATAGGTATGGATATGAAACTAATAGTGAATGATGTTTATGAGGTTTTAAGCTTTTTGTGATGTACATGAGACCTGGGTCATTAAAATTATATGGATTAGACTAAGAGATAATCATTTGGACACAATGAGATGGTGAATGCTAGGCTTTCAGTGATAGGGAGGTATAAAATTGAAGGGTAAATCCTTAATTGATATTTGTCAAACATTCGAGACCGAGATGATATAAATATTTAGTTCTAATACCTACATATTTTTATTATAAACCTTTTTTTATTTCCCTACATATGCACCCAAGTGTGTGTGAATCTATGCTCACGTGTATGTAAAGTGAGTACATATGTATGACATATGACTTTTAATCTATATTATTGTGACATTATATATCATGCATTTAACCTTATGATATTTGAACCAGTTTTAATTTTTAAAATCTATACTATGATCTAATTTTATACTCATGAAGGCTTATGTCTCTATAAAAATATGACTGCAATTCCCCCTTTTTATATGAAGGATGTGTCATTTAAGTCACTCATCTAAAAATATGAGTTAATTTTATCATTTCATATATAAATAGAGAATCATGTAATATCATTTAATCATATAGATAATATGTCATCATAGTAGTGTATATAATGTATGGAATGGATGGCATGCAAGTGTAATTTATAGATAGATGTATCAATGAAGTAAGCATCATAAATGTTACTCAATAAGAATACATAGTATCAGTGCATGATATTAATCTTAGAACCACTCAATGTTAACAAGATCAACAATTCCAAGTGTTAGTTCCACACATAAGGTTAAGGGCCACACACAAGGGACATAAAATTTAAAAAAAAATAAGGAAAAGTTCCAAATTCAAGGGGAAATAAAAAATGTCACAAATAATGAAAATAATTTATTCACCTAAATTAATTCCAAGGGACACATAAATAGTCAAACATAAAGTAACCTAAAATGTATAAGAGTAAAAAAAATGGATCATAGAGGAAGGAACTAGTCTACACCATGTGTGTGTGTGTGTGTCACATCACAATATAATAACATATCATGTATCATTGTGTAATAAATGAGTAACTAGAAAGGTATGTGTAATAAATATAGGTAGATCAACATGATTTTGAATTTTTCAAATATTTGAATGTTTTAATATTTTCTTTATTATTTTGATTATTTTATTATTTTATCTTTTTGACATATTTCAAATTTGGAAAAGATAATCAATGATCCTATCAATGAAAAAAATCATGGGAAGTGCCTATATCAGGTGGTGGAGGGTTGGTTTATCATTGATGGGAGGTAAAAACTATGGGTGGGTAGCAATATGTTAAGGATTCATGTGGTGTACAATATATATCATGATCATTTTTGAAAAACTTGGAGTGTGATTATTGAATCTAGATATTTGAGTATGTTATGGTGTCCGCTATATATTAGGAAGGTTTCTCACTACATATCTTTAATATAGAACATATTAAACATCCTATGGTGATAAAAAAGCATTTAATATAGGAGATGACAAACTTTGTGGTCTCTGAGTAGATATATGATGTGAACAATACCAAATAGTTAGATGTGTGTGTGTGTGTGTATTGTATATGTGTAAAAATATACTTTGTATGTTGATATTGAGTATGTTTATCAACCATATATGAATAATGATCTTGAATATGTGTATAAACCAATAAATTTGGTGGTGTATATATTTAATTCTTGCATAAATATAATGTAGATGGAACTACATTAAGTCTCTACATCCAAGGTGACCTAATAACATGTTGAATATTACATTAATCCTTAAAACTATAAATGGTGTGGTTAATATGGTTGATCCACATGAAGATGTAATATTATCCATTATCCTTGATTCTAAACAATGATTTCCCATGTGCTAGGTAATAATAAGTTATCATAATCTTGTGAAGCCAATTGCTGGTCCATTTGTGGAACGAACTATTTGATTATTTTTCTACTATTGTTTTGAGATGTTATCAACTTGAACTTTCCTTTGATCTATATTTTATTGATTATATTTTGGTATATATATTTATTTGGGGGTCACAATTTTTGCCTATATTGTATTGTTCCTTATATTTTACAAATTTGTCTTCTCTGGGCTCTTTTCTAGTTAAATCTCAAATGACCATTGGTTCCACAATTTTAATATCTTAGTATATATTTGTCATAGTATAATGTGAATTAGGATCATATATTTTTAGAGAAACATCATCATTAGAAACCTGATGAACCATTGATTCCTTTAGAGGAATGTCCTAGGAATATTGGTCTTCGTCAAATGAGTATTATAAGTAGATGGAGAAGTGGATATTTTTAAATGAGTATCAAATTTTCTAAATGTATTATCCCTTATATACGCAAGTTATGTAATTTTTTCATAATAATTAAAAATCATTGTATGAAAGCCCATTATTACCATGATAAAATAATGTTTTTATTTTTATTTTATTGAGATGGTGAGGAGGATGATAATAGTTATGAACAAAATTAATTAGCTTCTAATCCAATAATTTTTCTATAATATCATGTGGTCGATCTTTGAGACTATCAAATATGTATTGAAGGTAGGTTTATTCACTTTGGGTACTGATTTGTAAAATGATTATTACCCTTTATTGATAACATTAAATTGACTTTCTTTTATTTGAATATTTTCCTTGAGAGGTAGAATAACTATGTTAGATTTCATGTATATAACTTCTTGTTGTATATTAATTTATGCATGTGCCTTACTTGGATTATAATTATGTGTTTGTTCCTCATCAATTGAGAGAGTAATATAAAAACATAGAAATGAATCAAAAGTGTCATCTAATAAATTTAATTTGCGAGGATAGATAAGGCCTATAAGTGTACTATGTTTCCAGTTTTTTTTTTGATATATCATTGGTGCATACAAATATTGAATCCTAAAATTTAATTTAAGAGAAAAAGAAACCCAATAAACTAAAATGAGATGATAAATACTAACATAATCCTTAAACTACTAGAATAATAAAAATAGCATACAAATAAGATTACATAGTACACATAATTTCCCCTGGGAATACCCTTTTAGGTTAAAAACAAGGCACAATAACTCCTTTATTGTATTAACTAAATAATTTATAATATAATAATGTACTACCAAATGTGTAAGTATATATAGGCTCATCAATATATAACCATAAAATTAGTATTGTAATATCATGGGTACCAAAACCATGGATAAAATCCCCTAAATACATGTCAATTCTATATGTATAGTCAAATAGAGTGTAAATTATGGAAAATATACAACACGTTTCCAAAATTCTCCCACTCATTGAATAATTTTCAAAAGGGGTCACATGACCATATGTTTATAAAATAAGGGTAGCTATGCCCATTTATTTTATATACCAAGAATAATTTGAAGTAATTATAGCCTTAATTAGTGAATCATGAATGTTCTCACATGTTTGCCTCTTCTTTAATATTATATTCTTCTCCTCCACCATTTCCATTACAATATTGTATTTCATATAATTGTGTTTCTTTATAGAGTGATACTCAGGGTTCCTTTCTATAAAAATTCTAATTTGGGAGTCACAATATATCCTTACAACCTTTTGAATAAACCCAATAGTGTAAATTAACCTTTGAAGCCAAATCATTTCCTTATTTGCTTGATTACCCACTATGTACTCAACCTATATGGTGGATATCACAACTCTAAATTTACATTTTTTAGCCAAATTATAGCTCCACAAAATAATATATACACATACCCACTAGTAGTTATTATATAATCAATATCTTAATCCCAATCCAAATCCATAAAACCATGAGATTCAATATTTTGATTTAACATGATTACCTTGAAAGAATATTATAAGTGTGAATTTTTTTGTAAATACATGAATATCCTCTTCACTATATTTTAATTTTCCTTTCCTATATTTTACATAATATTCTCACTACTCCCACCACATGAAAAAAGTCAGGTTTGATATAAACCATTCCATACATCAAACGACCAACAACATTGGCATACATGACTTGAGACGTGTCCTCAATTTCTTTTTTTTAATTTTGGACATTGTTCACTAGAGAAATTTTAACCAATATGAAAGTGAGTACTGATAATATTAATTTCATACATATTAAACATTTTTAGTATCATCTCAATGTACTTTATTTGATTTAACCAAAAAATCCTATTTATAATATCTCTTTGAACTGCATGCCCAAAATATATTTTATAGCACCAATATCCTTCATATAAAATTGATATGATAAATGAGACTTAACTTGAATGATCATTTTTTTATTACAAATTAACATGTCATCAACATAAAATACTACGAGAATATTTTTTTCACCTTCATGTTTAAATTAAACATAGTGATGAGCTTTGATTCTTCCAATCCCAAGACCCAACACATACCTGTCAAATTTTAAGTTCCACATTCTTGGTGATTGACTCATTCCATACAAATAATTTTTAAGTGTGAACACAATATCCTCATCTCCATTCATCTTAAATATTTATAATTGTGTTATTTATATTTCCTCCTCAAACTCACCATGTATAAAATTCATCTTTACATCCATATGTTTGATTTATAGATCCAAAGTAGTAGAATTAGTAAAATAGATCCAATTTAATGTAATTTAGCAAAAAGAGAAAAAATATCACCAAAATAAATCACCTCTAATCAAGAGAATACATTTTATACCATCCAATGTTTATACTTATCCATTCTCCCATTTGAATTGTCCTTCTTCTTAAATACCCATTTGTAACCAACAAGTTTTCTTCGAGGAGGTAATTTCATCAAGTTCCATGTATAATTTTTCTAAGGAATCCATTTCTTACTACATATCTTTATTCCAAGTCTTAGTTTATTTTGAGAATAAATCCTCCTTTATATTATTGTGGTCTTCATCAATAACATAAAAATTTGATAATTTATGAATTCAAAATAGAAATAAGGAGGAATATACCTATTAGGTGTCCTTCTCACCTAATTTGATATTCTCAAGATTGAAGTTTATATTTCTACATGTTTTGGTTCCTCTTAATTATATTCATTTTAATATTCATCTTGAAACTCCCACTTTGGTTCATCTTCTATAGTCATTTTGAATTATGACACTCCTTCTCCCTCTTATTATTCAAACTAAATTTGTTTATGTTCATCATTTGGTTATATTTATTATTTTAAAACCCTATTTACCTTTCTAAATATAATATTTTAGACATAAATATTTTTCTTCATTTTAGGGTTCTATATCTTATATCCCTTCACATTAGGACCATTTCTAATAAATATACACATTTCTTATTTGTTTTCAATCTTAGTCTTTTTTTTCTTCAATGTATACATATAAGCATCAAAACCAAAAACTCTAATATATTTGAGAAAGGGTTCTTTCCAATCCATAATTATTATTATTTTTATTGATCAAGGTTGATGTGGGTGATCCATTTATCAAATAGTAAGTAACCATTATTGATTCTACCCAAAAAATTATTTCGAATCCTGCATCATTGAGCATGCTTCTCACCTTATACATTAGAGTCCTATTGATTATTTAGACAACTCAATTTTTTTGTAAATTATATGGAGTTTTATTTATCCTTATTATTCCATATTCCTTATATAACTTCTCAAAATAATTTGAGTGGTATTCTCCACCATTTTCACTCCTCAAGACCTTAATCTTCTTCTATGTTTGGTTTTTATCAAGAGCCTTAAATTCTTTAAACTTATTTAAAACCTCATATTTAGCCTTGATATAATAAATAATATTTTTATAAAGTATTAATCTATAAAATAAACATAATATATAGAATCACCTAGTTATGGAACCTTCACAAATCCAAACACTTCTAATCTTGTATCATTATTATAAAAAATTCCCTTGAGTCTTCTTACCAAACACAATGCTCAAAAAAATCAAATTATAATAAGAAATTAGACATTCCTTTACCCAAACCTTTATATTTTAATTCTCAAATCCTTTCTCTCCAATTTTTCCCATCCTATGATCACACAACATTTTCTTATTTTTAATGGATCTAGGTGTCTAATCTAAAATAGTGCTCACCACAAGAACCATAAAGTTATTACATTCATCATGTACAATGTTTGCCTCAATATTGAATAGTGTTCTTGTATAGACTCCTCTTTTAAGTACCATTTCTACATGAACCATATTTCAAATTCATTTATGAAACACGACCTACACACCCATATCATTCATATGAATTATAGCTATTATATTTTGAGTCAAACCTAGAAAGTGCATAAAAATAGGTAGAGTTTTAACCCTTTTGTATTTAAACCTAAAATTTAATCTCCATCAAATTATGATCTTATAGGTCAATTTGTATCCTAATAATACATCAAATTTATTTATATTTTAATGTTCACAAAACCACTCCTTATGAAGGACCATATGAAAAGAGGCACCCAATTCAATCAACCATGCACCATCACATGCATGTGAGATTGAAGTTGCCAGGAATAAATAACCTAAATATTCACTATAGGGATTTTATTTTCCACACGAATAATCATCAGATGACTTACCCTTTTCAACATTTATAAATTTTCAGTCTTTCTAAAAATTCCCAACTTTCTCTCAATTAAAACATTTTCTCTCATCTTTTGCTATAGTCTTAGATTCCCTCTAGACTTTGAATATCCAAAATTTATTTCAATTTTATCTTGGAAATTAAATATTAAAAAAATGTGTCCTTTGTTTCATAATCCTCAGTGTATTTTCACCTCATTTCTTCTTATAATAAGGATCATACTATGTTCTCAATTTTTAATGTCAACTGAGTACTAGTTATAGCCATAACTTAGTTATCCCAAGAGTTGGGAAGAGAACAAAGCAAAGTAATAAAATTTTCTTCATCCATTTTAATTTCAACAAAAATTAATTTAGTTACCATAGTATTGAAATCGTTTAGATGTTAAGCTATAGAGTCATTGTCATTCATTCTTAATGAATATAGATTTTGTTACAGAAATAGTTTGTTCATTAGAGACTTTATCTGATATAAATTCCCAAACTTCTCCCATATATATTTATAAGTTTTATCCATCAATACATTTAGAAATAATTAATTTCGTAGGCAATTTTATTGAACTCGTTGATTTATTATTGCTATTTTCCCAATATTTGACCTTGATACCCATATGTTGCACTCCTAAAACAACCACCTAGATATTTTTGTTCATAAGATGATATTCCATCTTGAGCTTGCACAACTTAAAATTTTTACTATTGAATTTTTAAATCTTTATCCTTATGCTTCTAATCATTATCCTTTTCTCAAAAAAAATCTCATATGTATATTTCCCACTCAAACAATACTTTATCATAGGTTAAATAAACCTTGACCTTTCACACAAAGTTAAGACCTAGCTCTAATACCAAATAAAGATAAAAATACCTGATAAACTAAAAGAAGAGAAATAATACTAATACAGTCCTTAAGCTAACATAATATTAAAAATGTCATACACATAATATCACATAATAAATATGATTTCACCTAGGTAAATATTTTCGATTGAAAAGTCTAGCTTAGTAACTCCTTTATTGCATTAACTCAATTATTTAAAACATAATAATTTACTTTCAAGTTCTAATTTTCCCATACTAAATGTGTGAGTTTATATGAGCACACTAATAGGCAAATGTTAATGTATTATTACAATTCCATAGGTACCAAAACCATGGGATATATAAAACATGGTCTAAAATAACCCAAATGCATGTCAATTATGAATTTAAAGTCTAGTAAAGTGTAAATCATGGAAAATATAAAACATGTTTCCAACACTAATCATAAACTAGATCTATTTTTTCTTGATGGAGAGAAGATAATATTTTATATGTAATTATTTTAACCTTAATATAAATTCATTGCATTAAAATATTCTCTTCTAAATAAATATATGAGTTTAAAAACCCATTAGGCAAAAGGTTAAACCAATCCAAAGCTTTTCCAATTAATTTTTTTGAAAACATTTTTAGTAAAATATGACTACGATCATTTCCATGCATATAATCCATGAAATATATAATATTTAGATAATGATCACTACTTCCATAAAACATGATAAATTTAGGCATGAGGAAGTTGTGAGGTAATATCACTTTTAGAATATTTTTCACAATTGGGTTTCTATACATAGCATTAAAATAAACCCAATCATCGTATGCTTTGATTTCAAGGGTTAGGTGATGAATTTTGTTTTTCAAGGCATGCACAATGTGTGTTTAGGAAATGAATTCTTGGAAAGTAATGTTAAGATATTAAATAGGTTCATTAAATAGTTGAATCTTATTATTGTAAATTTTTATAGGTACAATATTATGAATGGGTAAATTAGGTATACAAAAAAAATATTATATACTACACATGGGTTAGGAAAATTTATCACACTCATGTGTAAATTCATATTCCATAGATTCACATTCTAAATATGTATCATTACATATTATTACATTTTCATCACATTTGATCTCTATAAATGGTTCATTTGGACAGATATGTTGACATTGTATTTCAAGAGAAGATATATAATCATCACATGTTTGCATAATTTAGTATTTTTAGAGAGATAGAGAGGATTTCACTATCTTCATATTATTTTTCCATTTATAGAGAGAGATAATATTCACACTTTAACTTATAAGGTATGCTAGTAACATGAATGTGTTCATTATTATCTTGCTCATCTTGTTTTATTAAATGATTTAAATAAGAATGTAAAGAGGAAGTAGGAGAAAGAGGTTCTTATATTTCATAATTGGTGGATTCATTATATTATTCACTCATACCAAACCTCTTATTTTTCACCATTAGAATCATAATCATAATCATGACAAGCATAGTCTTCATCTAAATAACTATCATCATTAATCACACATTTTTCTATTCATACATCCATTATCATATAGCTAATTGATGCATCTTCTAGTTGGGATGATAGTCATTAAGAGTTTATGATTGATTCATGGTGTCTAATTTATTTGATCATAAAAAAGATATTGAAATATAGCTAAGGTCTAATCCAAATACATAAAAAATGTTGGAGGAAACAAATAATTAAACATTAAAATATAATTGTGATAAATTTTTAGATTTAAAAATGGTGTTTTTGATTAAAATTACCATATAGATAAAAGCCAAAAATTAAATTGAAAATAGGAACATCAATCCTCATCTTAGATGAATTTAATTAAAATAGTAAAATAAAATTTTTAGAATTAATAGTTTTTTCATCCAACCAATACGAATAGTTTTTTCATCCTCTTAAATTACATAGGCCAAATATTTTCATGATAGAAACAAAACAAAAATAGGCCATTTAGAAAAAAAAGTACAATGCACAATTTTCATAACTACACTACCCTTTGACTAGCCATCTTCATGGCATCAGACACACAATGCATCCATGTAAATTTGCAAGCCTAAATAACATGGATGAAAACGTACAAGTTGCCACACAGTTTATATGTAATTGGCCCCACTTACTATAATAAACCTATAGGCTTGTAAACAAACCTAAAATTATCTAAGTGAACCTAATAGGCCTCGTAGTCCTAAGGTCTACTACGGATGCTTAACTAGCATGAGGTGGGTTTGATCAACACGTAGCTCGAATGAGTCAAAAAAACTCTAATTGAGGTTAAAGTAAGGTCCCAAGAGATTCTAACCAATCACATGGCTTAGTTTGCACCTGAAGTTGAATTTAAATCTATTTTCAAGATTACTTACCTTTATATAAATGTGTTTAGCAAAGAAGACATGTACTCATCATATGACCTTAAAATGGGTCTAACATGTCCTTTCTTAACTCCCTGAGGATGGCTCACTCCATCATAGTTCTTGGATCCTTTCCAACTCAATCATTAGATTCAGTCAAAGATGAGTAAACCATAAAAACCCTTAAGTAGGGCAATAAATATTTCAATTTAATATAAATGTTTCAATCTCAAGTTTGGGAAGAGAGGAAGGTATTTTTGGAGGATGACTTGTCTGTATTCATTCATCTTCTCCTTCCTCAACCTTGGACAAATATTATTACTAAAGTCTTTAAGACTTTATAAATTTTATAATTTATTTTAATTTTTAGATATACTTATTTAAAACCTTGTTTTGGATGTTTTTCCAATTTCACATCTTTTCAAAATGTCTCAAGGAGGTATCAAACTCTCACAACTTTCAAAAAGGTATTTGGGAGCTTTAGTGTTCACCATAACCATTAATGGCCGCTAGCAAGGTTAAATAAGAAACTAATTTTTGTTTTATCATTTTAAGCTTAGATTTTTAGTTTCAAGTGCCCATAAACATAAAAAAATTCAATAAGGACCTATCTTGGAAAAAAGGGGCATATATTGAAAACCATGAAGTCTTAGGCCTTGAATCATATTTCATGTGAAAGAGAGAGAGAAATGAGTTGGGTCCCTTTCAAGTTACCCCACCTATAGTTTTTTGGGTTTTCTTAATTGGATATACAAATTAACTCATATCAAGTGTAAAAACTATGAAATTAAATTAATTACACATGAAAAAAAATTAATAAATAAAAAGGTTTTCAATAAAATAATATTTAAATAAAAATAATGTATTTAATTTCATTGATTATGTGGGTAGGGTTGGCTAGTGGTAAATTTAAGTTGACCACCCCCTTACTATAAAACATTTGGTGTATCAATGCTTGGATTTACATTTTCCACCCCCTTGATATAAAACATGTGGTGGATCACCACCTGGTTTATAATCTGCACAAATCCATAATTGCACTATTAATAGAAATGGTGATCACATGCACTGCCCAGATCACTAATCACTACATTCTCTACCCTTATTACCTATCAACCCCTAAGGCAATAGACACATGTCATGTAGTCACATGGGTGACTTATGGCTTACCACTTGAGGTTACCCGACATAGAAAGGCCTATAATGTTCAAACGAGCATGTCAATAATTAAATTACTCTAGAAGCACCCATAAATAAAAATTTTATAATGGTAAAAATGTAGTCCCTAAATTAATTAAAATAAAATAAAAAGGTCCTAAAATTTTAATATTTCATATAAAACTAGTTTGGCCACTCATTTGCCTTGTTTGATGTGCACTAATATTAAGTAATTGATAAGTGAAATAGGGTAATTTCAACAGCTTAACTTTAAAAAATCATAACATTTAAACTATATATCTTAATATTAAATTTTAAATTACATTAGAATTATGATTAATCATAATTAACATTAAAATCAAAATTGGGAAAAAATTGGGACTTTTAAAATTATATAAAAATTATCTAACTTACCCTAGCCCTTCATGGGCGTAACATAATTTGTTCAAATGAGAATTTGGAAAAAAATATTTATGATACACTATGGAAAATACAAAATGACAATTCTCATACAAATTTAAAACTTGATTCAAACATAAAAATAATCTTTCATTACAATCACTCTTTCTTATTTCAACTTGTACTTAATAATAAATTACTAATTGCAAGTCCATACTCATTATATCAATTGTTTTCCTCTTCCAAGTTAAAATTTAATAAAAAATTACATAAAATGACTTAAAAACCATCCAATAATACTTTTATTATAATTTACATTTGTAAATCCATGATATAAAAGTAGATTCCAAACAAGCTCCCAAGTTTAACCATGAGGTCAAGGTAATGAGGGATCACATCTCATCCTATTTCCATCATCATGTGAATACCCTAGACACCCCCGAGTCAAAGAATCTGAACTCTAATCATGTAGGTTACCATTAAAAATTTTAAGTTAAAAATGAGATATTTTGTAAAATAATGTAATAAGACTTAACTAAAATTAGTTAAGGTCTAAAGAGATAACCTCCATAACTAATGTAACCTATTTTTAGATTACATAAATAAGATTGATGTACTGATCAAATCATCAAGTGATTTCACAAACATCTCTTCATTTTCTAACAGTGGTATTAGAGCCACTACTTGAGGAAGACAATAGCACGATATGAGTGTTTCATTCAAGGAAACCCTGGTTATAAGGTATGAACAGGAGGAAGAGAAGATCAAAGGTGTGGAGAAGAAGACACAATCTGTAGAGTCATGGAAGGGTCATGGAGGATCATGGATGAGCAAGCAATCACAAAATCCACATGAAGGATGTAGGGATTGTGGACGTTCAGATAGTCACATGCAAAGTTTAAATCGTGGAAGGCACAGTCACATTTTGTAGTCATTCGATGGCAAGGGCATGAAACCATTCGTGGTAGAACAAAAAAACATAGTCAAGTTCAATAAAAGGCATGAAAAATGCCAACAAAAAAGGCACGAAAATAAACATGAAGGGCATTTAGTCTAAAACACGAAGGCATTGTAGGAAGGGCATGAGGTAAAATGCCAACAAGTGTTGAAAGGGCATGAAGATAAAAACTTGGAATCATGAACTACACATAGAAAATTGCAATCAAAAGGTTTTAGTTGTGGTCAGAGGAAAAATGCCAAATAATGAATGATGAGGATGGGTGTAATCCCCAATAAAATTCTTGTGAGTTTATTTGATAAATTTATCAGATTTTTTTAAAATATTTTTTATGAGTGGTTGAAAGTTGAATGAAATCAGGAAAATTAAAATATATATATAGTTCCATTTTGTAGAATTTTATTTTTATTGGTTAAAAAAATATTTTTCAAAGTGAAAAATGGCCAATATTCAGAATCTCATCCTTCTTGAGGCTCAAAAATTAACTAGGCAGAATTATAATGTATGGAGTCATAAAAACCTAATAATTTCAAAATTCCATGATTGTGACAAGATAATACTTAACACAAAGAAATGACCAAAAATGAATTTTGTCAATTATGACAAACTTCATAAATAAATCCTTCTATTGTTGAAACTTTCTATGTCAGATGACATTTTTCTAAAGGTCCAAAATACTGTACAAGCAAGTGCATTATGGACCAATCTCAAGAACAAGTTCCAAAATTTGGAAAAGATTCAAGTAATTTATTTGAAAAATATGTTATTTTACATAAAAATGTTAGAAGGTGGGTCTCTATTAGATCATTTATTATGGATGAAATATCTTCATGACCAAATTTCAGCCATCAATAAAAAGGTGGATGATGATAATATGGTAGCTCTTGTTCTAAACATCATGACACTATTGTATAAATCATTCATAGAAGCTTTGCCCCTGATGACAGAGAGTAACACTCTCACTTTTGATCAAGTGATTTCATATTTTCTATAAAATGAATGTAGGTAGACACACCTCAGTGAGCCCAGTTCTATTTAATCAAAAAATGCATTTGCTACCCAACCCAAAGGGAAATGGAAAAGGCATTTTGATACGTCTTCATCTTGCCCAAAATTCAAAGTGAAATGTTATTATTTTCAAAAATTTGGTCATATTAAGAAAGAATGTATAAAAAGACAATGTGATCTAACACGTAGAAGATTGCAATCAAAAGGTTGTAGTTGTGGTCAGAGGAAAAATGCCAAATAATGAAAGATGAGGATGTGCATAATCCCCAATAAAATTCTTGTGAGTTTATTTGATAAATTTATCATTTTTTTAAAAATATTTTTTATGAGTGGTTGAAAGTTGAACGAAATCAAAAAAATTAAAATATATATATATATATATATATATATATATATATATATATATATATATATAGTTCCATTTTGTATAATTTTATTTTTATTGGTTAAAAAATTATTTTTTAGAGTGCAAAATGGCCAATATTCAGAATCTCATCCTTCTTGAGGCTCAAAAATTAACTAGGTAGAATTATAATGTATGGAGTCATAAAAACCTGATAATTTCAAAATTCCATGATTGGGATGAGATAATACTTAACACAAAGCAATGACCAGAAATGAATTTTGTCAATTATGATAAATGTCATAAAGAAATCCTTCTGATGAAACTTTATGTGTCAGATGACATTTTTCTAGAGGTCCAAAATATTGTACAAGCAAGTGCATTATGGACCAGTCTCAAGAACAAGTTCTAGACTTTGGAAAAGAGTCAAGTAATTTATTTGAAAAATATTTTATTTTCCACAAAAATGTCAGAAGGTGGGTCTCTATTAGATAATTTATTATGGATGAAAGATCTTCATGACCAAATTTCAACCATCAACAAAAAGGTGGATGATGATGATATGGTAGCTCTTGTTCGGAATAGCCTGACACTATTGTATAAATCATTTGTGGAAGCTTTGCCCCTGATGACAGAGAGTAACACTCTCACTTTTGATCAGATGAGTTCATATTTGATACAAAAATAATGCAAGTAGACACACCTCAGTGAACCTAGTTCTATCTAATCAAAAAATGCATTTACTACCCAACCCAAAGGGAAATGGAAAAGACATTTAGATACATCTTCATCTTCCCCAAAATTCAAAGTAAAATGTTATTATTTTCAAAAATTCGGTCATATTAAGAAAGAATGTATAAAAATACAATATGATCTAACACATAACAAGAAGGCAAAATGGCATGCAAATGTGGCAGAAGTTGAAACTGAATTTGAGGAAGAATATGCTCTCATGGCATCATGTTCTGATGAGAGTGCTACTAGTGATTGGATTTTTTATTCTGGTGCATCACAACATTTTACATGTCAAAAAGTTTGGTGTATTAATTTCACTACAAAATAAAGTTCTCAAATTCAGTTTCTTTGGGTGATGGTAGATCACATGCTATAAAAAGGATAGGAGATATACACATTCTATTGAATAATGTTGCAAAGTTCATAGTCAAGAATGTTAGGTATGTACCTAATATGAACAAAAATATTTTATCAATTAGTTAGTTAACTAAAACCCCTCACATTATATTCAAATTCTCAAGAAAGAAATGCATTGTGTCTGATATCAAAAATGAAGTCATAGCCCTAGGCATTGGGCATAATGGCTTGTTTATACTTGTTGATCATGCCACTATCAGTTTGAATGCATTAATTGTGAAGGATAATACTAGTGTTGTATGGAATGAGAGATTTGGACATATCAATCTTTAGTGTTTGGCCAAAATCCAAAAAATTGAATATGGTTCTTAGATTGCCTACTATCCAAGTCAAGTAGGATATATCTGCAGGTTGTTTGATTGGTAAACAAAAGTGGAAACCTTTTCTTGTTGAAGGTGCATAGAGAGAAAAGGGGATCATTGATCTTGTTCATGCATATTTATGTGATCCATCTTGAAATTCATCTACTATTCTTAGTTCAAGGTATTTTTTTTTAATCGTAGATGATTTTTATAGAAAATGTGGGTCTAATTTTTGAACAAGAAATCTAATTATTTTGTTTAATTTGTAAAATTCAAAGCACTAGTATAAAATTTAAAAAGTCAATGGATCAAATCCTTAAGATCTGATAATGGGGGATAATTCACTTCAAAGTAATTTAAGAACTATTGCGGCAAGGAAGGAATTCATCAAGAGCTAACAACCCCATACACTCCTCAATACAATAGAGTGGTTGAAAGATAAAATTGCACACTCATGGAGATGGCTCGATCTATGATGCATAACAGAGGTGTGTTGTATAAATACTGGGGAGAAGCAGTAAACATGGCATTCTACATATTGAACAGAAGTCCCTATAAGGCTTTAGAAAACATCACTTTGGAAGATGCATGGTTCAACATCAAACCAGAGGTAACACATTTTCATGTTTTTGGTTCTGTTGCATATTCTCTCACTCCTAAGAAACAAAGAAGTAAAATAGATTCTAAATGTGCATGATATTTGTTTGTTGGTTATAGTACTTAATGAAAGGCATATAGACTAATAGATGTGTCTAATAAAAAGATCATCATTAGTTAGGATGTTGATGTAAAAAAAACATAATCATTTTTTGTTTGTTTTCAACAAGAAATCCCTGATAATCCATAGGTTTCTATCATTTTACTTCCTCTGAAAGATGAGGAACCACATGTTATGGAGACACCCTCACAATATTCACTACAAAAATCTATGGCTAACACTCCATTAGTGTATCAACTTCGTGAACTTGAGTCAAACACTTCTCCATCTTTTGTTTAGTAGGAACATGAATCTTTGGTACAAAAGAGACCAAAGTGGTATTACACCACTCTACAGGATGTATGAGAGGGTGATTTTCCTCAACCTCATACATGATCTCAACAACCAGGAAATTTTGGTGTGGATTCAACTGATGATGAAGAGCTTATGTATTTTATTCTTGTTTATGATATTTTCACTATTTTAGAGCCCCAATGATATTTTGATGTATAGGTCAAACCTGAGTGTGAAAAAGTGATGCAATGAAAATACGATGCCTTAATGAGAAACAATACTAGGACATTGATGGATTTACCTCTAGGGAAGCAACCCATTGGCTGCAAAATGGGTGTACAAAGTCAAACACAAGGTTGATAGTACTTTGGGCAAGTACAAAACCCATCTTTTTGTGAAAGGATTTTCACAATAACAAGGAATAGACTATGAGAATAATTTTGTTCCTACTACAAAAATGGTCACATTTCGGTTACTACATTATATCACATCTCAATTTGGTTAGAAAGTATTTCAAATGGATGTCAAAAGTGTTTTCCCTAATGGTGATCTAGATGAATAATTATACATGGTACATCCTGAAGGTTTTAAGGAACCTAGTCGTGATCATTTGGTTTACAAATTGGTGAAGTCCCTCTGTGAGCTTAAGTGGGCTCTTCAACTTTGATACATCAAAATTGATCAGCATCTATGAGATTATGGATTCAGACAGAGTCCATTTGATATGAATATCTATATCAAAAGCACTGATGATGACATTTTGATACTCAGTATGTATGTTGATGACCTTGTCATCATAGGTAGTGGAGACACAGTGATTCAAAAAGTCAAATCATATTTGTGCACTACTTTTGGATATGACTAATTTAGACCTCCTACACTATCATTTGGGTTTAGAATTTTGACAACATGACCACTCCATTTTCATTGCTCAAGTCAAGTATGCCACTACTCTTTTGAGAAGTTTGGAATGATGGATTTTAATTCTCCTTCTACACATATTGAGGTAGGGCTGAAATTATCAGCTCATGATGATTCATCACTAGTCAATGAATCATTATATAGACAATTGGTGGGTAGGTTGATATATCTTACCACCACTTGACCAAATTTATATTTTTTTGTTAGTTACCTTTCTCAGTTTTTGTCTCAACTAAAGCTAGTACATTAGACAACAACAAAACATGTTTTACGATATGTCAAATTAATTCTTTACTTTGGCATTCTCTATTAGAGGAAAACAAATTTAAAACTGATTAGTTATACAAACACTAACTAAGGAGGATCAATTTATACTTGAAAATGTACCACCAGGTATACATTTTATTTTACTTTAGGATTTGTTTCATGGAAAAGCAAGATTTAACATACCATTTCTCTGTCTTCCATTGAAGTAGAATACAAAGCAACAGTCAGTGGAAATTGTGAAGCAGTTTGGTTACGTCAGATTCTTGTTAATTTGAAACTTCATATACGCCTACTCCACTATTTTTTTATAATAAAAGTGTATTGAAGTTATTAAAGAATCATGTTTTTCATGCTCACACCAAACATATCAATATACACCATCACTACATTTAACATTTGGTTGATTATAGTGATGTTTCTCTTCACTTTTGTGCTTCTATATAGCATCCTATAGATCTAATGACTAAACCTCTTGGTTCTATTGTTTTTTTAAAGTTTTGAGACAAACTTGGAGTTTTCTCTAGTTTAGTAATTAAGAAGGGGTGTTAAATAATGTAATAGACTTAACTAAAATTAGTTAAGGCCTAAATAGATAACCTTCATAACTACTGTAACCATTTGCTTGTAACTAATTTTTGGATTTCATAAATAAGATCGATGCAGTGATCAAATCATCAAGTGCTTTCACAAACATCTATTCATGTTATATTTTTTTGTTTTGAAAGTAAGTATATATTAGGCATTACCTCTAGTTTTTTCTCATACTATGAAATAAAAAATATATATTACATTTGTTCGAACATAAACATATCTATAAAGGAAAATCACTCCCCAATGGGACATACTAAGATAAATTTCAAATTATACATATAACCCTCTTGGATAATTTTTCATGAATAACTTCCAAGGAATGAGAGGATTGTTTGATGAGATCACTCACCCTTGCCAATCCAACCATAACATCTCAAGCCCATGATGGAAGCGTAACTCAAAAAATTTAATACTGAAAGATGACATACCAAACAATGAACTAAAATGGGATAAAATCCTTCCCAAGTAATCCTTATAGTTTCAACAAAATACATGACCTTAGACCCAAACCATACATAAGGCAATAGAAGGATTGCAAGCCAAAAGGCCTTGTCAACCCATAACAAGTTTTCAAATTTTAAAGGAGGTAATAATGGATTTAAAAAAATAAAACCATTAAAAAATAAGGTTCCATAAAACATACTACCTCAATTTATCTATTGTTTATCACATACCATTATTCTAGACAAAGCTCCCAACTAGCCTCCAGATCTGAAGATCTCCTCATAGTTCCTCCACGATGAATCTCTAACCCCATTTTCAAAATGGGAAAAAGTTTTTCCAAAGAAGGATTAATATGATTTTATCGATAAAACACTCCAACCTAATGTCCAATGGAAAGGTGACACTTATCACTTCCCATTCCTTTACCCTTCTCCAAAAGTCTTCTCTAACATTAACTCACCTTACAAACCCATGGTGAAATATTTGCACACACTAATTAATTACCTCAATTATCCATGTCATAAATGGTGCATGATTTTTCATAATAGGAGTTTTAGGCTCCTATAAATACTCCCATACATCTATGTTGGTCAAATGGCTTAAATTCAACTCAACATATTACAAAATCACTTTGTGTGACCTTCCAATGTTAGATTAATAGTTTGATTTGTGTTTTTTAAGTGGTGACATCATGTTTGATCATTTTTAAACCTTATTACCTCTTAAATTTTTCAATAAATAAGGTATGGGTAAATAGGGCATTAATATAGTTATTTAATCTAGAATTTCCAAAATTAAAACAAGTGACTAGAACACATTTACAAAAAAATAAGGAATTACGTGTCAAATAGGGGCACCACACATCTAGTGAATGATAAAATCAATGAACAATGTAGTTGAATATCCCTCATTTGACCACCTATAATCATGCACATCATTACGTACATAAAATTGATTTATCCTAGGATATCCAAAATAATTAAACTTGAAACAATCTCAAGTAACATGTAAAAACACACATTGCATACATAGAAGAATTACAATAATAATATAATCTCAACATACTCATCCATATATTCATAATCTCAAATCACATGAAAAATTAGTATTATCTCAAATAATATGCTAATGTAGTATGTATTTTAATAATCAAAGTGAAATCAACTATCACTAATATCTAAATCATACTTTTGTAATGAAAACTCAAAACATAAAGTATCTAACCCATTATATCAGTATTAATTTAATAAAAATATAAAAAAATAAAATCAAGTGGCTCATGTGTCAAATAATATAAGGATCACGTCACAATAGGACATTGTATAATAATAAAAAGGTCTAAATAAGTAGAACTTTTAAAATTGGGGCCTCACATAAAAACTTAAAGCATTTGAAAACTATATCCATTTTGGCTAAATATTAGCCAATCAAGGAGGAACCCTAATAATAAAATGAATTTAAAATCCTAGGGGAAAATATTAAAGTTATGATTTTCACATATGGAAAGTGGAAATAATAAATCAAGTCTAAAAATAAAACCTTAGGGCTAAAATATGAAACCCTAGAAGCATGAAACTCTAAGGAGAACCTAGGCTTTGACATGATTCGATATGTGTATGAGTTTACCAATATGATTTACCCTAATTTTGAATAATTGGTGAAGTTAATCTAATTAATATATAAATTTTAAATTTCATTCATATCAATAGATATGGCAATCAAACATACATCTGAATGTTAAATATTGAAGTGGCATATGATAATAATATAAAGTATTAAGGATATCAATATGCTTAGCATTTGCAATTGACTATCTAACTACAACTATATTCTAGGATTGAAAATAAGAGATAATTATGCTTATTATTAATTTAATTATAAAACTGAGTCATTATTTGTGTTGGGTTGGTTCTATAGGATCAGGTCAATAACACTGGTTGATACTAAC
>JARHVA010002105.1:707500-910000 GCA_037957365.1 Torreya grandis | reverse complement strand
TAAATATATCAAGAAACCCATTACTCTATTGGATTTAAAAGTAAATTTGTACTTATTACACACACTATACAAAATCATTAATAAAAAAATCTATGTAATAATAATAACACTTCTGTGATACATTATCACAAGGTCGTTATCACATTCTTCCTTGTGTAGTCATTCAAATTAGGGTTTGAGCCCAATTCCATTGGATTTCCCTTATATTAATTAACCATCCAACATGTGTAACTTACATGTGTTAATTTACGTAATGTGGTGAATAATATATGGCCCCATTTATCTAATATGGAATTTCCATGGATGTTTTTATTTTATGGATTCATACAAAAACAACTTGACATCCACTTCAAATTCATTATATTTGATGTTATTTTCATGCCAAACCTGTTGATGGGTCTTCTATACCCCTAGCTCCATCATGCCAATAGCCTTTTCTCATCTAGATTAATCAAATGTATCATACTATTGTCTAATAATGCATATTTTCCCAATCCTCATGCATGCATTATCCTCAATCAAGGATTCAATAACTTCACTGGCAACATGGCCTCTCTCTCATAGATCAACTAAAATTATGTATACTTATTCAACTATTTATATGTTATATAATCCCATACCATAGTTAAAACTTGATCATCTTAATATCTATGAATAACGTCATAGGTATTAGTGAACATATTTCTTGCAATCATATCAAAATACTCCATCGTATCCGATTATTTTAGGTGATACAAAGTTGTATTATGATGCACAACTTAAAATATTATAATATAGTAGTGCACTATATACATAATAACATGAGTCCACATATATATTTTCAAACCTAGAGGACCTCCATATCTTTTGATGATATTATCCCATAAGAATCTAACAAATTTTTTTTTTGGGTGTATCCTTAGTGCATATTTTCAATTACTAAGTAGCCATTATGATATAACATGAACTAATATAATTTACAACAAGGTTTATTGGACCCATAAAATATATAACCCATTTGTCAAATGGTTCCCACGAAATAATTGGGATTAATTGAATTTCATATTTTTTTATTAAACTTTCTTACCCTTTCATAAATATCACATTTCTATGTGTATTCCTTTCTATCCATAAATAATGTCAGATACCAATACTCAACCCACATAATCTTACACACATATTCCTCTCCTATATTGTGTCCTCTAACAATGCCTTCATGGAATTTATGCATCACGTCTTCATGTTCATGATCTAAAAAAATCTATGCAATATTCAATTTATCCATAGCTTGTATAATTCTCCCCTATAAACTTATATAATGCAACCCTCATAACCAAATACTTCTATATCATCATCCAATAAATTAGGGCCAAATCTAAAGTTAATAAAGTGATAATATCTACCATTTATGCAAGAATTATCTACACTTTTTATAGTTACACATCTAAAATATCATCCTAAATTGGTCGTGCAACCTCAACTTTCTCATTTTGTAACAAATGGTCTAGTTATACTTTTAATCTTACAAGTTTCACCAACACCAAAAAATCAAACTCCCTAAATAAAAATCATTTGTGCCACTATGTAAATTTATTCTTTGTGAACCTATGTAACTTGCAAACAATTTCAATTGGAATCCTTCACGTTGCATTTATTCTTCATGCACATAAGTATTGAAACTCTTTTTTATATATATTGCACCTAAAATATTACTTGCACACCAAAGTATTGTCAATAACACTTCAATTATACAAAGAGCCTCTTATGCATCATAAAACCCTTACTACATATCACACACACTGTGTAGAGATTTTCTTCACACATCCTCTATGTGGGTTTGTAGATGACACATTTTAGCTATACAACATGTCAAGGAATTTTAGTTGTCCAATTGAGCAATTCAAAACCCATGCATGTGGAGGAAGTTTAACCATCGTGTATGAAAAATATGAATTTTTTTTTAACAATTCTCTTTGTAACTCTCAATAGTTAAGAATACATCTTATATTATATGTATAGATATCTAACATTGCATCAAGGAAAGGTTGGATGAAATACACAATTTTAGTTATAGATAGCATGCCATGAGGATATAATATTTCTCATACACATTATACTCACATATTTAGTCTATGAAAATAAAAGGAAAATTTTCCCTTTCTAATCATAGGAACCTACATTTATATCCTATCCATATCATGGAACATAACTATAATTTTACTTATTCATTCACATTGACTAGAATTTTCATTTTGTGGAAGTATTAGAATTCCACTTACCTAATTGTGTGTTGGTTCACTTTTAACAAGTTAACTCTATGAACACTCTCTAAAACTGCCCACTTGTATTTTAGTGAAATTTGCCCGCCGCCGCCCTTCCCCCGCTCCCCCCCGCCCCCGCCCCCCCGCCCCCATCATACAAGGTCATAGATAATTGTTATTAGGGAATAATTATTTCCTATGCCTATAAAAATAATAGCTTAATGAGAAAAGGAAGGATTACCATATAATTTTTTTTCATCCTATTTGAAATAATGCCATAGAAAGAGTAAGATGGTTAACCCCTAGATTCAACTTTAGGCATCACTAGATTATAAAATATCATTACATATGTACTGGAAGCAAACGACATCAAATATTTTGTCCAATTCCATGAGTTGACGGTTCAATTCAATTAGATGCCTTAAAACTTTCTCACCTTGTATTCTCAATAGTAATTTCAATAGAGTACCCATTCAAAGTGTAAAGCAATCTTGGAATCCCCATGTTTGAAATAAAAATTAGTGCCACAACGTTGGATGCCTTGATTAAATATATTGAGTCATACATATTAGTAAATTAATTGAATGATGTTGATATGATCACCTTCATTATGTTGAATATGTCCATTCTTGTAGTTCAATAGTGGAATACTTTTGGCACGTGATACATGCAATACTTTATTCCAATCAAGTCTTGGGATAATTTTGTTGACTCATTGAAAGAAGTCTACTATCCTCTCTGTCACTTTTAGGATGAATACATTAACTTCCATCAATTATACCAGCACATGAAGTAGTAAATTGAAGACTCATAAATGAGCTCCAAGGTAATATCATGCATCTTCATGCCAAATTTATTGAATAACATAAGATGTCTAAGTACATCAGAAATATGTCACCTTATTATTATGTTAATATGTAATTATTGGCTTTATTACACTTTAAGGAAATTTTATGGCAACATGTCCAACATATAAGCTAAGGAAAAGATGAGAAACATGTCACCTCTTCATATAATGGCATGCACACAAGCTAACTTGGGCACAACTATCCATTTTCATAGAAATAGATTTATTATTCTAAAGGAGAGAAACATAAGAAGGCCACACAAAATGTGAGGGCTCCTATGCTTTATATCTTATTCAAAGGAAAGAATATGTTTTGTGATAAGTTCTACCATCAACATTTATCGCACACCCATGATGACTCTAAATGTAATGTGCAAGAATCTTTGGTTTCATAATTTACATTAGGTCCCACATATATGGATGACACTAATATATATACCATTTTTTAATCATCAACACAAATTCAATACACACCTATGAGGAGAATGATTGCATATTTCAATTCAAGTTTTGGGTAAAGTGTCATCCTCTTCATGTTATCATTGATAGTTAAACCTATAAGGAAATCATCATGGAAGACACAACCCAACACATAGGCATTACCACATATATGCATCCTAAGACATACTTGTTATTTAATATTCAATAGGGGAAGGATATATAGGTCAAGTGACAATGCACCTTACTTTACAAAATTAATATTATGGAGTACATTTTTACTTGTGACATTGAACCTCTAGAGGTTTGTGACATATTTTTGGGGAGATTGTATGTTATGATACACATTTATAATAATTTGAAATGTGCATAATATAATCTATATAAACAATATTGATGGGATAAAATTCTCAAGTATGGAACATATGTAGAAATATAATAATACGCATAAGGTAGGGAAACACCATACAATAATCGTTAAGGAAGCAATAGCTCTATAATTACAATTTGAAGGGGAGACCTTTAATATCATTATAACAAATAGAAGACTCAAAACTCACTTGATATCATTTAAAATGATATTCATATCCTTTATATATACCTTTATAACTAATAATTCATGGATAACCTCTCAATCTCCATGTAGGTTGACTCATTACCCAAAGTAATAAATACACAAGTTACTCATTTATCCCAATATATTAGACCCATGAAACTAGTTAATGGAGAGGTATGCCACATGTTAGCATCTGCATCACCCATAAAGATTAATATATCATCTCCATAGGTACATAGCATTGTATTTGTTTGACCAAGATGCTAAATATCAATCCAAACCATAACAATGGATTGTATGCCAAAAATACCAGTTTTCAACCTATCTGAGTCATCCCCAATGACCAATGTCACTTTGGTATATAAAAATCAATGTTGTAAATTCATCTTGCACATTAATAATTTATGTATATTCATGGTACATCATAATACACCTACACAAAAATGAAAACAAGTATTGATAGTGTATTCAACATAATCAATGCCATAAAATTAGGAGCTCGACAACTATTTGAAGCAACATAATGAAGTATTTTCAAACCCTGAAGGTATTCCAAAATATTGCATAGTGAAAAACTAAATATATTTTTTTATTGTATCCCTTATTATAAATAACACTCTATATATTAAATCAATTTGGGCTAATGATGAATTTTGGTGAAAAATATAATAACTTGTGGATTAAGGAAAGATCAGGCCTAACTCTTTTATTTGCAAGAGTCTAATAATCTTCATGCCCAAGAATCACATATCTTATAGTATACACATATAATATAGTGAACTCAAAAAAATCATGAGGAATAATTGATATCGATTACCACACAATAATGGCATTCTACACCATATCCAAGGTGCATAATACTTCAACACAATCAGCTTGAAGTTAGGTTACCACTAAGTTTTAGTCCATCCTAAAGATGTCTAGATGAAAACCTTAACTATTAGAAAGGGATTATATGAATGGTAGGTTATGGATTTTATCTTGAATAATATACCAAAATCATTCATTTGCTTGATGGATGAACTACTCAACCCCTTCCTCCAATCATTCATCATCATTTACTTGGAATAAATTGTCATCTCCAAATATAATTGGGAGGAGCATGTGGAGCACATCTCATGCATCTTGGACACCTTGCAATAACAAAAGTTTTAGGCAAACATATAAAAGTGTACATTTGGCACTGTTTACATCCATCACCAAGCAAACATCATTAACTACATATAAATTCATGTATACCCAAATGAGATAAAAGTGATCCAAGATTGGCCAACTCCATGCAATATCACAAAATTGAGGAGATTTATCATAATAAAAAATGGCATGGCTTTTCAACCAGATAATGCACACAAAGATAATGTTGACTAGACTCGTGCATAATAGTGTTATTTTTAGGCTCTCAAGCAATGCCTATGTGTAACACCTATGCTCATAATTCTTAAAATTGCAAATTACTTTTAACATCACACCAATACATATCAGTATGCACTCAACACAATAATAATTTAGCATGAACATATAGTTTCATACCACTCAGATACATGCAATGATGCAATTCAAATGTACTCAACCTATGAAAAATAGTTGTATGCTATCATGAAAGAATTTAAATAAAGGCACCACTACTAATTAGGTAAGGAGACAATTATTATTATTTTTACAATAATACAATTTAGTTTATGCACACACGAATCAAAATAGATAAAGTGCAACACATTAAGTGATTGACTTACCTGCAAAATTTTCATCGATGATCAAGAACAAGAAGGGAACAAAAAATAAGGATGAATATTACCTTAGTCAATAACTAGAACACAATCTAATCATAGTTATAGACACATGAAACCATAATTTCACTAATTATGTATCATTCTACTCAGTGAAAAAGTATTTTTAAAATTCCTACAACAAATTTTATAAGGTAAACATTTTTGTGAGTTATACTTATCCGAATAGATTTTATGGTCAAAGGATGTAAATCATGATTTGTATAACCCCAATGCATAAGTAATGTCATGGTACAAACATTTTCAATTGCACTATTATCAATCATAACACTATATATGCTGGTGATCAAGGTATTCTCGAATAAATAAGGAATGAAGATATGAGTCATCATCCATAATCTCACTATCATTCAAAGTAAGAGAAGATCTCTAAACCATACGAGGTGTATGTCATGTATAAGTACCAATAATTCCATCCAATGGATGTTCATAATGAGATAGAGGGTGTGTATTATATTCCATTTGCACTTCTAGATCTTTCTGTGAATGATCTTGCAAAGGATTGTTAAAAATTTTATGTTTGTGTTAATCACTAGGTTTTGAACCTAATTCCTTTGAAGGATCATCAAATATAATATTTTAGTCATCGATGAGGTCTTGGATCTTATGCTTCATGGTAAAATATTTATTCATAGATTGTCTAGAGCCTTGGTGATGGTCATAATAAGCATTTACATCATACCCTTTGGGTATAGGTCTACTCATATCAACCTATATAGGATAAGGGGGAGATATAAGATGACATTCTACAATCTAAGAGAATAAAGAAGTAGGAGACTCAGGTAAGCATGTAAATTGTCATTGTGGGGTAATGGATAAGACAAATTGATTAAGTTGTTGTGACACCACATTTACCATGGTAGTTGTTTATTTTTTAGGCTAAGGGGGTTTGTGTACCTTAAGAGTTTGAAGAGGAAATAATATGTAGATTAGTCTCTTGTTAATACAAATGAGAAAACATCAAGAACAACAATTCACTAAGACTAAACCCTCTTGCCTAAGAGCAAGGGCGATTATAACACAATAAGCAAGAGCACAAAATAAAGATGTAGATAATACAATTTTCTTACCTCTCTTGTCGCATATGATGCTTGCTTGTTGGCATAAGAATGTTCGTTCTCAACTTATGATGATTGTATTATTTTAGCAATGTTCTTCCATGTTGGTAGCATCTCTTCAAAAGTCAATTGTGGCTTGGTGTGAATCTTGGCATTATTTTGACATAATAACACTACTCACAAATGCTTCAAGAAGGTATTCTAGTAGAATAACCTTACACACAACAACTTGTTCATCAATGATATGGGCACTTGTATTAATAGCTCAAATAATTAACTCGAACCTTAGGTAAGTTTGGTTAAATTCTAACTTGGGTTGAGTCTAATTTAACCTTGGTTATGTCAGCGTAACTCTAGGTGGGCTTAAGGCACTCATGAAATCTTGACACCACATTTTATAATATTTGTGAGGCATGACAACTCACTTTAGATATTTGTGAAGTGTGAGTCATATTTTTGAATATTTATAAGATAATAAATTACTATATTAGCTCATTTGACTCTTTGACTTCATTTTTACTGAAATTCTTTTATTTTGTAAATGAAATTCACTAATTGAATTTGAATTTTTTGTTTAGGCAAGTTAATTAAGATTTACAATATAATTAGTCTTGCTTAGTCTTTCTTAGTGTTTTGTAAATGAAATTCACTAATTGAATTTGAATTTTTTGTTTAGGCAAGTTAATTAAGATTTACAATATAATTAGTCTTGCTTAGTGTTTTTTAACTAAAAAACCTTCCTCATATAAGTAAACCTTTACTATAACTACTCACATAGATGGAAATCAATACAACAATGTTATTGATATGGCTTACAAGAAAAACAATTATTTTATTACACCCTTTATTGTATCTCTTTGGTATCACCTTCAATACATAGATCCAACTACTTATAACAAGTGTGGGATAATTTTGTAAATGAAATTCACTAATTGAATTTGAATTTTTTGTTTAGGCAAGTTAATTAAGATTTACAATATAATTTATTGTATCTCTTTAGTATCACCTTCAATACATAGATCCAACTACTTATTTTATAACAAGTGTGGGATAATTTTGTAAATGAAATTCACTTATTTTGTAAATAAAATTCAATAATTGAATTTGAATTTTTTGTTTAGGCAAGTTAATTAAGATTTACAATATAATTAGTCTTACTTAGTGTTTTTTAACCTTTGACAATTATTTTAAATGTCATAAATTAATAGCTTGACATTTCAAAAGTGCCAAATTACTAGGTCATAGTTTGACTAGGGTTAGAACTAAATCAATGTAGTGATGCATACATATAATACATTGAATAAGTTAGCTTCATCATGTTTATAGGCAATTAAATCCCTTATGTGGACAAATTTGGGTAATTCAGGTGATTTATAGGCTTACAATATTTTTTTGTTAGAAATTAAACTGAATGTCAATTTAGGCATGAAAGTCACTAAAACTAAGTGTCTACAGTTTTCTCATGTTTGAGAAGGCGTTGCGAGACATAAGCACAATAACACATTTTCAAAGAATAAAAAAAATTGTTGAGAAAAAAAGATAATGATTGAGGAATGATGCTCTAAACAAAGTTTGGGAAGCCTATGATGCTCCCTCAAGGGATTGGTCGACACATATGATTGATAGACGATCCCTCAAAAAGAAGCAAGAAGAAGAATGAAATTAACCCATGCTATCTCTCTTAATTTAAACTTATTTCTTAATTAAGGAAGAAGGTAAGAAAATAGTAATATGGGTATGGTAGAAGAACCTAGTTGTTGTGAGCGTGTGATCCAGATGAGTGTGGAGATATCCTTTTTGTCTTGGAAGGATAATTTATAGATAAGAAAGCACAAAAAACTAGGGTTGTTAGAAAGATAGTAAGGTGGACTACCTAGCGTGAATTAGATCCAAGAAGTGTGAGCTTACTAAGAGGCTATCAATCCACTCTTTAATAACAATTAAGTTGAAAGAGATAAATATGAAATACTTGCATCAAATAACAGGAAAAACTGAAATGAAATACAAGAAGAAATAGATGCTTGAAGGAAATAAACTAAATATAGCAATAGCAGGTCAATACTAGTGCTAAAATAGATCAGGTCAGGTTCAAAAAATTAGGTAGGGGTCTGTGAATAGGCAGGGACATAGAAAGTTGAATGTTGTTAAGTGTGAGGGGTTAGAAATAACTTGTTATTCTTTGCCAAAATGATCGTCGATAGTTGGGGTGACCATCGGTGGTTACGCTGATTATCAACGATTGGGTAACTGTTAGGGGTTGGAGGTGACCATCAATAGTTATGTTGACTGTCAATAGTTACTTATGGATTCTAAAGTTACTCAAAAAAGAGTTACAGAATGGGTCAAATGATCAGGTAAGGGTTTGTTAAGGGTCTGATTATGGATTGAGAAGTTAGAAGATAGGTGTAGGAGGTTTGATTCAGTAGAAGTTAAAAACTAAACAAACAAAGATGAAATACAAAATGTACCTATTGTTTGATGGCTAATGGTTAGTTGTTGGAGCAATTTTTAAAAAGTAACAGTACTTCACCTCAAGAGAAATTTTGATAGAGGTTTAGATCTCTATTGCAGTTACTGAATTGCTAGAAGAATGGCTAGAAAGCTTGAATACCTATGTGCTAGAATGTTTGTGATGATCCTTTTCTCACCTCCTACTCCCCTCCTTTTATAGGCAAAGAGAGATGGAGGATAGAAGGTTACTTAGGAGGTTGGTTTGTTGATTTTGATTCTTCATAGTTCATTAGCACTGGGTAAGGTGGACATATTAAATTGTGCCATGTTAGCTTGCACACAGTTGGTGTTGTGTTATAATGGTAAGGACTTGACCGTCGATTGTCAGCCTAACTGTCGGCGGTCATGTTGACCATCGACAGTCGAGTGTCTGGAGGTAAAGGGGTCAAGGTAGGTTAAAAGGGTTGGGTTAAGGGTTAGTGAGTTAGTGAGTTTAGTTATCTAAGTGGATAACTATACTCAAGGTCTAATGGATTGGTCAGTGGGTCAAGAATGGTTAGGTGGTCCCTAAGAGATCTTGAAGCATTTCGACATCTAGAATCGTTGTGTGGTTTTTTAGTTCTATATTTTACCCCTTTTTGTTATGCAGCTCTGAATCAAAAAGCTACAAAACAAAAATAGATTATGGGTTGAAGGTCTGGTTGTCTTGAGTATGGGAGGAGGTGTTCCCCCTCAAACCAGGAGTTGATGAGGTGAAACCAAAATCGAGTCGGGGTTTGACGAGTGGTTTATGGTGAGTCATGAGGTTGGTGACAATGGTGGTTGGGCATTTGAAGCACAAACATGCACACAAAATGTGACTAATTATGATAGTCAAGATTGAGCAAATACTAAGTTTATCATAGTAAAAATAAGGTCGTTTCTAGGACTGGTGATAGGGTAATTGGTCCATAGTGTTAGACATAGTTGATCGGGTCATTCCTATCAAGATTTATACATAAGGTTGATGTTTTCGGAGGTATCTGAGGTAAGAAGTGTTCCTTTGAAAAACACAAATGGTCTAGTTGTGCACTAGGTGGTGCAAATTTCAAATGTTTAATCATGGCAAGGTTGGTCGATGCAGTCAAAAGGGACAAAGTTAAGGTCATTGCAAATTATGAAATAGTTTGGGCTAAAAATGGCCAATGTCAAGGTAGGCGTGGTTGAATGGTTGGGCGGAGAGGTTATTCTTTGAAGGTTGGTTTTGGTTTGGTGGAAATGGAACTCTCAAAAAATGTGGCATTAAGGTGTTTATGCTTGAAATTTTTAAAATGTGGGTTTCCTGATCGTCAACAGTCAAGGGTCCCTAAACTCAACCATCAAAGGTCACCTTGATCATCAATAGTTAGGGGAAAACCCTAAAATCATGGAATATAAAAAGTGAAAATGATAATTCATTTTTACTTTTTGTTTTTGACTCTTTTGACTTTCGTGTTGTTAGTGATTTGGCATTTTCTGAGTGATAGTACTGACGAGGTGGGGTTGGCTACTAATTGGGTGGTTGTTGATTGTTGTGAGGCACATGCTGATTTTATTAGCATGGGACCGAGGATGCAGGGTAGATGAGGATGCAACCAGGCAGTGGGACGTGGGATTCATCGTTGACAGTGACCAAGAAATGAGGTAGGTGGTGTTTTAAATTATTAGATTAGTTGATTTTGGTTACGTGTTAGTTGAATTTGGTTATTTTGTGTTTGTTTTGGTAGGTTTTTGGGGGGTTTTTCCCTAAATTTAGGTTTTAGGTGTCATTGGTAAAATTAGCAGGTGAAAATCAAAATTGAGGAAGTAGTTGGGTTGGGGGTACGGTAGAGGACAAGGGTAGGTAGATTATTTGTTGAATATTATTGTTTCGGGTGGGTTTAGGAAGGTAGGTTCAGGTGTTTTACCATCGATGATCACACATAATGACCATCAGTGGTCATACCCGATCGTTGATATTCAGACTTGACCATCGATGGTCAACTACCCAAGCGAAATGGTCACTTGACCATTGGTGGTCATAGTGACCATCAATGGTCATGTGCGTGGTGAAGGGGTTTGATAAAATATTTAGGAAAATGGGTAAGGTTTTAAAATATTTTTAGTGTTGAAAATGCTAAGGCTTAGTTGGGATAGGGTAGCTTTCAAGTAGGAGTGGTGTGTTGAAATATTTGTGGGTTAGGGTAGATGTTTTTTTTATAAAAGGGTTAAGGCTAGAGGTAAGTTTAAAATGTTGTAGCACTATAAGCATAACATTGGAATAGGTTGATTTAGGTGGGTTTAGGTTGATAAAGAGGTTGATTTAGGTAGAATGAAGTGAAAGAACATGATTAATGGTAATGGAAAACTAAGTGTGCATGTTAACTTTGAATTTTGTAGGGATGAGATCAGATTCAGATGAGGGATTGAGTTCCTCGGATCTTTATTGAGATCCATGGAAGGATGACTTAGGACGATTGGACACATATGGAGGAGGTCGAATTCAGAGCTATATTACACTATCAGCACGTGCCATGAGATGTGATAATGATCGTGGCCCTCATTGAGAGATGGGATCCGACCACGAACACCTTCTTTTTGCTGGTAGGAGAGATGACCATCCTACTAGAAGATGTTCATAGGATCACACGACTGCCCATTCAAGGGGAGCCAATATACCATATTGAGATCAAGGAGAGGGATGAGCATATGGAGCTTCGGTATGGTGAGAGTCGAGCCCTTGCTAGTTGGCATGCTAATGAATTTAGTTACAGGTCATTTTACCAGAGGGATCGAGATAACAAACATTTGATGACGATGATGATGATGATGATGATAGTCTCTTATTTTGCATTACCAGATTCAAGTAGTGGGCAGTTTCCTTATCTGCTACTGGGAGTGTTGGTGGAGATGTTTGGTAGGATAGTGTTTGGGTGGGCACCAATTTTGTTAGTTCAGATATACAGGGAGTTGTGGGGATTTTGAGCTCACTGGTGATTTGGGATCGGCATGGGGTTTGTGCTCCATTATTGGGCCTACGAGCATATTAGGTTTCTAAGGTAGATGGGGCTACCATGGGAGGGCTACGACCAAATGGACATTAGAGTGGGTTTAATGTGGTGGAGGGGTGACTATGCACTAATAAGATTTGAAGGAGGTGCGAGGGATATTGACTAGTTCAAGGATGCACTAGATGGCTTGGTTGTGGGGGGTGTAGTTTGGAGGCCATATGTCGACTTTCTTAGGTGAGCTCACTACACTTTGAATACATTGTCATTGCAGAGCTAGAGATGGATCTACGAGAGGAGAGAGGGTGAGATTGAGCTCATTCCATTTGATAGAGTTTGTAAGTAGTTTGGCCTAGTGCAAAGGATTCTAGGTCTGTTTCTAAGGTATAGGAGGGAGGACGCTAAGTTTTTGCTTCCCAAGCCACAACTAGAGGAGGTGGTCTTAGATTATGAGGAGCTACCTATTAGAGTAGGGGTTGATGGTGCCAATTTTGTCAATGGCTATGTGGCATGGTACTAGGCCCTTTATGCAACGGTCGATTTTGGGTGGGATAATGGGGGCCAACAAGGCATGGATGTGGATCCATCTAGTGGGGGTCCATAGGTATAGGTATAAGGAGATGGTCTTGATGGATATGTAGGGGTAGCATTGGTTGTAGTGCAAGCATAAATTATAGCATTGTAGAGGTAGGTGGCCACATGCAGGGCTAGATTGTGACATTACAGGGTTAGGTTGTCATCATGATAGGTGAGAGGGATCAAGCCACGACCTCACAAGGCTTGGTGACCCAAGAGAGGGACACCTTGAGGTAGAGAGAGGGAGCAGAGACAACACCATTAGGACCACCAGGTACCATCCCTGTGGCACGGTACTTGGCCACAGTGGAGGAATTGAGATATTATGAGGCTATAGTTTTGACATAGTGTCTTGATCAACCCCAATGGGGTGAGTACAGAGCCAGATTAGAAGATGGTGAAGTTGTGGTGACTCCAAGTCAGTGGGCCACTTTAGTGGGTGGACAGGTAGGCATCCCAGGAGGACAAGCACCAAATAGTAGTGGTAGTGCAAGTAGGGCCAGTGGTAGAGGTTCCCCAGGGGCATGATGTGATATGCTATGATGTATAGATATAGGTGTACTTGATTTTGATACTAACCTGTATGTCGATGCAATGAGATGTACATATTTTGAGAAAGAGAGAGATGTACATTATTACATGTATTATTTATTTTGATGACATGATGTATATGATGATGTGATGTTGATTTATGTTTCATGGTTCATGGTTTTGATGTTGGTGTTTTATGCCTTATGAGATGTGGACTCAGTATCTTAGGCATGTGATGATTATGAATGATGTTTATGATTATACATGATTATGATGATGTTTTTTTTTATACATGATTATGATGTTTATGGTTGGTGATCATGGGTTATGTGATGTGCTAAATATGGTTATGATGTTAATGATGTATAGTGATTTTGTTTATGGTTATGATGTTTATGATTGTGGATGGTTTGATTATGGTTATTGATGTGGTTTATGATATGTGATGTTTTAAATATGGTTATGATATGAATGAAAGGACATAAAGCAAGTTAGATAGCAAACTAGATGTGGGAAAAGAGATAAGAATCATGAGACATATGTCTACAAGAACCAATGATGAGAGGATAAGGAAAAAGCATGATGCTTTCTCATTGGTAAAGACAAACAAAACCGAAGTTAGATTGGCTTAGGAAACATAAGCCTTTTGAATTCTTCACATTAGTATGCTTTGGTTGATAAAAGGTGTCTTGATCACATTGTGACAAGTAAGCTCATAATCCCTTTATTTGTAGATGCTATAAAGGGGAGGTAGTTGAAGGGTAAATGGGTGATAGATAAGCTAACCTTATGTGGGTTAGTTTTCCCCTTTTATAGATGACCTAAGAATCATAATAAACAAGTCTATATCTTCATGCAAGGTGTAGACTAATGAATGCGAGAAGTCTACTAATGCTAGATATGAAATCTGATTATAGCTTTATTGGGATAATTTGTTCTAATTTTGATATGAGGTTTTTTGTTATTATTGTTGTTTTGATAAGTTTTTGAATTTGATCGATGAGAGAAGCTTCAAATGATTGCTTTGACAAATTTGACTTAGCCATCCTTCAAGGGAATGGTCTAGATTTGAGTTTGTTTATTTGGTATCTGTCCTTCAAAGGAGCAGTCTATTTTTTAAGAAATTTAGTTTTGGGCAGCTGTCCTTCAAGGGAGCAGTCTACAACGCTAGAGACATGTGACCCAAGTGATATTCTGGTATCCCAAATTATTTTGATATTAGGTTTAGAAATGAACAAGTCTATATAGGCTTAGAGGTTTACCTTTATGAGGGTAAAACTTTAGCACAAAAGGTTAATAATAGGTGAAAGGGTTTTGAGAGAAAATGACCATGGGATTTCATCCGATTAAAGTCAAAAAGTATTAATGAAAACCATGTTATGGGTAGAGTCGTGGTACCCATACTTAGGATTAGGCTATGAATGTGATGGTTAATAACATGGTTTTAAGTTGTAATTATTAGTCCTCAAAGGGATAGGGATAGGTAGTGAAGGTGAAAATCTCATAAATCAAGGGATCAACTTAAATTAGACAAGAAGGTGAGTTTGATCCTTATTCAACAAAATAAAGGATGCAAATGCGAAACACTGAGAGGCTCAAGTTCTAGTTTGCCTTCAAGAGAGGATAAATGATAAGCTCCTGATCCATACTTATGGGTTATGATGTAGCGTTCAAGCCAATTGAAATCAAACTTATCTCACTTGTTTTTCTCCATATTGGTCACATGTTGATTTTTCTTCAAGATGAGGTCTTCGATATTTAATTCTCATTCTTTTAGGTGATTGTTAAAGGCATGCTTAATTCACTCTTGATAGACACGAATTTGGTTAAGTGCTTCTAGGTGATGCTCGTCAAGTAGCTCAAGTCGTGTTAGATGTTATTGATGATAGTCACTCTTAGAAATGATGTCTCGCAAGGATATGCGAAGAGAAGGAATTTAGACTTTGAGAGGCAAAACTACCTCTGCTCTGAAGACTAAAGAGAAAGAGGTATCACCCATAAAGGTTTAAATGCTAGTGCGATATGCCCATAAAGCGAAAGGGATGTTCAAGTGTCAATCCTGACTTGAAGCACTAACTACTTTGATTAACATTTTGTTGAGGATTTTGTTATAGGCTTTCGCCTATCCATTTACTTGTGGATAGTAAGGCAAAGAAAAGCTTAACTCAATGCCAAATGCATCGTAAAGACCTTGGACTTGCATGTTTTCTAAAGATTAGTCATTATCGATGATGATCTTATGGGGAACATTGAAGCAATAGATGATATGATTATTGATGAAGTCGCCAATCTTATCGGTTTTGGTCGAGATGAGGGGAATAGCCTCCACCCACTTGGTGAAATACTTAGTGGTGGTGATGATGGATTGATGTCACTATGAAGAATGAAGATTGATTTCCCCAATGAGATTGAGGCCCCATTGTGATAAGGGCCAAAATTTTTTGCATTCTTGAAGGCCATGGGCAGGTTCATGATTTAAATTGGCTTGTTATTGACATTTAACACACTTCTTTACATAATCACAATAGTAGTGGTTGAGGGTAGTCCAATAGTAGCCGAGGTGAATGATACGTTTAGTGACAACTAAACCACTAAAATGTCCCCCACATATTCCATCATGCATTTCCTTGATAGCATGGGAAGCTTTATGACTATGTAGACAACAAAGGAGGCCATCAAAACCACGTTTGAAAAGGATTCCCCCTAGTACGGTATAATGAGAGGTACTCTGAACAAAGGCCCTTCAGACATTCCTAGAAAGGTTGGGAGGAATGATGCCTAGGTTGAGGTAGTTAAAGGTTTGTTTGTACCATGTGTCTAAGGGAGATGCCTCCACACTAAAAAAGGTAGGAAGGTCAGAATGGATATAAGAGGGTGTGATAAAATTATGAATGGTGACAAAGAATTTAGAATCGGTAGATGTGGATGGGATTTGGGAAGCAAGGGAAGCCATTGTATCTATGAACTTGTTGGTAGATCATGGAACAGATTGGATAAGGTAATGATCAAATGATACTAAGAGTACATCTACTAGTTTTTTGTACTTTTACAAGACATCATTCTTATATTGGTAGGATCCATTGACCTGGTTGACCACAAGTTGGGAATCACCAAAGATATTGATCATCTTAACTCCCAAGGCTAGAGCGGTTGGGAGACCTATTACAAGGGCTTCATATTCAACCACATTGTTGGTGTACTCAAAATCAAGTTTGAAACAAAGGGTAAGAGGTTCACCACTGAGGGGAATGAGAATAACTTCGGCACCCCCACCACGCTGGCACTTTGAGCCATCGAAGAATATGGTCATTTAATAGATGGGATCTTCTTGAGAAAAAGTTGTGATGGACTCATCCAGAAATATAAGAGGAAGTGGTTGGTTATCTGGTAAAAGAGCTTCGGCCAATTGATCAACAATGACTTGCCCTTTGATTGACTTCTGTTGGAGGAACTCAAGGTCAAACTCAGCTAGAAGCATAAGCAACTTAGCCATACACTAGTTTTGGTATGGTTTAGAGTGCATGTACTTGAGTGGGTCAGTGTTAGTGGTGACAAAGGTTTTGTGATTGAGAAGGTAATGATGAAGTTTTGAAGCCATAAAGACTAAGGTGAGGCAAAGTTTCTCGGGATGGGTGTACCAAGTCTCACACTCTATAAGTATTCAACTTATATAATAGACAACTTGTTCTTTGTTTTATTCATCCCAGTGAGTGAGCATTGCCCCTAGGTAATGGTCAATGGCAGAGATATAAATGTAGAAGGGTTGGTCCTCTTTAGGAGGGATAAGAACAAATGGAGAAAGGAGGTACTCTTTGAGTGAATCAAAGGCTTGTTGGTAGTCTTTAGTCCAGATAGGAACCCGAGGCCAAATAGCTCGCGAGGTTTTTGGGTTTTGATCGAAGGTAACTTGTGATATCCATGTTCATAATGGTCAAGGCCAAATCCCTTCCAAGCACACCTATGAAGGTACAATTTGGAAAATGTCAGTCTGTCCAGATAGGAGAAGTTAGAGGTAAATGGTCGGGTGGAATAGGTAGTGGTGGAAGCAAGAAGTGGATGATCATGTCCCCTATAGATTAAGTTGGCTTGATGGTTGGGCGGCCTGAAAGGAATGATGGTTGTGATGTTAGGATCATAACTAGGATATTGGTTGAGGTTCCCATACTCTTGAGGAGTAGGGAAAGCATCCAAAGATAAAAGATGACATTCCCCCAATGAGAGATGTTAGAATGTGGGTTCCAAGGGGTCCTCTATGAGGCTCTGAGAAGAAGGGATAGATGAGCTAGTTGAATCTTCATTGATGGTAGGGGTGGAGTTATTATTGATTGATGGTGAGGTGGATGAGGGAGGAAGAAGAATGTCGTTGGGTCGATATGTCATGTTGCAAAATACGAAAGGACTAGGGTCAGTTGTATGGTGATGACTTGGCCCTCGTGTTTGAACTTGATGCATAGATGTAAGGTGGATGGGACACAACTCATGGCATGGATCCAAAGATGTCCAAGTAAGGCATTGTATTGGTACTCACCTTCTATAACATAAAAGAGCTCTATAATTATGTGAGGTCCCAATCAGATGCAAAAGATGACTGTCCCCAAGGTAGTGGCCATAGTATCATTAAAAGAGTGAAGAACTGCTACAGTTTTTGACATGATATTCTTAAGCAGTTGGAGTTGGTCATAAGCATGAGAGGAGATAATGTTAATACTAACTCCTCCATCAATCATCACCCTTTTGATGCATGTTTGATTGATTTATGCAGTGATGAAGAGGGGAGGATCGGGATCCTCAGCATGAATAGAGGGTATCTCTGAATCCTGGAATGTGATAAAGGAAGAAAGTTGAAGGGCTCCGACAAATGATGAAAGAGGTTGAGGGTCATGGGGTTGGACTTCTATAGATTACATGGCCTCTATAAATGTTTGGCGGTGATGGAGTGAGGTGTTCATTTATTTGTATAAGCTCATCCTCACTGATGCTTGGTCAAGTTGTTTAAACACTACTCGCTAGATAGATTCAAAAGGGTTGGAAGGAGAGGCAGCCAAAATGGATATTTTTGATTTTGGTGAAGGTGAAGGTGAAGATGCTTGGGATTGGTTGGAAGGTTTAGGGGTGTAAGGATATGTCCATAGAATGGACACTTTGGCCTTTCCATTATCCTTTTATTGGGCCCGAGATTGGGTAACCATATGGATAATGTGGATTAGGGGAGGTGTTGGGCTAGAAGGTTGCTTCTATTCCTCCTCACTTTCAAATGAGAGTGGAGGAATAGGTAAGTGTTGGATGGGTTCATTTGGTTGTTGGGTTGGTAATGGGCTCAAGGGAGGTTCATCTGATAACAAATCATCTTCATCCCATAAGTTATGGACAAGTGCTTGGAGAGCTTTGCAGTTCTCTATGTCATGTTCAGGTGTCCTATGGTATGAGCTGATCAGACTGTCTTTGAACGAAGATGGTTTAGGACTTGAAAAGTCAGGGGGTTTGATAGGTGGTAGGCTTAAGGAAGAGGTTTGAAACAAGCTTTGTATAATGATTAAATAAGATTCAAGCAATGGTGTTAGGGGTGTTGGGTTTTTGGTTTTAGGAGTGGGAGCCTTTTTAGAAGTAGGCTTCATCGTAGAAGTTGTAGGTGGTTTTGGTTGGGATTTCTTGGTTGTGGTTTGTTTTGAGGTGGATGATTTGGGGATGGATGATGAACGTTTGGAGATAGGTGGGAAGGTAGAGGTAGATAGGTTAGTTAAAAATGATGGGGAGTTTGATGATTTGGTGGGGGTAGGTAAAGGTAGAATGAAAGGAGAAGGTTTGGTTTGGGTAGTTGTGGGAGGTTTCACCTTCTTCGTAGAAGAATGAGCTCCTGGGATGGTTGAAGGATGGGGTCCTAAGATAGAAGGTAAGTGGGAAGGGGATAGTATGGCTCTGGTTCGAGGTGGGATTTTAGGTGGTCCCACCTTCTTAGTTGGTTTGGTTGGGGTTTTCTTTGGTGGACTAGATGTGGTTAAGTCCAACTTCAAAGATGGGTGAGCAAGGCTAGGTGTAGGAAATATTCCTAGATTCTTGATAGGTTTGGTTAGAGAGGTGTAAGGTGATTTGGAAATTTTGGATCGAGGTGGTTTGGATGATTTTCCCACAGCTTTGAAGGGAGAAGTATTTGATGAAGGGTTTGAGGTGATGATAGGTTTGATGGTGGATGAAAGTGAGGTTGAAGGTTCATGTTTGTTTTGATAGGGGAGTCCAAGACAATGCCAAAAGGTGGCTCGATCTAGATTGGGTTGAGAAGTGAACTCTAGGCTTTATACTAGTCTAGAGAAGGGTTTGTAAATTGGTTTAATTCCTTGGTCATTGGTTTCAACGATTAGTCCCATATGTTGAGGTGAAGGAATGGAATCTTCACCTTTGTTCTTGATAGGAGGTACCAAGATTTGGGAGGATGTTTCCTCCATTGAAGGAATAGACAAGGTGATCTATTCTTTTGGGATGGTTTCAAAATAGATAATGGGTTGTTCCATGATGGAGGAGGAAGGTGTGATGTCAATGGTTGCCTCCTTTGGTATTTCTATCAAAGGAGAGGTGGGTAAGTCTTTTATCTCCCCAAGTGAAGGAGAGGAGGTGGTTGTTTCCTTTGTATAGGTTTCTAAAAGAATGGTAGGTAATTCTACCACTTCAATGAGTGAAGTGGAAGAAGAGGTGGTTGAAGCAATGGTTGCCTCATTTGGTTTTTATATCAAAGGAGATGTCGATAAGTCCATGGTCTCATCAAGTAAAGGAAGAGGGGTGGTTGCTTCCTCTATTTGGGTGTTCAAAGCAATAGAGGGTGCGTTCACCACCGTAATGAGTGGAATGGATGAAGAAGTAGTTGAGGTATGGTCTCATTAATAATAGGTTCACTGATAATGACATTAATCATATGGACCTCATGAGTGTGAGATGATTATGATTTATTATCATCATAGTTGTTATGATGGGGCATGATTAGGGAAAGGTTTACGAAAGATGTCAAGGGACTAATTTGAGGGTGCATTAGGATTATCAAATACAAGTTCTCCCTTATCAATCAAGTTTTGGACAATGGTTTTGAGGGTGTTACACCTACTAACATCATGTCTAATGACACGGTGGAAATCACATATATCATTCTCATTGTACCAACCAGGTGTAGGGTGAGAAGCATCAAATTGTTGGGGAGGTTTTATGAGAGGAAGTTGTATGATTCTGGATTTGAGTAATTTGTCCAAAAATGAAGCATAAGACTCCCCTATCAGAGTGTATTGTTTTGGGGTAGCTCAATTTTGATTTCAGTTTTGTTGGTTGGAAGAGTTAGAGGAGTTGGTTTGGTTATGTTGGTTGAAAGTTGGTGGAGGAGCGGTTTTAAGGACAACTGAGTTTGTGGATGACTTTGGTTTGGTGTTGGGATGGTTAGATTGATTGGTGGTTTTGGATGAGGAAGGGTCATTGGATTTAAAGCTAGAATTTTTATTTCTCAATTTCAATTTCCCCTTATCAATGGCTCTGATTTCTAATCTGTGTACCATGGTAAAAGCCTAATCAAAGGTTCTAAAAGTTTGAACCTGAAGAGTAGGAGTGATATGTTTGGCACAACTCTGAGAGAAAATTTCAATCAACTTGGGTTGGGGTAAAGAGAAAGAGATTTGGTTAATAAGACCTCTCCATCTAGCTATGAAATCGGCAATTGATTCGTCATCAAATTGCCTACTAGAGTAGATGTTGGTAATAGAGACCTATTTAGATATATTGACTGAGAAATAATATAAAAAAATTTGAGCAAGTTGGTAAAAGGAAAAGATGGAGTCTTTGGTGAGAGCACTATACCAATCTAATGTTGGTCAAGATAAAGACATAGTAAAAATGCGAAGGAGTACATCATCATCCTATGTAATTAAATAGCAAGAATGGCAAAATGCTCTTAAGTGTTGTTGGGGGTCCTTCTTGCTTTGGAATTTGGAAAAATTGGGTAGTTCCCATTGAGAAGGATATGATCAGATAGGGAAGGATGGATGGATAGGTTCATTACAGATTTGATCATAAGATAAAAGATTATGAACCCCAGAGATGGATGACTCCAAGTTGTTCATTTTATCCATTTTTGACCAAATCTGTTTAAGGTTAGGAAGCTCCATAATTGGGTGGTAAGTTTTTTTGAGGTTGGGTGGTAAAAATATATGGATAAGTGGTAGAAGGTTGAGAAGATACCACATATTGGTATGTGAACATTAAAGGTTGGGATGATACCACATAAGGGTTAATGGACACAAAATGTTGGGTAGAAGGTGATATGTATCCTTGTGGATTAGGAACATATTGGTAGGATGTCATGGGTATTTTTTGAGAGATTGATATGGTTTGGTTTGGAGGTATGAATGGGTGGATAGTTGGTTGGGGTTGAGTGGTAACTCTTGTACTGATAGGTGGAAGGGTAGGAGGTATGGAGAGTACCAAATTTTGAAGTGGGGTGGAAATTGGTGGGTTGGTAGTGATAAGGGGAATGGTGGAAATAAGGATATGAGATATCGCCACGGTGGATGAACTATGTGTAAAAAGAGGTGAGGTTGTCTCTATGTTGGAGGTGTTGGTTGGTGTAGGGGGTGTTTGACTATTGGTTGGGATGTTTGATTGAGTTTGGGTGGAGGTAAAAGATGGGTTATGGATGGAAGAACATGCTCGGGTGATCATAGGTTAGGTAGAGGTGGCGTCAATCATAAGATGGTGTGGCATCCCATAAAGTGGATCCGTAAGAGGAATCGAAGCAATAGAGGTGCGGTGAGATAAGGTGTTGAGGTAATATTGGAGGGTCATGGGTTTGTTATCAAGGAAGGTAGCAAAATCTGTATCACCCTCGACAACTATCTAAGGCATGGCAGGAGGGGAGAAAGATGAGGAGAATCCTCAACATCAGAGGTATACTCCATGGAGGAAGAAGAAGAGAGTGGTCCTTAGTTGGTTTGACTCCTCAACTATTGTCTAGTAAAGACCATGTGAGAAATAGAAAGGAAATGACGAAAAACCTCACAACTCAAACATAAAGTAAACAAAAGAAAAATATCTCAAGGCAATCAAAATATACACTAAAGTGCGTTTAACAACTTAGGATTCTTTTCAGATCATTTTTGGCTTATGCCTTAGAAAGTGTGAAGAAGAAATTTGGTTTGTAGATTAGGTAATAGAAAGGAAGTCTAAGGTTAGTTTTAGGTGTTAAAGGCTCTCAAAAATATGTATTGAAAGTCAGTACATCGCTATATATTGGGGCCTACGCCCTCACTTCACACACTACAATGATAAGGGTGTCAGGGGCTTAGCCAAGATATACTGAGTTTCAATGTTTAGACTCAACCAAAGAGCTAAGTTTTGGTTTCCCTTCTTGGTAATAACTTCCAATTAAGATAGCCAAAGGATAAGGTTTACCACTAGGTGATGAAATCCTAGTCAAGTCTTATGCCAATTATTTTGATGTGTTGATTGATTATGTGGTTTGGTAAAGTGTGTGATAACAAGAGTGAAACTTATGATTGATTACTTTGCTTTTAAATTAACTAGATGAACTGAAAACATGCAAGCAATCAATGTATGCAAGGTTTATTTTAAGTTTAAAATGAAACTTTTCAATTTCTTTGTATGAGCATAAAATAAATAAAGAAAAAGGGCACCTAGATGATGTTAGGTCCCACTGAACATGCCAAAATATTTCTCTTAATTTATGTTCATTTTTTAATTAAAGAAGGTAAGAAACTAGTAATAAGGGTGTGGTAGAAGAACCTAGTTGTTATATGTGCGTGATCTAGACGAGCATGGAAAGCTCTTTTTTGTCTTGGAAGGATGACCTGTAGAGGAAAAAAACTAACAAAAGGGGTTGTTAGAAAGATAAGGTGGACTACCTAGCGTGAACTAGATCCAAGAAGCGTGAGTTTATTAGGAGGTTGTCAATCCACTCTTTGATAACAATTAAGTTAAAAGAGATAAATATGAAATACTTGCATCAAATAACAGGAAGAATTGAAATGAAATACAAGAAAAAATAGATGATTGATGAAAGAAATGAAAATAGAGGGTCAATACTAGCACTAAAATAGATCAAGTCATGTTCATAAAATCAAACAGGGGCCTGTGAATAGGCAAGAACATAGAAATTTAGATTTTGTTGGGGGTGAGGGGTTAGAAATAACTTGTTATTCCTTGCCACAATGAGTGACTGTCAATGGTTGGGGTGACTGTCAACAGTTAAGCTGACCGTCGATGGTTGGGTAACTATCGGTGGTTGGAATTGACTATAGATGGTTATGTTGACCGTCAGCGGTTACCTGTGGATTCTGAAGTTGCTCAAAAGGGAGTTGCAGAATGGGTCAAACAATCAAATAAGTGTTTGTTAAGGGTCTGGTTAGGGACAGGGAAGTCAAAAGATAGGTATAGGAGGTCTTATTCAGCCCTGGAAGTTAGAAACCAAACAAATAAAGCTGAAATACAAAATGTACCTATTGTTTGATGGTTGGTTGATGGAACAATTTTGGCAGAGTAATGGTACTTTGTCTCAAGGAAAATTTTGGCAGAGGTTCAGATCTCTATTACAGTTGAATTCCTGGAAGGAAGACTGGATAGAAAGTTTGAATACCTGTGTGCTAGAAAGCTTATGATGATCCTTTTCTCACCTCCTACTCCCCTCCTTTTATACACAAAGAGAAATGGAGGATAGAAGGTTCCTTAAGAGGTTGGCTTGTTGATTTTGATGATTCATAGTTTGTTAGCACTAGATAAGGTAGACATATTAAATTATGTCGTGTTAGCTTGCACATAATTGGTGTTGTGTTAGAATGGTAAGGCCTTGACTGTCGACAGTCAGCCTAACCATTGACGATCATGCTGACTGTCGACGGTCTAGTGTCTAGAGGTAAAGGGGTCAAGGTAAGTTAAAAGGGTTGGGTTAAGGTTTAGTGAGTTTAGTTAACTAAGTGGATAACTATACTCAAGGTCCGATGGGTTGGTCAGTGGGTCAAGAAGGGTTAGGTGGTCCTTACGAGGTCCTAAAGCATTTTAACATCTAGAACCGTTGTGTGTAGTTTTCTAGTGTCTACACATGTGTGAGATTAATTTAATCAAGATAATGATTGCACACATTGATTTAAAAGATTACTAATTTACCTAAAGGTGATTATAATTAGTAACTAAGGTTGAGACACTGATTTGCCCATAGATAGTTATAATCAATGGAAAACATATGTGACATAGTAGAGCAGATGGGTTGAAACAATGATTTTTCCAAAGGAGGTTATAATCATTTTGACAACTTGGATTAAAAAATGATTTTACCCTAGTAAAGTGATTTTGATAATGATAAATTGATTGTGCCCTAGTAGGGCTGATTGGCAAGCATAACTCAAGGTGATAACATGTTACACAGATTAAAGATGAATGGGCGTAAATGTAGATGTGATGGTCTAATGATTAAAAAAGACACAAACAACTAGACATACGAGGATGTACAAAGAGATGAAAGAAATCATTGGAAGAATAAAGGTGGTTGAAATGACCCAAGATATGTCATGTATCTAAGCATTGTTTATACGGTCCAAATAGACCTCGTGCCAATGTAGTTCACCCAGAAGTGGGAGAAATGGAATGAGGAATAGAATAGAAGAATAAGAATTGATCGATATAAATGATTAGGTTATACCTATCAATGTGAAGATGCTCATCTTTATTAGCATTGATACAATTAAAATAGTCAATGGTTTGATTTGATCAAGAAAAGTGGGAGGATTAGCCAAGGTGAACAAAAAGTTTTTGTGGCACCATTGCTTGTAAGCTCCGTTGAGTTGATTTTTGTCATTTGACTTATATAGATGTTTATTTAGAGATGCACATTTATATAAACACATAATAAATCATTTGTTACACTTATTTATTACTCATAGGTTCAGGGATGTGTTAGGGTAGTTCATTGGTTTTTGATATATCAGGGAGATGCTACCATTGCTAGAAGACTCATGTGAGCACGGTTTTGCTTTAACTTTTGACATTATGCATGATAGTTATGAATAACTAAAATGATAATATATAACCTAAGCACAAAAAAATTAATTTAAATATTAATACAAACAACTTAGGATTAAGATATGAATAATCAAATCTCAAGTGTAAATATAACAAATAAATCAAGTGTAAGACTAAATACAAAAATTCACAACTGAAGTACATGATATAGATAATTAAGATTTAAGTGTAAACCAAATATAATAATCTTACGTCAACCGAGAAATAAAAGGCAAACCAAAACAAACAAAGAAATAAAACAAATAAAAAGATAAAAACAAACAAAACACAACCAACAAACAAAATGACAAAACATGCAAACAAAAAACCAATAAAAACAAAGTGAACAACAAATTATTTAGGGATTTTGACACTATTTCAAATGTTTTTGAAATTTTATAGGCATCTCAACTCAATTGAGAATTATGAGACATAGAATAGTCCAACTCGCAAAATGGCAAGAACATACCGTTCAACCTTAAAATGCTCGAAAAATAGCAAGAGTATGGCAAAGGAGTGACTAAATTAACCTCAACATGAATCAAATGTTGCCTAGATAGTCCTGTAGGACCTTAAGTCACTGTAATTCCACTTATACAAAAGGCGGTGAAATGTTTTTGGTGTTTTCAGTATCTCAACTCAATAAAGAATGATAAGATACAACATGGTCCAAACTCACAAAATGGTGAGAGCGTGGCAAAAGGGTGAGTGATCTGACCTAAACGTTAATCGAGTGATACCTACATAGTCCCGTTAGGACCTCAAGTCATTGTAGTTTTGCTTACACAAAAGGAAGTGAAATGCTTCTAATTAAGTACCAGGAGGTCTAGGTAAAATGAAAATGAAAAGTTAAATGTTAACAGTAATGGTAGGGTGATTTAGTAATGCATGGTAAAGGTGTTGCTCCTAATTCTTCCATAGGTGGTTATAATTAAGAAACAAGGGCAAAGGGTCAGTGGTACTAATTTGCCCATTGGCAATTATAATTAGGAGCAGAATGTGGGACAATGATTTTCCCAAAGGTGATTATAATCAGTTACACTAGTGAAACGTAACAATAAATTAAAGATGTAATTCCCAAGACCACTGTCACACTACTTTCATACACTGATATTTGAAAATGTAATTCTGAAACAACTATTGGAACTAGATATGTCATCAACCATTGAACATACCTGAAGTACAAATGAATTAGAACCAAGGCTTAACGTGATAGGTGGGGTCAAGTAAAAATAAATGGTTGGTAAAGGGTTAAGGGTATGGTAGAATAGAAAGGGCACGGTAAAAGGTAAGGGAAATGATAAGGCAAAGGACAAGGCACAGTAAATGATTATGTTGTTCTTGTTGATGTGGATATATACATCCTAATCAGTATATGATACAATGAAAATGGATAATGGGATATAATGGTAATAGGGTTGCCCCTAAGTGACAAGGTAAGATAAATGGCAGGGTATGAAACAATGACAAGGATAGGGCAAAGTAAATAATTCCAGTGTTCCTACTGATGTAGAGATGTTCTTCCTGATCAACATATTATACAACCAAAATGGTCAAATGTTTAAGTTGTTATCCCACACCCTTTCTAAATATTTGCTTTATCAAGAACTTGTTGCTAATTTCAGCTCCAATAATGTTGTTGTGATCTTCATTGGTCGTTGACTCTATTTCCTCCAAACTTCAAGACATCTTTGTACGCTCTGTAAAGGAAAGTGCATCTAAGGATGGTAAATAGGGATAAACATTGGCTAAAAATTCTAATTTGACAATGTAATATAGGTCTTGAATGAATAAATAGATTATAATGAAATGTATAATGTTTGGGCAAAAATTAAATATTAAGATTTTTAGGTACACACAATGTTCTTGATTTTGGATTCGACATAATTTTGTTTATGGTGAGGCCACAGACTTATGAATATGCTCTCGATAGGATCACTAGATTTTTTTTATTATTTAGACGTGAAAGATGTTACCATCGGATTATGTTGTAAAATCAAAGCTATATTGATGTTATCCTTGATAATGTTTTCATCAAACAATGAATAACTATTGTGATCAGTGATTAGCATCTCGAAGAGGTTTTCACCAATAAAGTTGTCTTGACTGTCCCATAACACCTTCGATAAGGTTTCACTAAGGAATGTTGACATTGATTATCTTATAGCACCTCAAACAAAGTTTCACTAGAAGATGTTGAGTTTGGACTTTGATTGCCCTCTAACACCTCCAAAAAGGTTTCACTAGGAGATTGTTCTTCTTCTACATGAATTTGGTCTTGTTCCTCTTGATATTCTGCAACTAATATGTTGTCATGAATGTAGTTTAACAATGTTTGATTTTGTCGGTCCCAATTAACATTTATGAGAGGTGGAATGTCAATATAATGGCTAGGTTGATTGGTGTTAATGGCATGTGGAGCGGTAATGGAATGGTAAAAGGAAACACAATCCTTGTAGAATATACTATGAGAACTTGTGTCGATGCTAAAGAAATTATCCTCAAAAATCGTGAAAAGATCACAAATATACTCAAATTGATCTGCAAGGCATGTGTAACCAATATTGTAACAGCCATGAATGTATTATGATTCTAAAGTTGAGTCTAACTCAAGGGACTCTGAATCCAATGTTGAAACTGACGTTGATTCTGCTTTTGATGCTAAATCTAGTATTAGTTTAAAAATAGAACCTGACTTTGATGTTGATTTTTAATCTAGTGTGGCAGCAAAGATGTTATGTTGAATGTTTAGTATTGGATGAGTAATGGCATGTGTTTGAATAATGGGCTCTTCAAAAATAGGCTCAACTAAGGAAGACTCCATAAATAATGGCTTGTCAAAGCGAGGCTTCTCGATAAAAGGAAAATGGTCAATAAGCAACTCCATAGAGACTAACTTATCAAAATGATGCTCCTTAAAAATAGGTCAATCGTTGAAATAATGATTTTCTCAAAGGCGGTTATAACCATTAAGGGGTGACTCAACAAAGATTGGATTGTCAGAGTGAGACTCCTCAATCAAAAGGAAAGATTCAACATAGAATTCAACATAGGTTAACTCATTGCAAATAGGTGCTTCAACAAAAATATCATGGATAGGTTGGTTCTCTAGACCTTGGCTTACACTTGGTTGGAAAAACTCAAATTTGGACACATCATGGTCTTTAAATGATGGCTCGTGGAGAGGTAATGATTGTCTTTGTTATGATTAGAAGACCATCTTGGATTTTCTAAAGTGGGGAAATGTTGGCAATGGATGAAGAATGATCGGTGGTTGAATAATGATCTTTTTATAAATAGGCTCATCTAAGATGGGATTAACAAAGATTGGATGCGGGTCTAGGATGTTAACTATGCTCTGTCTAGTCACAATTATGCAACCTTATTGGGAAATGAGCTACTAGATTTGGAAGGGCATGTAATGGTAACGAACGGGCACTGTAGAGCTTGGTTAGTAATGCAGGCCAGACGATGAGGGTTGCAATGGTAATCTGTGGGCACTATGGAGCTTGGTTGCTAAAGTATACCAAAATATGAGGGCATGTATATGAAGGTGACATCACCAAATACTATGCTAAAGGCTCATGCCTTTGTTCAACATATGAAATGTTATAAAATAGATCGGGATCTGTCTCATAAGCCACATCGTTATATAAATCTTGAACAAAAGGGTTATGACTTTGTTCAATGTATGGAATGTTATAAGACAGATCGGAATCTGTCTCATAAGCTACATAGTTATATAAATCTAGAAAAAAAGAGTCATGCATTTGTTTAACATATGGAATGTTATAAGATAAATAGGGATCTATCTTATAAGCCACATCATTATACGACTTTTAAACAAAGGTGTCATTGGTCACAAAGTTCCTGTTGACGCAAAAGATTGCACCCTTGGCAGGAGGCCAAGCTCCTACCTTCTTCACGCAATAATGGAAACCCCTCTCTGGCCTGTGGGACTGGCGAAGCTGGAGGGGAGAGTCTCTAGATGAGGGCTAACTCCCTCTGATGTATCTTTTAGGCCCTGGTTTCTCCTATTGCTAACAAATAAAATGCAAAAAAAAGGGGGGGGATGAAAAGGGAGAGAGAGATGCTGAAAACAGAACCTAAGCCTAAAAAGTAAAAGGTGATACACCAAAAAAGTGTGATCTACTCTGCTCGAACATACACTTTCCACTGAGAAACAGCTCCCATACACTTCATCTGACATGAGAGAACCTTCTACATCAGTGGGTCAGGGGTCCATGGAGATACATGGAGGAAATAACTACTATAGGTGTTCTGAGACACACTGCAGCAACCTATCCACTTCACCTATACTCCTCTAGGGACACTTCTGACAGACCTGTAAAAGGAAACTCAAAAATGCACCAGACATGCTGAACTTATTCTAAAAAAGCATTAAGAAAATGACTTAACACAGAATCAAGGCATAAACACATACTAAAGATGCAAAACTCAGAATGGAGGTAAAAATGTTGTGTTTTGATTCAAGGTAAATTTCTGGCAGCTCTGCCTTACAAGCCTCGAGAGATTTTTTGGGCAGAGTTTTGCCTTAAGGCTGAGAGTCGATCCTTTTCTCAAAAGAGAAATTTACAATATATAGAAAGAGGAAGAGAGCTTGGCGCTTCCTGGGAAATATTTTGGCACCCTTTTCTGCCAGTGGCCCATGTGAATTCTGAACCTTGGGAAGAGGAAACCACTGTTACTGATGTCATTCTTCTATAAGAGGCCTGCTGGAACCATGCTGTACAATCGCCAAAATTGACTTTGGCATTCAAGCATTAATGTAAGAACATGGCCGCGCCTCTTTTCTGCAAACAGACTGCAGTTTGTCCCCTCATCAATGCCAACTGGGGAAAACAGGTTGCACCATTCGTCTGGAAATAACTCACCTTCCCTTTGCCACTTGGACGCTTTGTCTTTTTTGCTCCTTGTCTTCTTTCTGCTCTTTTAGCCCTCGGGGGCGATCTTCTGGCGGGTCTCTGCATTCCTTGGGTTCTTTTCACAATTGGCGCGCAAGCAGTTCAAAACAAACGACTACTTCACTGCTTTAAATTTGACGTTCACGTGGCCGTCACCCAACAACTAGTTCATCTGCTTAAATTTGATGACTTTTGGGACATCACCGTCCTCGGCAAAAGTCATCGGGTCCTTCAGCAGGGTTTTTCGTGGGTTTTTATGCTTCAGGGTTTTTTCCTGCATACAAAAGTCCGCGGGAATTGACCGCTTTGTTTATCCTTCCCAGAGGGAAAAGACCCTTTGGCTTCTTGAGAAACGGCCCATTATCTTCGACGAGAGCCATCTGCAAGGGAACATACCCTTCGGGCGGGCTTCTTCCTCCGGTCCCTTTGGCTGCGGCCTTTGAAGTGCTTGACCTCCGCAAGGGCTTTTAGACTTTAAACTGCCCTCTGCAAGGGCATTTGAACCCAGCGCTGCCCTTCGGCTGTAGGACACACCCTTGAACCAAGCCGTTGAACCAACCCATTGAACCAAAATTGGTTCAACGATTCAATCAGTTCAATGGTTCAATCATTGCGCACCGAGCCCGTTGAACCAAGCCTTTGAACCGATTCGTTGAACCAAAAATGGTTCAATGCTATGCATCGAGCCCCTTTAAACTGTTCTTTGAGTCCCTTTGTTGAACCGTCCATTGAACCGAAGCGATTGAACCAAAGCATTGACCAAACGATTGATCCAATCCATTGAACCGATTCAACGGTTCAACGCTACACACCGAGCCTTTTGAACCAAGTCGACGAACCTGTCGATGAACTTAAGCGTTGAACTAAGCCATTGAACCAAAACGATTAAATGTTGAACCAACGTGTTGAACCAACTGAATTGAACCGAGCGATGAACCCTGTGTTTGAACTAAGCCCGATTGAACCGTATGATTGAACCAATGGTTGAACCAGCGCATTGAACTTTGCCGATGAACCAAGCCGAAGCATTGAACTTAGTGGTTGAACCAAGCAATGAACCTAAATCCACTGAACCAAGGCCTTCAACTTTGCCGATGAACTTGTCATTGAACTGGTTCAATGAACTAACGCTGATTGAACCAAGGTGTTAAACTAGGTGATGAACCAAACGATTGAACCAGGCGTTGAACCAAAGCATTGAATTGGTTCAATGGTTCAACCATGCCAACTTTCTTCATGATTTTCTTCAGACAATAGCCCGAAGAAGCCTTGTAAAACCTAGCATTCTCTGAATTGATCCTTCATGCACTCAAGGACTAACCTGCTGAGTCTGTAGAAATCCAAAACCTGCAGAGTCTGTAGATTTAGACCTGCAGAGTCTGTAGAAATTCTACAGAGTCCGTAGAAATGAACAAATTCATGCAAAATCAAAAAATGAAATGGCCTAGAACAGCAGGGACAGGAGACCGATTTTTTTGCCCTGTTGGGTAAAAAATGGTCAACAAATTGGCGACTCCCAGGGGAAGCATGCCTGTTATGCTTAAAGACCAATTGCCTTGCAGTCCATTGGGCACAAAGTCAGATGCAATTTGAACAAAGTTAACAATAGCCCCTCAAAGATCCAAGAATCAAACATGAAGCTTTTCACCCCACACACAAAGGGAAACACACAAGGCTAAAAACACTACCTATGCAAACTGCACTTAGGGAAAGCAGGAAAGAAACTGAAAGCAAACTACTATATACAGCTAACCAGGAATAATTGCCTCCCTCCTGGATCAAAGGAAAAATTTCTTAAGTCCCCTTCCTGGCAAGAAGACTTATGGTGCCAGGCAAGTCGCTGAATGAAAAAGAGAGTTGGTGGCCTGCTCCTCTTCCCTGTCACCTAGATTGGCTTGTATCTGAGTGGATCAGAATCGAACATGCTTCCGACATATATGTACTCTACTTGTCCTTGGAAGCTTGTTGAATGCTAGTCCCTCATACTGGTGCTCTTCACCAAGAAATCAATGGATGCTGACTCATTACCATAAGCCCTTTGATATGTATAGCTCTCTTGCAGTGCATCATGGTCTGACCCGTTTCCTTCTGCTTCATTGAAAACCTTTTCAGACTCATCCTCTGCTTCCTCTTAGCCTTCTTGAAGAAGGGTGACTATGATGATGTCTGAAATGGACTCACAAAATGATTGCTCATCCCACAGAACATCACCTCTTTGTTTGAAGCTTTCTTCTTCAAGGCCTTCCTCCAGAAAGACAAACCTCTCCTTTTCCTCCTCAAAGATCAAGACCTCTAGATGTTCAAAGGTATCCTCCTGATCTTCCTCCAACTCAGGCTCCTCAGTGTAGTCGTCCTCCTCATTGAAGCAACAGGAAAGTTCATCAAACAAAGGGGGAGAAAACTCACCATGTTTATGTTCCTCCTCGTATTGCTGGAACATCTGCATATATGCAAGACCTGTGTCTTCTCCATTGCTGATGAGGTCTTCACAAGGAGCCTCCATGATGATTTCTTCTTCGTTGTCGCTCATGATAGCCTCCTGGAAAACTACAGATTGGATCTTCTGCTCCTCAATCGCCTTTTGCAGAACAGGTTCTTCCTTGAGAAGGGGTGAAGTGGGAAAACCATGTGGAAGAGGAGGCAGTCCTTGAGCTAGAATCGAATGACTCTCCTCCTTCCATCTGGTTAGCACTTCATCAATATCAGGTGTGGCCTGATAGCTCTCTTGAAAGTGTGTAGATGGGGTGTGTTCAGACATGGATGTGTTGCTGGGTCTGAACCATCCATCACACATTGGCTGAGGAATCTCTCTTTAGATTCCAACTCTGCAATTCTCTTGGCTAGATCTTCTTGGAAGAGCCTTTCTTGGAGATCATAGGAATCATAGGTAGGACCAGTTTTATCTTTTTTAAGGTTTTGAGCAAAACCTTTCTTCTCCTCTTTCCTGCCCCATGATTCCACTATTTCCCCCCAGGTCAGGAGGTTGCCATAAGGGCGAAAGATATCGGAATTGGAATTCTCCCTTTTGGTTAAAGGGCAACTACGAGGGCTGCTTGAGGGGATTGCATGAATGTTTTGAGCTTGATCATGGTAATATGAAGGAAAACAAGACCCATGATCTTGTGCAAAGGAATTATACATACAAAAATGTGATTTCTGATGGCACCAGGCTGCTTAACCAGCTGATTCAACTCAGAGTTGCCATTGGTGTTGATGCAAAAGCCTCCAAAGGCTGGTTGGTTGAAGAACACACCAAAAATTCTTCAACTCTTTAGACACAACTTGTCCTAGTTGGTCCCACCAAGCGTGCTAGAAACTGTTGACGCAGAAGATTCACCCTTGGCAGGAGGCCGAGCTCCAGCCTTCTTCACGCAACAATGGAAACTCCCCTCTCGCCTGTGGGACCATGAAGCAGGAGGGGTGAGTCTCTAGATGAGGGCTAGCTCCCTCTGATGTATCATTTAGGCCCTGGTTTCTCCTATTGCTAACAAATAAAATGTAAAAAAAAGGGGGGGGGATGAAAAGGGGGAGAGAGATGCTAAAAACAGAACCTAAGCCTAAAAATTAAAAGGTGATACACTAGAAAAGTGTGATCTACTCCGCCTGAACATACACTTTCCACCGAGAAACAGCTCCCATACACTTCATCTGACATGAGAGAACCTTCTGCATTAGTGGGTAAGTGGTCCGTGGAGATATAGGGAGGAAATAACTACTAGAGGCGTTCTGAGACACACTGCAGCAGCCTATCCACTTCACCTATACTCCTCTAGGGACACTTCTGACAGACTTGTAAAAGGAAACTCAAAAATGCACTAGACATGCTGAACTCATTCTGCAAAAGCATTAAGAAAATGACTTAACATAGAATCAAGGCATAGACACATACTAAAGATGCAAAACTCAGAATGGAGGTAAAAATGTTGTGTTTCGATTCAAGGTAAATTTATGGCAGCTCTGCCTTACAAGCCCTGAGAATTTTTTTGGGCAGAGTTTTGCCTTAAGGCTGAGAGTCGATCTTTTTCTCAACAGAGAAGTTTACAATATATAGAAAGAAGAAGAGAGCTTGGCGCTTCCTGGGAAAGATTTTGGCGCCCTTTTCTGCCAGTGGCCCATGTGCGTTCTAAACCTTGCGAAGAGGAAACCACTGTTACTAATGTCATTCTTCTATAAGAGGTCTGCTAAAACCATGTTGTACAATCGCCAAAATTGACTTTGGCATTCAAGCATTAATGTAAGAACATGGCCACGCCTCTTTTTTGCAAACAGACTGCAGTTTGTCCCCTCATTAATGCCAACTAGGGAAAACAGGTTGTGTTGTTCGTCTAGCAATAACTCACCTTCCTTTTGCCACTTGAATGCTTTGTCTTTTCTGCTCCTTGTCTTCTTTCTGCTCTTTCAGCCCTCGGGGGCGATCTTTTGGTAGGTCACTGCATTCCTTGGGTTCTTTTCATAGTTGACGTGCAAGCAGTTCAAAACAAACAACTTCACTGCTTTAAATTTAACGTTCACGTGGCCGTCACCCAACGACTAGTTCATCTGCTTAAATTTGACAGCTTTCGGGATGTCACCGTCCTTGTCAAAAGTCATCGGGTCCTTCGACGGGCTTTTTCGCGAGTTTCTATGCTTCGAGCTTTTTTCCCGCAGACAAAAGTCCGCGGGAATTGGCCACTTTGTTTATCCTTCCCAGAGGGAAAAGACCCTTCGGCTTCTTGATAAACGACCCATTATCTTCGGCGAGAGCCCTCCGCAAGGGAACATACCCTTCGGGCGGGCTTCTTCCTTCGATCCCTTTGGCTGCGGCCTTTGAAGTGCTTGCCCTCTCCAAGGGCTTTTAGACTTTGAACTGCCCTCCGCAAGGGCATTTGAACCCAGCGCTACCCTTCGGCTGTAGGACACACCCTTGAACCAAGCCGTTGAACCAACCCATTGAACCAAAATTGGTTCAACAGTTCAGTTGGTTCAACGGTTCAATCATTGCACACCAAGCCCGTTGAACCAAGCCTTTGAACCGATTCGTTGAACCAAAAATGGTTCAACGCTGTGCGTCGAGCCCCTCTGAACTGTTCGTTGAGTCCCTTTGTTGAACCGTCCATTGAATCGAAGCGATTGAACCAAAGCGTTGAACCAAATGATTGAACCAATCCGTTGAACCGGTTCAACGGTTCAACGCTACGTGCCAAGCCCGTTGAACCAAGCCGATGAACTTAAACATCGAACTAAGCCATTGAACCAAAGTGATTGAACTGAAACGTTGAACCAACGTGTTGAACCAACTGAATTGAACCGAGCGATGAACCCTGTGTTTGAACTAAGCTCGATTGAACCGTATGATTGAACCAATAGTTGAACCATCGCGTTGAACTTTGCCGATGAACCAAGCCGAAGCGTTGAACCTAGTGGTTGAACCAAGCGATGAACATGAAGCCGCTGAACCAAGGCCTTGAACTTTGTCGATGAACTTGTCATTGAATTGGTTCAATGAACTAAGGTTGATTGAACCAAGGCATTGAACTAGGCGATGAACCAAACGATTGAACCCGGTGTTGAACCAAAGCATTGAACTGGTTCAATGGTTCAACCATGCCAACTTTCTTCATGATTTTCTTCAGAAAAGAGCCTGAAGAAGCCTTGTAAAACCTAGCACTCTCTGAACTGATCCTTCATGCACTCAAGGACTAACCTGTTGAGTTCGTAGAAATCCAAAACCTGCAGAGTCCGTAGATTTAGACCTGCAGAGTCCATAGAAATTATACAGAGTCTGTAGAAATGAATAGATTCATGCAAAATCAGAAAATGAAATGGCCTAGAACAACAGGGACAGAAGGGGACCAATTTTTTTGGTATGTTGGGCAAAAAATGGTCAACCGTTCCTATAGCTAGGATTATACAAAGTCCCACTAAGTGTGTAATGAGGCATGTTCAAATCTATAGATAGGTCTCATGACAAATAAAGGTTCTAAAGGTAACGAACAATTGAGATCTAAAAACAAAGGATCTTTGGCTCTATAAAAGAGGCACAATGGTACAAACAACTAAACTAGGCAAAGGTAGAAAAAAATAAACGTGAGACCCATCTAGAAAAATGATATTGATTTTCCTAAAGGCAGTTAAAATCAATAGTATAAATAACACAAACGCTCAAACTCATTTATGGCTAAAGCACTAGATTTTATAATTAGTCACAAGAGTTTTTAAACGAAGTGTAACAATTGTGAACTAGGATCAAGAGATAGCAATGATCTTCCCAAAGGTAGTTATAATCGAACTAAAAATAAGGCTAGACTCAGAAACACAAAAATCGAACAAGAACTGCAAAGCAAACTAGATTAAGTTAATTGGCTTAGATGAAACTCAGTAACTGGCTCACTTAAGACTCACAAAAATTGTTGGAACAAAGAGATCCAAGCATTCAAAAAATTGGCATAACAAACTTCAAACAAAGTACATGGCAACCACTTGGCTCAAAAGGACACACTAAACAAGGCACAAAACAAGCAAAAAGTGTTAGGTCTAGGCAAGGGATCTTTTAGATCAAAGATGAAATCAACCCAACACAATCCAAACACAAAAGGTGGACAACCTAAGCCCAAATTGACAAGGCTTTGACATGAACCTAATATGTTTTAGGATTTTCATTTTGAAAGGTTGAGTTTCAGATTTAATATGAAAAGACTCGAATGTTTTAAGGCAAAGAGGCTAGACCAAAATAGCTTAGAACTTGGTTTCAAAAGCAATCAAAGAGGTATAATAATAGCTTGTAACTTGGTTTCAAAATAGGTAAGAGATTTGGAAAAAAATTGACAACATAACAACGCTCCTTCAAACAATTGTCATGGCAAATGGTTTTGGACTAAAATATCCAAGGCAAAAGCTTGAGATGAAATGGGCATCGTAACGATGCCCCATTTAAACAAGAGACATACAAATGACTTTGGAACAAATCTTCAAGGCAAAAAATGTGACACAAATGGACAAAGTAATACATCTTAGACTAAAGGAGTGTACAAATAACATGAATGTTTTGGACTTGTTTTGATGCAAAAATAAAAACAAACATTTTTAGTCTAAAAATACACATGTAAAACAAAGAAAAATAGAAATAGCACTAATGGCTCATCATATTACCTATAACTGACATGGATGTACATAGCTTCAGTCAAAATTTTCACTGATATATCAATGCTTTTGAGAAATTAAGTGTTAATCCAAAATAGAAAGTATAGGTGTAGGTAGAGTTTTTTATGCCCCCCTCTGCCTCTCAAACATTGGTATGTGGCAAAAACTTAGAGTGAGGAACACTCGACATCTGGCATGAAATTTTATGGCAAATGAGGCTTTGTCTAAAATCTATAAGTTCTACACATACTAGATGGTCCCGAGTGTGGCTAACAAAAAGAGAGAAATCACGTCAATTAGGTTCATATCGACTAACTTAGTATGAAAGGGTTTATTTCTTTGCATAGCGACTCCATCCATTAATTTTTAGTGGATTCTGATGTTTAACTAGACCTAACCCAAGTTTTCATTAGGATCGAAGAGGCTAGCCACTCAACCCCATGGGAATCCCAGTATCACGTGCCTTGATTTGTATACCCTATTATGGAGCAAGGTTATTACAATGTTGAGAGATGAAACCCTAGGTCAACGCACCCCTAAAGAACTCATGGGGAGACGATGAACTCCCACCCACAAGTCAAATGCACAAAATAAATAAATGAAAAATGAAAGACTTTAGAGGTCATTTCTAGGTCACCCAAATGACTTGGAGATTGAGGAGATCATACATGACATTCTTTTGGACACAACTTTCAAATAAAGGCAATAAACTAAGTGATTTTGGTCATCTGAGTTCCATAAAGGGGACATGAGAAAAGCATACACACAATAATTTGTAGGTCACCACAAACAAGTTAGTCTAATGAACTTTGAAATTTAGCTAATAATGAAAATAAACATAAAGTAAAAAAGCTCTTAAGAGCTCTAACTAAGATGTGTGTTCTTTTTAATAACTCCAAATCAAAATATAATTGAAATTTTGGCCCCTTAACCTTGTAAAAATTTCAAAAATAACTAACAAAGCAAAAACAACTAAGTGGATTTTAAGCACCAAATAAAATGTAAGATTTAAACAATGCTTAAGCTTTGCTTTTTCCACCTTAGGTCCTATAAATTGTTAGAGGGTTTGCCTAATAAGAAGACCAAAAGTAAGTGTGCAAATAATAATTTAATTTGGGCTCTCGAGTTTATGTTTTTGTCTCAAATAAAATCAACAACCACACAGATATCGATGTCGATTCCTAAAATTGATGTTGATTCAATCAGATCATCGACAATTTCAATAAAACACACAAAAACAACTCTATTTCAAAGTAAAAATGGTTAATAAACAAGTTTTAGACTCAAACTTCTCACGGATTCTACACAAAAAAATTACATAAACAAAAGATAGGTTATCAAAACAAAATGAAGGCAAGGAAAATCAAGAAAAACCATTTTTAGCCATGTTCCTGCCTTACTCTATTTTCTACGTAGAAATCATGGCCGATTCCTGCAATCGACGTCAATCTGAAAAATTGGCATCGATCCCTACAGAGTCATTAAAAAAGAACATAAAATTCTAAGCTAAAACTTGAAACTTGAATATTTGAATGCATCCATTAGAAAATCTAAGACTAACATATTAATCTCCTTGGCTATATAGGATGTTTGGTCCCACCGGATGTGACATTGTGTACCTTAAGAATTCGAAAAGGAAACAGTATGTAGACTAGTCTCTTGTTAGTCCAAATGAGAAAACAATAAGAACAATAATTCACTAAGACTAAACCCTCTTGCCTAGGAACTAGAAGGAACATAACACAATAAGCAAGAGCACAAAATAGATATGAAGACAATACAATTTTCTTACATCCCTTGTCACATATGATGTTTACTTATTTGCATAAGAATGTTCATGCTCGACTTATAACGATCGTAGTCCTTTATCAATGCTCTTTCATGGTGGCAGCATCTCTTCAATAGTCACTTGTGGCTTGGTGTGAAGCTTGGCAAAATTTTGGCATAATAACACTACTCTCAAAGGCTTCAAAAATGTATTCTAGTATAATAACCTCACATAAAAGCTTGTTTATCTATGGTGTGGGCACTTTTATTTATAGTTCAAATAACTAACTCTAACTTTGGGTAGGTCAGATTAAATTCTAACTTGGGTTGAGTCTAAATTAACTTTGGTTAAGTCAGTTTAACTTTGAGTGGGTCTAAGTCACTATACAGTCAAAAAAGACAGGAAGGCTGGCAAACAAAAGATGCCAGCACCGAACCAACGGCACAGCCGAGAAACAAAGTCAGAAGCAAAACAAAACACTGGAAAGACCAGAGTCAGAAAGGACGAAACTACATAACTATAGAATTAACAAGATCCTTAAGATTCTCATTGTCTGCATTGTCAGCATTCCCTGGATTACCCACCACTTCCAACATAGTCATATTCAGCAGAATGTTATTTCGAAGGCCTTTGGCGAAGACCTTTTCCAGCTTTTGAATGCGACCTTCAAGGCCCCAATATATGTTTTCCAATCATTCTCATTCTCCGAACCCTCACCAGCTTCTTCTACATGCATCTTCTCCTTATTATCAGCAGTTCCCCTAGAATCAACACCCTGCTCTTCAGTGACCTCAAAAACCCGAGAAACCTGTTTCCCACCAGTGTCCTCCAAAATTTCTTGAATTTCCGGCTCTTCATACCCCAATTACCGCCTTGAGCTTCGAACAAGTAATAAGCCCTCGTTCCGTTTGCACTGAATGCAGATGTGAAGGCTCATTTTACAAAATGGCCCGCCGCGGTGACGTCTACTTTCATGCTTGAAAATAATTCCCCCTTGGTTTTCATGATGCGACTCTCACACCTCCACCTCATGATACAAGGAATTAATCATGACAATCAAGGAAGTACTAAGGTTATCATTTTCCATGATCCGCAATGGCCTTCTCCACGTGGACCGCCTTCGAAAGCTATCTTCGTCATCAATGTGCATCATTCATGCTCCGTCATCTCTTTCTGAATGATCTCTCTAATGTTTGGGGGTATATGAGCCCCTTGTGCCATACCCTCCATCCTGAGAATTGCTGACCAAGGTTGGCACAAGCATCAACGACCCTGTTACCTTCTCTGTAGGTGTGGGTAATCTCAACTTCGAAAAACTTTTGTAAAAGAAACTGGATGTCCGTAATGATGTCTTTTAGATGGATACCAACGTTAGATGCTTTATTAACGGCATCTATGACCAACTTAGAATCTCCCTGAATATTCAAATTTCTAATTCCTAGGGATATAGCTAACTTTAATCCCCAAAGTAAGGCCATAGCTTCAGCATAGTTATTGCTCTAGCAACCCATGCCACCAGCATAGACAGCAGACATCCCTCCTTTTTCATTTCTTATTATTCCTCCTCCACTTGCTTTACCACTCAACTTGGATGCCCCATCAAAATTGAGTTTCATCCAATTGGGTTTAGGTGGTATCCATTTAGTATGAAGTCTCTGAAGAATTTTGGAATTATCATGCCCAGGGATAAGGTTTAAAACCTTCCATTTGGCAGCAATTTGACTTTCAAATTCAGATAGGGGTTTCTCCGCAACACTAATATGAGCTGTTGTAACACTTTCCAAGATGGTCCTAGCAAAGGAGTTAAACACCTGAGCAAGCATTTCTAGCAGTGTCCCTGAAAATTCTGTGATTTCGCTCTTTCCATAAAGTCCAGCTCAAGCATGGCAGAGCTTGCTTCCATAATTCCTTAATCCAGGGATGTGTGAAGGTTGAGTTCCAGCTAAGAATTACTTATTTAAGGTCAGAATTGCAAACCCATTCAATGCCAAAGTTGTTAAGTATTGTGCCCCATAAATCCCGAGTAAACTCACAGTGTATGAATAGGTGTGAAACTGATTCCTCTCTAGAACCACACAGAAAACATCTGTTGACCAAAGTAAACCCCCTCTTTTGAAGGTTGTCCTGAGTAAGGATTTTGTTATGGGCAGCAGCCCACCAAAACAAGTTAATCTTTGGAATGAGTTTATGATTCCAAACCTTTTTCCATACCTCCTTATTCTGAGCTTCAGGTGTAAGCAGATGATAGGCAGATTTGACAGAGAACGATCCATTCTTATCTGGCCACCAGTATTGTTCATCCTCTCGAGGGAAGAGCGGGATTCTGATCTCCTGAACACATTGTTGGATCTCTCAATTCTTGGGATAAGCTCAGGCCTGTGCACACAGCAATCCAAAAGGTTTTTCCAGCTCCTTATCCCATTGTTATTTTCCATATAATCACTAACCCTATCACCAAAGAACTGAGTAGTCAGGTCTATAATTTCTCCATAGTTTCCTTGGGAGATGAGAGGCTTGTCCCTTAACCAATTATCCTCCCAGAATTTAATCTGTTGGCCATTTCCAAGCTTCCACCTAATTCCCTGTTTGAGAAGACTTCCACTTTTTAGCATTTTATTCCATATCACAGACCCCTGGGGTAATCCTCGCCTGTTGAAGAAAGTTGGAATCATCAATGTTATGCATGTATTTGGCATACATTATTTTCCCCCACTCACTGTTGTTGTGAATCAGATTCCAACTAACTTTTGAGAGGAGGGCTTTATTCATTTCCCTGATGGATCTTATATTAAGTCCACCATGAGATTTTGGGAGACACACTTTTCCCATCTGACTAAAGACATTCTCTGTTTGTCTTCCACTCCCGTCCATAAAAATTTCCTTTGGATCTGTTCCAGCTCTTCAGCAAAATACGTAGGAATTGTAAAAAGAGACATGAAGTAGGAATACCTTGCAAGGATGCTTGAAGAAGTTGCAGCTTACCCGCACTACTAAGTAGTTTCCCCTTCCACCCAAGAAGTTTCCTATGTGTACGTTCCACAACACCATTCCAAAAACCTGAAGATACCTCTTTGACCGAGAGTGGGAGACCTAAGTAGGTAGTTGGTAGGCCAGCCTCAGCTCAATCTAAGATATCAATGATTATATGTCTAATTTCATTGGGAGTGTTAAAGAAGTACACATTGCTTTTCTGAAAATTTATTCTTTGTCCCGAGTCTCTAGCATAATCATTAAGTATATTCTTCCATCTTCTAGCTTCGATCACCGATGAGATGCCAAATAAGATGGTATCATCCACAAACTGCTGTATAACCATAAGATGAAGGGAAGAGGCAGGTTTGATGCGTACTAACTTTTTTGAAAATATATCAACTTGTATGTATCTTCCCAATGCCTCAGCCATAATGATGAATAGGTATGGGGAGAGAGGGTCTCCTGAGGAATTCCTCTCGAGGAAGAAAAAACCCTCTAGGAACACCATTAACCAGCACTGAGAATTTAGCAGAAGAGACCGCATTCCATAATAAGCAAGACAATTTATCATTAAACCCAAATTTTCTAATCACTTGGAATAGAAAAGTCCATGAGACTCTATCATAAGCTTTGGATATATCAAGCTTGAGGGCCATCCTAGGGATTATGCTCTTATCCATGGAGTGGATAGTCTCATGTGTGGTGATCACAACATCAAGAATCTGTCTGCTCAGGATGAAACTTTTTTGAGCAGGAGAAATAGTTTTGTCAAGCAAGGGTTGAATTCTCAAAACCAGCAGTTTAGTACATATCTTATACACAGTGTTGCATAAGCTAATGGGTCTGAAATTAGCAAGGTGTAAAGGTTGAGATTTTTTAAGAACAAGTACAATGAAGGTATTATTGACTTGTTTCAAAAGTTTTTCAGATCTGAAAAAATCACGAACTGTAGCTGTGAGGTCCGCTCCAACAATCTCCCAATATTTCTGAAAGAATATAGGAGGAAAGCCATCAGGACTCGGGGCTTTAAAAGTGCCCATGGAGAATAAAACATGTACTTCTTCATCGGATACAGGCTTTAACATTTCTAGATTGTCTTTTTTTGTTATCAAACAGGGGATTTTATCAATGAACTGACTCATAGATCTATCAATTCTATCATTATTGTTTTCTTCCGTATGCAGATTCTGAAAGAACACCCTGGCTTGCTCCCCTATTTTGTTATCCTCAGAAATAATGTCTCCATTATCCAGGACAAGATTAGTTATTCAGTTGAATTTTCCATGTTTCATAGCTGAGAGATGAAAAAAAGCAGTGTTCCTATCACCCTCTTTAAGCCATTGAACACGAGATTTTTGTTTTCAGAAAACATCTTCCCTTTCCATCAGATTCTTCCATTCTGAAGACATAATGTTCTCTTCTTCTAAGGTGCCCTCAGATTCATCCCCTTGATCAATCAGTTGCTGAATAGCCTTGAGTTTTCCCATTATATTTTTTTCTGCTAGAAAACCTGCCCAAAACTGTATCTATTCCAGCCATAAACTTCTTGTTTAATGTGTTGGAGTTTCTTGACTATTCTAAACATGGGAGTACCTTGAATGTGAATATTCCACCATTGAGCCACCATTAGTCTAAAACCTTTGTGTTTAATCCACATAGCTTCAAAATGGAATGGAAGAGGTCCATGATGTCCCTGATCTCTCCAATTGAGGATAATCGAGCAGTGGTCGGACATGGTTCTAGGTAGAGCCTGCGCCTGCATATTCTGATAATCATTCCAATTGTTTGATATCAAAAATCTATCTAATTTAACTTGAATCATTTGATCTCCTCTTCTTTTATTGGTCCAAGTAAAATTTTGGTTTTGCAGCTCTATGTCCAATAATTCCCAATCATTAATGAATTCAACAAAGTCGAACATGCTGTCCGAGTAATCAATAATTCCACCCTATTTTTCAGAAGGGTATAAAGGTGTGTTAAAATCTCCGGCTAACATCCATTTAGAATTCAGAGGATTATTCCTGTAGCTACTCAGATCTATCCATAATTTCTGTCTCAAAGCTCTATTATTCGGTGCATAAACATTTACCAACGTCCAGTTCAAGGAATTCATGGAAAAATTGGTAATCAAAAAGTGCTTATTATGGGCCATAAGAGATCCTTGGATTTTAGCACTATTCCACATAGTGACAATCCCTCCTGAAGCCCCTTCAGCAGGACTAATACAAAAAGCCGCCTTAGGCCATATATAGTCAACAATTTTTGCAAAATTCTCCTCTCTCATCTTGACTTCTTGGAGCAATAGAATATCTAGTTTATTATCTAAAATGCAGCTTTTAACCTCAAACTGCTTTGAGGGACTGTTAAAGCCCCTCAAATTCCATGATAATATTCTCATTTAGAGAGTTTGGAGGGTTTGGACTCCAGTGTTTTCTGTTTTCCACTAGCAATCTCTCTTTGTCTTGTTTCCCTTAGGGTTGGCCTCCCTTGTTTGGGCTTAGTACCAACATATGCATATTTTTTACCTTTCTAGATCTTTTTCTTTGGGGTAACCCATTCTTCCTGTTCATTGCTGACATCTTGTCCTACTACCTCTGTTGCCAAGTAGTTTCCTACCTAGCCTCCGTCTTCTAGATCACGAAAAAGGTCTGTATTTGATTGTGGATATGGTACTCGTTGAGTGTGACTTTTAGGTGTTACGTCTTCCTGTCCAATCCTTGAAACTGTGTCATCTTCATTGACTTCCTTTAGCAAAAGGTCCCCTCCTGCCCCTTCCTTAAACATATTAGTCTGTTTTTCTAAAATGTAGACTGTGTTAAATGTGGCCTTGTGACTGTCGTCAGATACTATATTCTCCTTTGGGACCTCTTTTCCCTCACTACTGATGATATCCTCCTTTCTCTTCTCCTCCTCTCCTTCTGTAGCTTTCTGACTATCATCTAATCCTATATTTTCCTTTGGGACAACTTCACCTTCACTGCTAGGGGTAGCCTCCTTTCCCTTCCCCTCGTCTCCTTTTCCTGTATTGTCAGGAATTTCCACATTATTCTCTATTTCCTGCTTGCTGTTCGCTTGCTCCTCCTCTACATTCTGGGAATCCTCTTTCATCCCCCTTTGCTTTACTTTGCATTGTGTCATTAGATGTCCCTTCCTCTTACATATTTGACAGAAAGTGGTAGCATTCTCATAAGTAATTGGCTGAGTCTAGGTTCCATATTTAGAGTTTAGCTCAATGGACGTAGGGAGAGTCTTATTTATTTCAACATTAACACAGAGTCTAGCATACACACATCTGGACTTAGTTCTGGTTATATGATCTGAGGTGACATATTGACCAATAGAATTGCCAATGGCTGTGAAGTTTTTTTCATCCCAGTATTCCAAAGGAAATCCTGGTAATCTTATCCAAGCAGGTGTTGTCTTATTGAGGTCCGAGTTAAGATCAAACCCTGGTTTCCACGAGCATAAGGCTAGAGAATGTGGTTCAAACAGCCAAGGACCTCCAGCAAGGGTAGCGATCATGTCCTCCCTATTCATAAATCTAAAAAGGAATAGACCTCTAGCCATGGCTGTGATTGAAACACTACCTTTGACTTTCCACCTAGACATAATCCATCTTCTAAGCATTTTGGTATTAGGACGGAAAGAAAAAAACTTACCAACCAGCGTAAGGTCCATGGATGCCACTATTTCCTCCACCAAATCGTCTGGGATACTCAATGCCTTGCCCTCCGAGAGAACAGGGAGGCTCAACATGCCTTTCGATGGACACGTCTTTTCACCTATGAGTGCCTTCTTCCATCCATTGGATGGACTATCCCCTAATAGATTCTTGGACAGATCCCCAGAGGTACTGCTACCTGCAGTGACCTCCATTGGATCCGTGGTCCCGCCTGTTGTACTCAAGGGGCCCAACCAGGCGGAAAAAAACCAATTTCAAATATTGTCCACATGCTTCGCTCCTTCGCTCCTCCTCGACAAGATGATGGGAAAACTTACAATGTTAATTAGTTGTCGCAATTGTTTTATATGTTATGAATTAATAGCTTGACATTTTAAAAGTGTTAAATTACTAGGTTGTAATTTGACTAAGGTTAGAACTGAACTAGATTAGTGATGCATACAAGGTAATGCATCGAATAAAGTAGACTCGTCATGTTTTTAGGCAATTAAATACCTTACACGGATGAATTTGGGTAATTCAGGGGATTTCTAAGTTTAAAATATATCTTTTGCTAGAAATTGAACTGAACGTTGATTTAGGCATGAAAGTGGTCAAAACTAAGTGTCTACAATTTGACCTTATAACTTGGTTTGATAACAAACCTTGTATTAGATGTAGCTAGTGTATTTGTTACATATTTAATTTTGTTCAATGAGATAAGTTTCATTTCACAATCATGAACAATATGGCATAAGTCAGTGAAAGATTTGAACTTTTTGAATACAATAGAATTGTATAAAGGAGCAAGCAAACTTTGTTTGAAAATAACTGGAAGCTCTTTATCTACCATAAGATTGGTCATTTAAGCTAACATTGTCTTGTACCTCAAGACATACTCATTAATAGGTTCATTGGTTTCTTATTTGATCTTTGCATTTTGGGCATAGAAAACATTTTTGATAATGTTAATAGAGAAGTGTGTCAAAAACTGATCCACAATGGGTTGAAGGCGTTTATTGATTGAGTTAACAAATTATAAAACCACATCAAAATATAGCCTTTGAGGCTCCTTGGAAATAATTTGGTCAAAATTTTATCATTGAAGGCATATTTAAGCCAAGCTACATAAAAGAATCGGAGATGTTCAGGTTCACCCTTGCCATCATAAAATATGAACTTAGATGCAACAAAACTGGTTGGCAAGGGGTGGAAAGATATCTTCTATGAAAAAGGGTTATGCAACACCTATTGTGAATCAATAACATAATGTGATTTCATAGAATTTTGATCAATATTTGTAATCTTAGTTTGCAAAAGTTGCTTGCACCTCTTGGTTTTTTCGGTTGGATATTTGAGAAGTCACTAAGGGAGGTGTATTTATAGGTTGGGTAGATATAGGCATCGAAACTGGTAATTAGGTTAAAATATTTTGGTTTCTCAGGTAAGATGTGTCAATAGTAGTTTTAGGAAACAAATGTTGAAATACATATCCTCTGTCCCCATTAGAAGTATGAAGTCGTAATGTGTTCAAGGGTACGATGATTGATATATGGGGATGACCCATAGCTCGAAGAGCATGATCAATAGATGGACATGTTTGTTCATCTGTGCTTTTTGATTTTTTATTTTGTAATGTGGTTCTTAAAATTTCATCAAGATCTTCAAGGTTTTGACGAATATGGTCACGAAACAATACAATTGTTTGTACTTGCTCATGTTCATCGGTTTCATTAGACTCATTATTTTCATTATTAGATTCTTATTTTATGGTAACCTCATCAATAGGTTTTTCATTGTCAACATTGATATCATCATGATCTATAGGATTAGACTCCACATTGATTTTAGACATGTTAGGTGGTAGGAAAGGAAGATCAATGTATTCAATAGGCACACCTCCCAATCTAGGGCTATGCATAGGTTGCATGCAAAATAATATAAGCAAAAAATCAAATAGTACAATAATCTAAAACTCTTATGTGGCTGAAAGCCCTAGAATTTAGAATAAATTGCATTCATAGGTATTGGGTTCACCAAATGTTTAAAATTAAAATTTAGATTATGGGAATATAAGGTTTAAGGGGGAAGAGATAGCCCAGGGCACAAAAATGGTAGACTATCTCTAAAGCAAGTCAATTATTTGCAAAACTTAAATAAACATAGATTGAGTTTATTATACTAATATGTTAAATATATAAAGTACAACTATGCTAGATATTGCAATGATAATGAAAATAAAACACTTAGTTGGTTATGATGCTAATACAAATATGAATTTAGAACAGGGAGAATGTAGACTGGATCTGGATTCTAAAATAGTGGTCTGATTCTATAAATTGTGCCTCTATAGTCTCAGACACTTGCTTCAACCTAAGACCGTTGCATCGATGCTACTATCTGACTTGGGTGTAGGTGTCCAATACAAAATACATGTTGAAACTGGATGCACTCTCTTGGATGCTTATGGGTTCTGTGTCGTCTTCACTTTGGAGCATTCAAATTTGGGTCATGGACTATCGCTCCTTGTCAAATAGCAAAACTCTACTTCATCTTCATATTGGTTGTGGGAAAAATAGGTTAGTGGGCACATGGTGTCGAGTTGCCCCAAATACCCCTCTATCAATAAGTATTGCGTATATAGTTAATACTCTAAACAGAGCCTCAGACTTATATAATTATAATCACCTAAAAGTGGTAATTGGATGCTAAGAGTGTCGCTTGCATTGACCTATCCCTAGGCTAGCCATAGACCCCTTATAGAGCCTTAGACTTACATTTCTAATCATTCATCAGACTATAGTCAACTACAACCTATCAAGATAGTGCCAAAGCTATCATCTCTGACCCCACTCCAAATTGCTTAACAGATTGCCAAAAAGACATTAGCGCCACATTTGAGACACTATAGCCACATGGAGCTATTGTCCTCAACTAGGCGCTACTGTCCTTAGCTCAAGCTCTTCCCAACAGATACTTTTTCAAACATGGGCCCCTCTTAAGGTCGGCCTGAGCTTATTATCTTATTTGCACAAAAAACAATACCCTATAAATACAAATCTAATCCACCTCTATTCACTAGATGGAAAATAGATGCAAAAGTTATTCAAACCAAAGACAGTTGTGCAAAATCAAGAAACTTTATCCCTATTATGCCCTACTTTTTGCATACTACCATTTACAGCAACCCTAAGTCCAATTTTCAAGCATTCTAAAGCTCAAGCACATTCAAAAAATCCAAAGCCACTCTCATTCTAGCATTCACTTCACATACATCAAGCACTAGGTGGGAGAACTACATCAGACTTGATCCATCTTCGGAATATTGGTATCTAGGCAACTCTCTACACAATGGGGTGTTGAGGATGTCCAATCCATCCTATTAACACACTCAATTTTTTATTCATATCATACTTGGAGAACTAGGGTTTGCAGATCAAATCAAGTTTCTAGGTACAATACACAGCGATAGGGTTTGATCACGTAGGAATAGAACATACAGACACAGGTGCATGTGCTCCTCAAAAATAAGAATGGTCCCACAAATGAGACATTAGCGCCACATTGAGGACACTACACATAAATGGTGCTATTGTCCAATGAATAGATGAATATCATAATCCTATTGACGACACAAACTACTACTCAGATTTCAAATTGTAGAACCCATATCATCTACAACAATCAGTTTTAAGCTAAATCTCTATTTATCCCTATTTGTTGCTATTTATAAAAAGTCAAACAATGTCAAAATCATAACAAATCAGTAACTTAATTATTACAATTTATTTAACTGATTTAAACATCTCAGCCCTTTAACCATATATATAAATTACTTCTATAAAACCCTAAAATGTTAAATCATTTGGTGAACCTATCTTACTTCAAACATTGCATAAAACCCTAGCTTGTATTAATTCCTTTTTTGTGCAATAAATTCAAGGCTACATACTTCTGATTTCTAATTTTATTTAAACAACCTAGCTAATTAAAATCATTTTTACATTAAGGTTTCAATCTATTTTCCATCTAATTTAAATTGTTGCAAAATAAACCATAGTTTCAAAAACCCTAACCCTAAATGCTCTTAGGGTTTGTATCTTTTTTTGTCCTATTTTTTGTTAGTTACTATTAATTATTCAAAATTAATATATTCTATTGTAGTAGCTCTATTTCAATTTATTTTCGATATGCCATATAAAAAAGGTATCTCTCTTCCCCTAAAAAGAAGTACTAGACTAGGTGGTAATCCTATAGAGCATATTTAGATTCCAGCTATCTGAACCTATAACAAGGATTAGGAATCTATTACAAATTTAGATATGAATCCTTCACACGCTGATTGTGAGGAATTAACTAACAATGCATCCAAGGATGAACAATATAACCAAGAACAAGATCAGGTCCATATTGAGGATTAAGACACACTACCTTCATTTAATGACAATGATATAATTGGAAACAAGGATGAAGTATTACAGGGCTTCAGAGATAGAATTTAGGAACAACCCCATAATCATGCACAAATTTTACATGCCATAGTAGAAATCAAGAATAATAACAATAATGGTCAATCTTCAACCCCTCAATTTAATGATGTTGTTACACCTTCAGTGGGGCCCACTCAACCAACTCAGATAACACAACTCAAGCTTGTTATTCGACCATCAGTGACACCTACTCCACTTTTGGCTAGTTCTTCTCCTCTAGATATACAATCCCTTATGTAGTAGATTCTTTCGATGCAATCTATGGTGTTACATCTTGTGCAGGAAGCAGCTAAGACATCACATGCCTTGGATTCCAACATTCTCTTACATACACCTTTGGCAAAACACAATGTGGCAACTCCTTTGCCATCTGGTTTCGTAGCACCCAAGCTCACATTATATGATTGCAAGGGTGACCCTAAGCATCACCTTAGAGCCTTTCACACAACATGTCTGAAAAATGTGTCCACCAATTGGCTTCTTATGAAGTTATTTCCACACAGTCTCAAATATTATGCTCTAAATTGGTTCTATGATTTGCCTAACCAATCTATCACATCATTCAATCCTTTAGCAGATATGTTCCTAGCAAACTTCTTTATCAACATAAGTGACAAGATATCATATGCACAAGTGGCATAGCTAAAGCAAAAGTCAAATGAGCCCATAGCCGATTATGTCTAGCCCCATGACAGACAAAGAGGTTCAAGATATATTCAAACAGTGTCTATTACCATCACTTCATGAAGCAATCTTATTCAAGAAGTTTCCCACATTTACAGATATGTGCCACATAGTTAAGGAAAGAGAGGTTAAGCTCTTAGTAATGGGAAAACTCAAATAAACAAATGGATCAGATTCAACTATCAAGAGTGCAAAAAAACCTCCATATAAAGTCAGGGTCACAAAAAATAAAAGTGATCAAAAGGCCATAGTCAACGTAGCTTCAGAGCCTTCTCCCAAATTGGTTCTACCATCCCATCAACACAGATTCTTCACTAATCTACCAAAGTCACCAGCACGAGTTATACAACACCTATTGGAATGCAATATCATATCTCTCCCTCCCATTAAAAAGGTTGATATGACACGGCCTCTTCCAAAGAATTATAATTCAAATGCATTTTACAAGTATCATAGGGCACTAGACCACACGACAAACAAATGTATTACTCTAAAGCACAAGATACATGATCTCATTGAGGCCAACATTATTGATGTGGGCACACCCACAGAGCCATTTAAATAGCAAACAGAGGCAAAGACACTTAAGATATTTTCAGATCCTTTTCCAAAGCATACGGTTAATGAGATAGAGGGCACATCATGTGTTCATTATACATACCATGATCATCCACCACCATCTTCCTATCACACAGTTACAGAGGAGACACATCCCTTGCATGACATTATTGGCATGTATCACACTATAGTGCCACCTAGACCACTTATCACATTTTCAAAGCAAGAGATTGTTGACGATGACATAGATTTACATGTTCCCTTTATAAAAGCATATATAGACCACCATCCTATTCACAGTATCACAGTTGACAACGGGTCAAGCATAAGCATGTGCACCACAACACTCTTAAAACACTTAGGCTACATAGAATGGGATATATTCCCTAAAGATACAGTCATTAGTGGTTTTAGTGGCCACGTTCAGAGCTCCATTGGGGAGATAGTGCTTCCATTACAAGTTGGACCAGCACACATAGCCACTCGGTTTCTAGTAGTAACTAGTGTGGGTGTATTCAACATATTATAGGGCAAGCCATGGTTACAGTGGCTCCGAGCTATCCCATTTACAGTACACTGACGCCTCAAGTATATACATGTTAACCACGTAGTTAAAATTGAGAGTTTCCCATATGAGTATCCTCTTCCCATCGCATAGGTAGTTCCAACACAGATTCCAATCACACTTCCAAAACCAACACTAGTTATAGTTCTAGTTCCATTTCTAGATATTACATGATTATCAATTATAGTAGAGAGTACAGATCTTATGCATACATCATAGTGTTTAATAGAGTCCTCAGAGCAGGTGAGGTCTACTTCTACAGTATCTACATGCACGCATACTCTCCCTCGAAAACCATTGCATCAAAGATATGTCACGGATTATAGAGGACCTTCCTCTACACAATTTACACTGAGATCAATTATATTGGGTTCTAGGGGTTCTTAGTATAGGGCACATACTTAACCTAGAACTTATACATCTCCCAAATGGGTCCCTAAGACCCCTACAGTTCATAGGGCATAACAGTCAATGCCACTACATCCTAGCATCACTACTCAGGCAGGTTCAGCTTAAGATTATATAGCATACCAAATCATGAGCTCACAATTGCCCTTTCACATTGCACACATGATCATAGTCCAACTCTTCGACACAGGGCATGATGATGGTGAGTCACCCATGAGACTCATAGGTTAGTATGCTTTTTAACCTTGTACATACCTCTCTCTCTCTCTCTCTCTCTCTCTCTCTCTCTCTCTCTCTCTCTCTCTCTCTCTCTCTCTCTCTCTCTCTCTCTCTCTCTCTCTCTTGTACATCGTTTATTTTCATATGCTTGTATATACCTTATACTCAAAAAATACAAAAATAATATAATATGTCAAAATACAAAAACATTCAAATATTTTAAAAATACAAAATTTTATAGGTTGTATGCATTACTTTGTTTACATTTCTACTATTTGCTAGATATTGCATATTACTAGCTATTCTAATGTAGTTGGTTTTATCATACACATGCTTCACTTGTTCTTATCGAGTGCTTGTAGATTCCAGATAGGACTTTGGTCCTTGATATTGATCCGGACTAGCTATCATCTACCCATTAGGGGCATCAACACTGATCCAGGTTTATACATTGATACATCTACACATTCGGGGGCATCTTCTACATAGTTGTTATAATCGCATTGATTTATCTTGATATTGATCATTATTCCTCATTGCTCAGATTTTTTGTCGACTATTACTAGTTAGATTTAGTATCTATGCACCCTGGCATCTACACAGATTTGTCTTACACAGTTATACATACTTTCATTTCTAATTCCTAGATTAGATTTGATTGTGTTACTATGCTTCTTCCATCTTCGAGGGCATTTGAATATACCATTTTTCTTTGGATTCTATGCCACTCTCTGTTTGTATGCCTTGGGCATGCGTCCATGTCCCTTGTGTGTGCTCTTTCATGCTTTTATATGCATACATTTGAACATGTCCTTCTATGTGGATCTACGCCAAATTGCTTGTTTGCGTATGTGAACATTTGAACATGTCCTTGTATGTTTTCATTCTAAGAAGTGACATGTGCCCATGTCCCTTATATTGTGGCCCTTTGGCCTCTCTTTTGCTTGCCTCATGTTTATATGTTTGCTTCCTTGTATGTTTCTACACAATGACGCTTGTATTTGCTTGTTACACACACACACACACACACACACACACACACACACACACACACACACACACACACCAGTTTTCGATGCCATGAGGGATCTCATGCATCTACCCTTCCTAATTGGGAGCCTTGATGGACATCATGTTCCATCCCCCTAGGTAGTTACTCATATTTTAATGATGTTATACATTGCTTATATCTATCTTGACACCTTTGTGCAATGCTAGATTACAACATACATCTTATGTTTCTTATTTATGCTCAGATACATTTATATTTTGATGTTATGTTTTACATTATATTGCAATATCATCAACATGCTTCGACTAACACATTTTGCAAAGCTACTTCTTTAAAGGCCAGTTCTTCCAAAGATTTCACAACTACCCTCAAAAGAGGAGGTATTTACAAGGGTTACCATAGAGATCAAGCTCCTATTTTGATTTTCACAAATACATTTCAGCACAGAGTGTTAGTTATAGAAATCAGAATCAAGGCAGACACAGAACTTAACAAAAACATAATAGTCAGTTCAAACCATAGAGATCAGAGCAGGTAGTCATTAGTGCCCAGATTGGGACATTAGTGCCACAGGGCACTGTTGTCCACTACCGGTGTTAATGTCTAGTAGCCCCAGCTTCCAGACAATCCAGATCATTCAGAGCAATACACAAGGTACAATACATATTTGCACAGATATAGTCACAAGTTTGGCAATTATGTTCAAATTTAGCTCAGATTCATTCATTTCAGTTCAAATTCATACAAGTTACTCATATTTGGGTGCATCATGTGTGACATGATCACTCATATATTCAAATCAGTTACATAAGTTCAACTATTACATACTTGATTCAGATTCAGTATATTCGGATACTAGAATGGGGGCATGTGCGCAACACATAGTTTCGATATACTCAACTTCAAACAAGGTGATTAGATGGAATTACAAACTCCATGTCATTATCTACATTGTATACACTTGTTATCACATTCCAGGTTATCACCATATTCATGCCTTACTCCATCTACAGTGGTTGGCATCCGTGAGTGGCCCAGAACCGCCTAATAAACCCGAGTGGCAGCAGAGCCAAATACACATTTAAATTACTCATTTAGATACTTTCAGCACTTTGCACAACATAATTATAGATGCATCTACTTCACACAAGGGCAATGATGGAGTCATGGCCTACTTGAGTTCTTGATCCACATATATGAAAGGGTTTGACACACTTACAAGTCTTAACCAAGCTATTCACAGAGATCAAGATCCATCGAGCAACTGTGTGCAATGATGAAGTCAAAACTGGATTGAGTTTTGAGCTACCCATATAAGGATTGAGCAAGCCATCAGCTCAATTCAAGGTATTCAATGATATGATCACTATGCACATTCACGCACATAGGTTGTCACCTAGTTCATGCATTGGTTCGCGTACCCAACAAGGTGTATTTATTCTTTTCCTCTCTTTTTACTCGGTTATTTCATTTCAGCATAGTCTTTTGATTTTGATCATCTCTTAAGTAAGGATTGGTTTTTGTAAGTTTCATTACAGGACATTGCTTTGGATCATTTTTCACATATGCAGACCCAGATTCACATATTCAAACTTAGTTACACGGGTTCATTTCCAAGGTAAGTCCAGGTACGCTTCTTTTTCCTTTATAGTAGAAATTTTGCTTTGTTGTATTATTAACATAAAGAGGGAGGGAGCAAATATAATCACCTAAAAGTGGTAATTGGATGCTAAGAGTGTCTCTTGAGTCAACATATCCCTAGGCTAGCCATAAACTCCTTTTAGAGCCTTAAACTTACATTTAAAGTCATTCAATAGACCACAATCACCTACAGCCTATCAAGACAGTCCCAAAACTGTCATTTCTAACCCTAATCCAAATTACTTAGTAATCTACCAAAAGGACATTAATGCCACATTTGGGACACTACAAGTGTTGACGCAGTGGATTGCACCCGGGGCAGGAGGCCGAGCTCCTGCCTTTCCACACGCAACAATGGAAACTCCCCTCTCGCCTATGGGACCAGCGAAGCTGGAGGGGAGTCTCTCTAGATAAGGGCTAGCTCCCTCTGATGTATCTTTTAGGCCCTGGTTTCTCCTACTGATAACAAATAAAATGAAAAAAATGGGGGGTAGGGTGAAAAGGGAGAGAGAGATGCTGAAAACAGAACCTAAGCCTAAAAAGGAAAAGGTGATACACCAGAAAAGTGATGACCCACCCAGCCCGAATATACACTTTTCACCAGGAAGAAACTCCCATACACTTCATCTGAAGTGGGAAGCTCTTCTACAATAGTCAGCTAAGGGTCTGTGGAAGTACAGGAAGGAACTAGCAAAGGTGTTCTGGGACACACTTTGACAGCCTATTCACAGGCACCTATATTATTTCTGTAGACACTTCTGGCAGACCTACAGAAAGGAGACTTCACAATGCACTGGACATGCTGTAATCGATCTGTGAAAAGCATGAAAAACAATGACTTAACACAAAAGAAGAAAACAGACATATACTTTAAAGTGCAAGTCTAGATGGAGGTAAAAATGCTAAATCCTGATTCAAGGTAAAAATCTGGCAGCTTTGCCTTAGAAGCTCAAGAGATTTTTGGACAGAGTTTTGCCTTATGGCTAAGAGAGTGGATCCTTCTCAAAAGAGAATTTTTACAATATATAGCAAGAGGAAGAGAACTTGGCGCTCTTTGATGAGCTGGCCCATGTGTGCTAAAACATCGAAAAGAGGAAGTCACTGTTACTGATGTCATTCTTCTAGAAGAGCACTACTGGAACCATGCTGTATAATCACCGAAATTGACTTTGGCGTTCAAGCATTAATGTGGAAGCACAGGCTGTGCCTCTTTTCTGCAAACAGATTGCAGTTTGTCCCCTCAGGCCGCACCATTTATTGTTCGCATCGTTTGGTGATCATCTGGTAATAAATCGCCTTCCCTTTGCCACTTGGACGCTCTGTCTTTCCCTGCACCTTGTCTTATCCTGATTTTGTCTCATTCTACTCCTTCAGCCCTTGGAGGCGATCTTCTGGCGGGTCACTGCGTTCTTTGGGCTCTTTTCATGGTTGGCGCTCAGGTAATTCAAAAGCAAATGGCTATTTCACTGTGTTAAATTTGACGTTCGCGCAACCGTCACCTTGAAATTGAATACCCAACGGCTAGTCCGTCTCCTTAAAATTGATGACTTTCGGGACGTCACCGTCCTTGGCAAAATCTGTCAGCTCTTTTCTGCCGGGTTTTTTCCCGTGAGTTATTTTCCTGCGGACAAAAAGTCTACGAAAATTGTCTCAGTCCTTGTCCTTTTCTTAAAGTTCTTTTCCTTCGGGCTACTTCCTTATGGCCTTCTCCGAATTCCTTCGAACTTTTTGTCCGAAGGAATTCCTTCGGACAAAAAGTTCGAAAGAATTCATCCTTAAGATTTTCTGCGCGCTTTTGAACCCCTTCGGCTGCCTTTGACACGCTCCTTGCCCTCTGCAAGGGCTGTTGGACTCAGAGCTACCCTCCGCTTTGGGACTCCCCCTTGAACCAAGCCGTTGAACCAACCCATTGAACCAAAAATGGTTCAACGGTTCAACACTACGCACTGAGCCTTTTGAACCGTTCACTTGAACCAACCATTGAACCAATCCGTTGAACCGGTTCAACAATTCAACACTGCGTGCCGAGCCTTTGAACCAAGCCCTTTGAACCATCCGATGAACCGAGCGATGAACCAAGTGGTTGAACCAAGTGATTGAACTCGCCGATTGAACCAAGTGTTGAACCATTTGATTGAATCGAGCGATGAACTTAAACGTTGAACCAATCCATTGAACTTTGCCGATTGAACCAAGCGTTGAACCTAGTGGTTGAACCAAGTGATGAACCAAGGCTGATTGAACCAAGGCATTGAACTTGAGCGATGAACCAAGGATGCAAACCTTCCTCATGATTTTCTTCAGATATGAGCCCGAAGAATCTTTGTAAACCCATCACTCTCTGAACTGATTCTTCATGCGCCAAAATACTAACCCTGCAGAGTTCGTAGAAGTCCTTGTGAAGTCTGTAGAAAACCTGTAGAGTCCGTAGAAATGGACCTGCAGAGTCCGTAGAAATAAACCTGTAGAGTTTGTAGAAATTCCTGGACTTGTGCAAAACCAAAAAATGAAATGGCCTAGAACAACAGGGGAAGAAGGGGACCGATTTTTGGCCTATTGGGCAAAAAATGGTCAACAAATTGGCGACTCTCAGGGGAAGCATGCCTGCTATGCTTAGAGACCAGTTGCCTTGTAGTCCATTAGGCATGGAGTCAGAATGCAGCTTTGAAGAAAGGTTAGCAACAGCCCCAAAGATCTAAGAATCAAACATGAAGCTTTTTACCCCACACACAAAGGAAAACACACACAAGGCTAAAAACACTACTTGTGCAAACTGCACTTAGGGAAAGCAGGAAAAGAAACTAAAAACAACTACTATATATAGATAACCAGGTGTATTTGCTTCCCTCCTGGATCAAAGGGAGAACTTCTTAAGTCCCCTTCCTGGCAAGAAGACTTATGGTGCTAGACAAGTGGCTGAATGAAAAGGAGATTTGGTGACCTGCTCCTCTTGCTTGTCACCTGGATTGGCTGGTATTCGAGTGGATCATATTCGAACATGCTTCCAACATATACGTACTCTGTTCGTTCATGGGAGCTTGTTGAATGCTGGTCCTTCATGTTGGCGTATGTCATTAAGAAATCAATTGATGTTGGCTCATCACCATAAGCCCCTTGATATGCATCATTGACTGGCTTGTTCTCTTTTGCCTCACGCCCGGGTTCCATGGTATGACCATCCTCTTTGATGATTTCAAAGAAAGTATCTTCAGATTCACCAACCTCTTGAAAGGATAAATCTGAAAGCCTGCAGCGCCTTTGCATACTTATTTGAGTCCCAATGTTGCCTTCTCCACTCTTAGCCAGCTCATAGCCTCCTTGAAGAATAGTGCAGCCTGCCCCAATGACTTCAAATGAATCATTCAAAACATGAACAAGAGATTGTCCATGCTCCTCCATGACATTAATGGTGATATCCTCCTCATCTGTACTCATGAAGTCTCCCTGCTCAGTCATGAACTGAGCATACTCCTCTTCACTTGCTTCCTTCAAGACAGGCTCCTCCTCGAGAATGGAGAAAATGGAAAGCTGACGGATGAACTCATGTGGAAGAGGAGGCAATCCTTGAGCTAGAATCGAATGATTCTCCTCTTTCCATTTGGTCAGCTCTTCAACTATATCAGGCGTGGCCTGATAGCTTTCTTGGAGGTGTGTGGACGGAGTGTGTTCAAACATGGAATCTACTATTTGGTCTGAAACGTCCATCACACGTTCGCAAAGGAAACTTGCTCTAGACTCCAACTCTACAATCCGCCTATCTATATTTTCCTAAAAAAAGCCTTTCCTAGAGGTGACAATCACCATCGGGAGCAGGAACAGCCTCATCTTCTTCAAGGGTTAGAGCAAAACCTTTCTCCTCCTCTTCCTTTCTGCCCCAAGATTCCACTGTTTGTTTCCAACTCATGACCTTGGGACTGGAATGTTGCTCCTGTGAACAGGCAGCAACTTTATCCTCTTCAAGGTTATGAGCTGGTTCATGATGTTCCTTCTTCCAGCTTGGAATTTGGAGATCATGTTGAAAGACTTGAGGAGGTTGGGGAAGATTTGGGAGGGTCTGCTCATGTACAAGGAGAGTTGTCTGAAAAAAGGCGTGCTGAAAAGCTAGGCGTACAGGATTAAAGGCAGGATCAATTGATGCTTCGAATGAGTCAAAATGAGCAAGTGCCATCTGATTGAAACGATTTGGCACACAAGAGGGGGTTTTCTGTAGAATAGGAGGGGGCACACAAGGCTTGCCAAAATCTTTTGGCGCAGTCTCCCCTACAAGATCTGAAAACTCCATCTCCTTTTCTCCAAGCAGTTTCATCTTAGCCTCCAATTCCTCAATCCACTTAGCCAGATTATCCTCATTTTGTAACTCTTGGAGCTCATATAAATCATTATAGAGATGGGGAGTGCATGAAGGTTGCCATGAAATGCAAGAAGCTACCTGAGGAAGGGTGGGAGGGACTTGAAAAGGACTAACCTCATTTTGCACCTCACACTCTTGGACAATGTCTTTCTCCTCGTTGTTCCATGACTCAACCACTTTATTCCAGCTCAAGATATTTGGACTGGGCATCTCCTTTTGGGGTGATGGGGCCACAATGTGAGAGGGTAGTGAGGGTTTAGATTCCACTTCCCTTGCTGCCAAAATGGACTGCTGCATCTGAAGATTTGCCAATTCGATCTGTCTATCAAGATTAGCCTGAAACACAAGATTTACTGTTTCGGAACTCTCCTCAACATGATTGGGGAAAGGACTTTGACAGGCTTGACTTGGCTCATAAGCAGGGGCTGTGTATGACTGATATGATACTTGGGGCAGCGAGTATGCAGGTTGATAGACTTGGTAAGGCTGCCTCTCATAAATACTCAGCTTCTCTTTCAAAGATGCAATCATACCACTCACATCCATCATCTCACTTGTAAGCCTTTGCCAATTGGCTTTTTCAATAGGAGCCCATTCACTCTTAAACTGATCCAGTGCATTTCTCACCTGATGGATGACATGATCAGGAATTTCTTGGCCACATCCCCTTCTGGTGTCAAGATCTATTACATACTTTTCGTATCCCAGCAGTGCTCGTTTGAAGGTGGAAACGGGTTGATTGGCAAAGAGACTGGGTCGAGTAGGAGAAGTGACACATTGAGAAGATTGGGCATAAGGCTGATATAGCTTATGACAGGGTTGAGACTGGTCATATTGAACCTGATAAGGATCAACATAAGGCTGGTAAGGATCATAGCTAGACTGGCCAAGGAAAACAGGGTCCATGGATCTGAACGATGGAATTATACATGCCAAAATATTGTTTCTTGATGGCACCAGAACTGCTTAACCAGTTGATTTAACTCGGAGTCACCATTGGTGTTGATGCAAAAAGCCTCCAAACGCTGGTTGGCTGAAGAATACACCAAAAATTCTTCAACTCTCTGGACACAACTTGTCCTAGTTGGTCCCACCGGGCATGCCAAAAACTATTGACGCAGTGAATTGCACTCGGGGCAGGAAGCCGAGCTCCTGCCTTTCCACACGCAATAATGGAAACTCCCCTCTCCCCTGTGGGACCGATGAAGCTGGAGGGGAAAGTCTCTAGATAAGGGCTAGCTCCCTCTAATGTATCTTTTAGGCCCTGGTTTCTCCTACTGCTAACAAATAAAATGAAAAAAAGGGGGGGAGCGATGAAAAGGGAGAGAGAGATGCTGAAAACAAAACCTAAGCCTAAAAAGGAAAAGGTGATACACTAGAAAAGTGATGACCCACCCAACGCGAATATACACTTTTCACTAGGAAGAAATGCCCATACACTTCATCTGAAGTGGGAAGCTCTTTTGCAACAGTCAGTTAGGGGTCCGTGGAAGTACAGGGAGGAAGGAACTAGCAAAGGTGTTCTGGGACACACTTTGACAGCCTATTCACATGCACCTATATTCTTTCTGTAGACACTTCTGGAAAACCTGCAGAAAGGAGACTTCACAATGCACTAGACATGTTGTAATCGATCTGTGAAAAGCATGAAAAACAATGACTTAACACAAAAGAAGAAAACAAACATATACTTTAAAGTGCAAGTCTAAATAGAGGTAAAAATGCTAAGTCCTGATTCAAGGTAAAAATCTGGCAGCTCTGCCTTACAACCTCGAGAGATTTTTGGGCAGAGTTTTGCCTTAAGGCTAAGAGAGTGGATCCTTCTCAAATGAGAATTTTTACAATTTATAGCAAGCGGAAGAGAACTTGGCACTCTCTGATGAGCTGGCCCATGTGCGCTGAAAACATCAAAAAGAGGAAGTCATTGTTACTGATGTCATTCTTCTAGAAGAGGCATGCTGGAACCGTGCTGTATAATCGCCGAAATTGACTTTGGCGTTCAAGCATTAATGTGGAAGCACAAGCTGCGCCTCTTTTCTGTAAACAAATTGCGGTTTGTCCCCTCAGGCCACGCCGTTTGGTGATCATCTAGTAATAAATCGCCTTCCCTTTGCCACTTGGACGCTCTGTCTTTCCCTGCACCTTGTCTTATCCTGGTTTTGTCTCATTTTGCTCCTTCAGCCCTCGAGGGCGATCTTCTGGTGGGTCGTTGCATTCTTTGGGCTCTTTTCATGGTTGGCGCTCAGGTAATTCAAAAGCAAACGACTATTTCACTATGTTAAATTTGACGTTCGCGCAGCCGTCGCCTTGAAATTGAATACCTAATGGCTAGTCTGTCTCCTTAAAATTGACGGCTTTCAGGACGTCACCGTCCTTGGCAAAATCCGTCGGGTCTTTTATGTGGGGTTTTTCCCGTGAGTTATTTTCCTACGGACAATTTTCCCGTGGACAAAAAGTCTGCGAGAATTGTCTCATTCCTTGTCCTTTTCTTAAAGTTCTTTTCCTTCGGGCTGCTTCTTTAAGGCCTTCTCCGAATTCCTTCAGAGTTTTTGTCTAAAGGAATTCCTTTGGACAAAAAGTCTGAAAGAATTCATCCTTAAGATTTTCTGCGCACTTTTAAACCCCTTCGGCTACCTTTGAGATGCTCCTTGCCCTCTGCAAGGGCTGTTGGACTCAGAGTTGCCCTCCACTTTGGGACGCCCCCTTGAACCAAGCTGTTGAACCAACCCATTGAACCAAAAATGGTTCAACGGTTCAACACTGCGCGCCGAGCCTTTTGAACCGTTTGCTTGAACCAATCCGTTGAACCGGTTCAACGGTTCAACACTGCACGTCGAGCCTTTGAACCAAGCCCTTTGAACCATCCGATGAACCGAGCAATGAACCAAGTGATTGAACTCGCCAATTGAACCAAGTGTTGAACCATTTGATTGAACCGAGCAATGAACTTAAACGTTGAACTAATCCATTAAACTTTGCCGATTGAACCAAGTGTTGAACCTAGTGGTTGAACCAAGCGATGAACCAAGGCCGATTGAACTAAGGCAGTGAACTTGAGCGATGAACCAAGGATGCCAACCTTCCTCATGATTTTCTTCAGACAAGAGCCCAAAGAATCCTTGTAAACCCAGCACTCTCTGAACTGATTCTTCATGCGCCAAAAGACTAACCCTGCAGAGTTCGTAGAAGTCCCTGTGAAGTCCGTAGAAATGGACCTACAGAGTTCGTAGAAATAGACCTATAGAGTCCATAGAAATTTCTAGACTTGTGCAAAATCAAAATATGAAATGGCCTAGAACAGCAGGGGAAGAAGGGAATCGATTTTTGCCCTGTTGGGAAAAAAATGGTCAACAACAAGCACATGGTGCTAGTGTCCCCAACTAGTCACTATTGTCCTTAGCCCTAGCTCTTCCCAACTGATACTTTTTCAAACGTATACCCGTCCTAAAGTCGGCCTAAGCTCATTTTTTTATTCGCACAAGCAACAAAACCCTATAAATACAAGTCTAATCCACCTATATTCACTACATGGAAAATAGATGCAAAAGTTATTTAAACCAAAGACAAAGTTGTGCAAAATCATGGTACTTTATCCATATGCTACCCTACTTTCTACATACTACCATATATAGTAGTCCTAAGTCCACTTTTCAAGCATTCCAAATCTCAAGCACATTCAAGACATCCAAGGCCACTCTCATTCTAGCATTCACTTGCACATACATCAAGCACTAGATAGGAGAACTACACCAGACTTGATCCCTCTTCCGAGTATTGGTATGTAGACAACTTTCTACACAATGGGGTGTTGAGGATGTCCAGTCCATCCTAATAACACTTAATTTCTTGGTCATATCATACTTGCAAAGAGAACTAGGGTTTGTAGATCAAATCAAGCTTTTCAGGTACAATATACAGATACAAATTTAGATAACACATGAACAAAACATATAAACACAAGCGCATGTGATCCCTGAAAGTAGGAATAGTCCCAAGGGAACATTAGTGTCACATTAAGGACAATACACAAGTGGTGCTACTATCCAAACTGGGTCCTAATGTCCATTAAATAGACCAATATCATAATCCTGTTGCAGACATAGACTATTGCTCAAATCTCAAATTTCATAACCCAAATCATCTACGATAGTCAGTTTTCAGTTAAGTCTCTATTTATCCCTATTTGTTGTTATTTATGGAAGGTCAAACAAGGTCAAAATCATAATAAATCAATACCTTAATTATTGTAATTTATTTAACTAATTTAGACATCTCGACCCTTTAACCAAACATAAGAATTACTTGTGTAAAACCCTAAAGAGTTAAATCAATAATTCTCTCTTATGTGTTGGTTTGTGTGTGAATCATGCAATGTAGGATAAATAAGTACAACAATGACCTAGCTTGTAACTTGATAAATATCGCTATTAGGTTGCTCCTTCAATGCTTCAGGGCTATAGATGTGTTAATCCTATAATTGATATGAAAATAAGACAAAATAGAGAAGCTTTGCTCACTTGAGTACTTGATAGAATGTATTTGGTAAGTTGTCTTGTGAGTAGGTAAGAAGTTTCTAGCTCTTGAATGAATGAGGGTTGATCTTATATTTATATCAATCCCCTTAGAGAATATCTTGCATTAAAGCATTTAGGCCAACATATAAAATACATTTCAATTGCAAATTGAATGACTTTAGGGCACTGAACACTTGTGTTAGGGTAAGACATTTGCAAATTGAATGATTGAGACATAGGTGTCCTAACATTTGAAAAATAAGAACAGGTTCAGAACTTGCAAAGATGCCAGATAAACATATTTATAATTTTCGAGCAAGATAAAAGGTTTGAGTCATTAGAATAACATAGATCAAACTAAGAGATAAGCAATTAGGCACAAAGAAATAGTGTATACGAGCCTTTTGGCTGGAAGAAAGGTCTAAAAGTTGAAAGTACATCAATGGTATGTATTTGTCAAGTATACAAGATTGAAGTGCTATATAATTCAAGAATAGTGTTTACAGATTTAAGAAAATGGTGAAATAGTATTAATTGTATAGGATGTGACAAAATCTAAAAGATGTAGTTTCATTGACCATCTTGCAGAAAAATCATGTTGAAGTGCCCTGAGATACTGCCTTCAAATATGTGTTGATGATGACCAAATATGCATTGTTTGCTGAATCTTTCTCTGAATCAATCATCTTAATGTCTTTTGTACCTATAAACCAGAATCAAGAAGTTAGTAATGGGATAGGGGAATAAGAGAGATTGACATGATTAGGAAAAATGCATGAAAGGGAGATGATAATACATTCCCCCAAGCAATGGTCTTTATAAACAATGTTCAAGCAAATCAAGCGTAGAAGCACTTGAGATGCATAATATTCATGGGCTCATCTAGCTCCTACCCATCTGGTGTAAATCCATAGTTAGTTGTAATAATGAATGGTCCTAGACAATTAGGTTCAAATGTGCCTCTTTTCATGCATTGTATTAATATTTTTCTAGTTTTCTTTTAGTACAAGATCGCCATGAACTCTATGGGCTTGATATGTGTGTTATAATTCTGACGTAACTTGTTTGGATATGCTTGAAGATTATTCAAAGTGATAATCCATGCTCTAGTTCTTGTAGCTGAGATACTCTGTAATCATCATTGATGATATCTGCAATAAAATGCATAAGGCAACTCGATCTCAATAGGGAGAATATCTTCAGTTCCATAAACTAGGGAATATGGTGTGGCTCTTGTTGGGGTTCGAGTATTCATATGGTAAGCCCAAATAGTGGGAAATAATTTCAAGTGGCAATCACAGCGAATGACATGAACAATTTTTTTTAAAGATTTAGACCAAGGTCTTATTAGATGTCTCAGCGTGGCAATTGGTTTGGGGAAAATAAAAAGTGGAAAATCGTTGTTTGATATGGTACATAGCATAGAGGGATTTGACGTCCTTATTTTTAAATAATTTACCATTGTCAGAAATGATGACATAAGGAATGTCAAAGCAGTAGAAAAAGTCATTCAGAATGAATTTGAAAATTTGCTTATCGATTACATGAGGGGAATGACTTCAACCTACTTAGTAAAATATTTAGTGGTAGTGAAGATGTGTTTATGGCCATTTAAATAAGATTGATTTTATTTAGAAATTGAGTCCCCATATGGAAAATAGCCAAGGAGTAGTAATTGGTTGTAGTGCTCGAGCTGGAACATGAATCAGATGGCATGCTTTTGACAAGGCATACACTTCTTAATATAGACACATGCATTTGCTTCCATAGTGGACCAATAATACCTCATACGCAGGAATTTCTTGGCAAGGACCACTCCACTGGTGGGGGGGGCACAAATCCCTTTGTGTACTTTTCTAAGCGTTACCCCGATTCTGTCAAAGTTAAACAATGAAGTAGAGTTTCATCATATCCTTTATGTAGAGTGTAGCACCAAGGTATAACAAGAGGCATTGTGAATAAAAGCTTTTTGTTTGTTACATGAAAGGTTATTAGGAAGGATGTGGTCATGGAGGTAGTCATATAAGTTGCGGTACCAAGGTGATCTAGGACCAACAATATCACATACCATTTCAGATGTTGAACGTTCATGAGTTGGTTTCAAAATATGTTCAATAAGGAACTAGTAATCTAGAACGTGATGTGATTGCTATCAATGAGCCAATTGTTGCCATTGTGTCTACAGTCATGTTATTGGCCCTTGGTATCCACTCAAATTGGATATGTTCAAAGCTTTGCTTAAGACTGTCCACCATATTTTTTACAATATAAGCTTGTCATCTTTGGTTTGGTGTTGCTCTGTCACCTAGTTAATAATCAACTGAGAATCTCCATGAAACATGCAATTCCTTAATATTATATTGTACTACGAAGTGAAGCCTTGCAATGAGTCGTTCATACTCTATTATATTGTTGGTAACAGTAAAACCAATGTGGAAGGCTCTAGGAATAAGATCCCCCTATGGTGTTATGAACAGAATTGCGGATCTAGATCCACAAGATGTGTGGGAGCCATCAAAATAGAGTGTTCAGTGTTGTGATTCAAAAGAGGTTTCGTCCAAAGTCAAGATGGACTCATCAGAGAAACCAAAAGTGAGTGGCTTGGTATCTGATAAGGGCATTTCAACAAGTTGATTTGCAAGTATTTGCCTCTTAATTATCTTTTTGTGTACATATTCAATCTCAAACTCACTCAAGAGCATGACCCATTTGGCTATGTGGCCAGTCAAAGTTGCTTTGGAAAGTAAATATTTGAGTGGGTCCACATTGGCAATAACAATGTTTTTATTGTTGAGCATGTAATGTTGCAACTATTAAGCTATCAATACGATTGCTAAGTAGGGATTTTCAATTGGCATATAGTTGTTCTCATAGGCAACCAGTGTTTTGCTCAAATAATACATTGATCGTTCTTTCCCTTGATCATCATGTTGGGCAAGGAGTGCCCCCAATGCATGTTTTGTTGCTAAAATATAGAGGAGTAGTGGCTTCTCAAGTGTTGGTGGAGCTAATTGTTAGTAATTTGGCTTGTCAAAGCCAAGTTATTACCCTTATTATTTTAAACTTTCCTACAACAGTCTAATCCCCTTTTCAGTTGGTCAATATGTGGTCTCAAAGCATGAATGAAGGGTACTTACAGCAAAGGTATTAAGAATAGTTGGGTGAAGACCTACAACCACCATATAGAACATGCAGTCCGTTCGAGGGAAAGACACCTACAACAAGTTCAAAGGCCACATCTCTTGTTCACTTTTAATGGAAGCACAGAGCTAAAGGCAGCATCATGCATATGTTTATTTTCTCGGGTATTTTCTAGTCAGGGGATAGAGGATTTCAAGGGATTTACAAAAAAACCTAGGTCCTTTGCAATAAAGCCGAAAAAATTGCAAAGGGAAAGGTACATTCTAGGAATCTCGAAGGGTATGCACCCCTTTGGGAAGGTTCACACTACCCTTTGGAAAAATAACATCTTCAAAGTTCAGAAAAGTCACTCAGCTATCCGAAGGACCAATTGCACAAGTCCAAAGGGCTTTTCTTAAGGAACAGGGGTCACAAGATTTTCGAAGGGCACCTGCCCTTCAGAAGGGTCCTTTCATAAATGGAAGTCTTTGCGAATTGACTAAGACAAGTTGTTCCTTCAGACTTTTTGTCTGAAGGAAAAAGTTGGACAATTTCAAAAGTCTTGAAGGGTAGGTCCCCTTCGGGAAAGTCCACTTCAAGGTTGAAAGGGAAAAGTTTTCTTCGGGAATGCCATTTACAATAAACCCGAAGGGCATGTGCCCTTCAGGAGAGTATCTGGCCAAAGTGAAGGGCACCTGTCCTTCGAGAAAGTTGGAAGGATCATTTCAAGCGAGTAAAGGACCTTTTCGAAGTCCCGAAGGGCACCTACCCTTTGGGAAGATACATTGCGAAAAAATGTAAAGAGACAAAACGTCTGAAGGATTCCTTCAGACATTTTGTCCGAAGGAATACCTTTGAAAAAGTTGCCGCGGGGTTTAAAAAAATCAAGGTGCTTTGCAATAAAGCCGAAGGAAATCCGCAGACATAGAATTCGAAGGATTCCTTCAGAAAATTCAGTCAACAAAAAAATCCGAAGGGACGTTTGTAAAAGAAATCCGAAAGAAAAGAAGGGGAATAAATTTTAGAGGCAAAAATCCTAGGCAAACACATGCGGAAAAAAAGTCCGCGGAAAAGACAATAATGGACAGGAAAACTCAAAGGAATTCCTTCGGACAAATTGTCCGAAGGATTCTTTCGAGAGACTTGGACAACACAAAAGGGCTTACAATTGTTTTGAAATAAATGGGCCATGCCAATTTTTCCGAAACAATTGGCCTTGACAAGAATCCGAAGGAATTCCTTCAGAAAAGATGAAAGACAAGATCAAAAGGAAGTCTTAGTCAATTCAAAAGTCCGTGAGAAAGTGGAAACCCGAATGCACAATTTCCTCGGACTTTTTGTCCAAGAGAAAGTTTGAACAAAATAAAGTCCGCGGAAAATGAATGGGAAAAGAGAATTCAATAGGAGAAAGTCCGCAGGAAAAAAAACTGACAGAATTCCAAGGGAAATAAAAGACTAAGGGAGGTAAATGGAAAAGTTGGCAGTCATAAAATCCACATAATAAAGTCCGCAGAGCATGACATACAAAGCCCAAAAAGATGTACCAAAGAAATAAAACCAAGGGGAAATTTGCCAAATAAATACACATGAAAATTCGAGAGAATGGACAAGGAAAGGCATAGACTTTTGTCTGGATAAGCAAGGAGCAAACACAGTCGAAAAATTCATAAATAGAGAAGTCCGAGATTATAAAGCTCAGCAAGCAAGCAAGACAAAGAATATACATGCACAGGAATCAAAAGCTGTAAATAGAAAAGGTAAAAAATAGATTCTTATCTATGCAAACGTGTTATTGGACTGGTCAAAACTGTTGTTGATTGTTTCACTGTGTCACATGCTTCTCTCATGCATCCAAACGTTTCAAACGTTCCAGTAGTTTGTGTGGAGTTCATCTACTGACTTTTGGCATAACATTTCATGCAAAAGATAAGTTGACTAGTCAAACTTGAGTTCCTTCGCCCACTTCCACGCCATCTTGGTCATGCATGTTTGGTTATTTCTTGGAGAGTTTTGTTTATTTTAAGAATCATTTTCCAAACTTGGCTCCATTATTTATATTCTAAGCCAAAGTTTGGAGAAGCATGCAGATTTTTTGTAAAGGAGAATAATTTTATTAAATATTCAAAGATTGTAAAAGAGGTGAGGTCTTGAGTTAACTAACCAAGATCAACCTTTCCCTTTTTTGGACTACACTTATAGACTGATTTAGACTATTTTTCAAAGCTTATTTATTGGCTGAATCGAGCCATAGAGAAGGGCCAAAAAAAAGTTTGAAATATAAATTGTAAAATGGACCAGTGATTAATAAAGAGTTTATTTTTCTGAATCTGATTTTTGACAGCAGCATAGTGTGTATTTGATTGTGCATCAACATATAAGAGAGAATTTTTCTCCTTTTGCAGGTCCCTTCCTCACCTATCTCTCTATATCTCACCCTTTTTGCAGGTTATTTGAAGAGGGTTTCAACCCTTCCTCTGAAACACTTTTGCTTAGTGACAAAATATAAATTGTATTTTGGTTATATGTGTGCATTGATTTTAGTAAATTCAGAGGATCTAATCAATTCAAGTGTATCACCCCCCCTTCGATTTTCTTTCAAAAAAATTCCTTACTCTTTTCACCCCAAAAATCATAGTTTCAAACTTAATTGCAAAAAAATCAAAGGGAACCAACCCTCTCTAAAGGTTCTTCTCAAACATAGAGGCACCCACGCTCTAAGAAGTTCCCATTGTATCGGCTGGAGAGAAGTTGTGATTTGCACATCTTCAAGCAAGGTGCAACTCCAGAGTGATAACAGTTTTTGGCACGTCCGGTGGGATCACATTATTCATATTTTTGAATTGTTATCTGTGTATCTGAGTATTTTATTCGTTTCCATATTTTATTTTCAAATTTGTATGTTTTTTCATGCCACCAAAAGTTGTCACAAGATCAACTGTAAAAGGGAAAAAGGCATTTTTTTTTAGTTGTTTTATTAGCCCAAAAAAAGAACTTCTCAGTGAAATCCAAATCCTACACCCTCTATTATCCCTTCTATTGCACAAAATCCTATTGTTCAAGCCAATATTGTTTAGCCTAATATTGTTATAAATTATATTCATCATATGGTTGTTCCCAAAAGACAAGGTTTTGTTTCATTCAATGGTGGTAGTCCTCTAAATATCACTACATGAGATGATGTTCCAGTTTCAGCTCTAAAGGCTCTTCCTTATTATACATGATAAAATTCAACAACTCCTATAGAACATATTGCATATATTGTTAATCTGTGTTCAGTTCATCATGTGACACAGGAGAATGTAGCAATGAGGTTGTTAACAACTTCTTTTAAAGAAAGCACTTCAATGGTGCAAAAGTTTAACACCTGCATTAATCAACAATTGAGATGAATTTGGAGTACTTCTGTGTAAACATTTCGAAGATAAAAGTGATCATCTTTCATTTGTGGAGTAGCTTACGACAATTAAAAGATTCAATCATGAATTCATTATGGATTTCAATCACAGATTCCAAAAGACTTGGGACAAAATTCCAACAGGGATCAAGCCTACCCCCAATTATGCTTTTCTGTATTTATTTGAAGGCTCTTAATTCAGATGTGGCTGTGTAATAATTCAATCTATGGGAGGTAATACTTTACCTCAAGCTTTTGAAGTAGCAATTAAGACTGAAAATTGTCTTATACAAGTAGGCAAGTTATCTCCAAGGCCTCCAATGCCCTTTTTTCTAGAAGTTCATCCCCCTGGTCCAACTATTGCTCCAATTCCAAAGTCATCAAAGTTCCCCCAAATAGAAAGTGAGCAAACTGATAAATTAGAAAAGATAGAGAGTCTTCTTAAAGCTCAAACCAACAAGTTGGTTGCAATTAAGAGACAACAAGCTCCACCATATAGGCCTTAACAGAATACTAACCAGAATTATCAGCCCAATAGGCCATCTTATCAATCCAATCAGCAAGGTCAAGGGCATAATTCTCAATCAAAACAATATAATCCTAATACTCCAAGCAATTCAAGAGCAATGGTGCCAACTCAAAGCAATTACGTTCAAGAAGGACAATGGAACAATCAATGGGATCAATCAAGTAACATAGAAATGGCTCCAACTGGTGAGAGTTCTCATCAATCTTTTATGCAAAAAAGTTCATTTCAGCCTTCTTTAGAAAACCAACCATCTTCTCAGAATAAGGAAGCCTCTCTACCCTATGGGGACATTCCTTCATTCACTAAAACAAAAGCTTCAAATCAGCAAGGAAAAGGTAGTGGTAAAGCTCTTACTGAAACTACATTTATCAATTTTCAATAACTCTTTTGAATATTTCGCTGTAAATCAGAATCAAGATTTATCTAGTGTTGATAATCTAATTGCAACTTATAGTAGATCCAAGAAAAGAGAAATTGGAGAAGGTTCAAGCCCTGAAAGGGTAGTCCCTTCTTCTCAACCACAAAAGAGACAACTACACATGAGCTACCTCAAAAAAGTTCAAACCAACAATTTCAGGATCCAAAAGATAAGAATGTGAGGGCCTTACATTCCTCAATTTACACAAAATTTGGGAGATGCTCCTAAATCACAATAAAAAACCACTTCTTCACTTAGTATCATGGATCAAATGAAGAAAACTTTAGTATCAATTTCGATGTGGGACACTCTACTAATCCCAGGACAAAAAGAATACTTATAAGAAGAGCTTTCAAAGCTCACTGTCTCTAAGAAGACACCAAAAAAAAAAGAATAAGTGCTATCCTAACTAATTCTAATTCAACTATTGAGTCTCAAAAGGTAACTAAACGTCCTCCATTTTACCTTTATGTGATCATTAGACATTGTTTAGTTCATAATTGTATGATTGATAGTGGGGCTAGTACTTCTGTTATGCCCAAATCAATAGCTAATAAATTAGGTTTGCAATATGATCCCCATGAGAAAGGTGTCTTGCAATTAGATGGTTCTTCTACCAACATTGTGGGTGTGTTGAAAGATCTAAAAATTATACTTACTGCTTGCCCAAATTTTATCATCTTACAAGATGTTGATCTGCCTCCATATTTTGCACTATGCCTATCAAGAGATTTTACTGCCAAAATAGGAGGTTATCTTTTTTCAAATTGGTCATACATGGTTTTTAGAACTAGGTATGTGACCAAAGTAACTATTAGATCAAAGCTTATTTCCAAATTTCACCTTGAGCCATATATGCCAAATATGACAATGTGAATTGTAGTATTACAGAAGAAGATAACATCATTGATCAAGAGCCTTCTAAGCCTCTTGAAGGCATTCTGGATCTCCTCCTTGAGGAATAGGCTATTGATAATCATGGACATGACCCCTACAGAGGTATTGAAGATGTTGGTTTTGGAGTTTATTGCATGCACGAAGAAGGTGACTTATTGCCTAGTCTCACTAGCTCATTACGGGATCAAGGATTTTGGAATCTATTTTTTGATGGATTTAGAACAAAGAATGGTAGTGGTGCTGGAGTTATGTTGGTTTCACCACAAGATAAATGGTATTATTCTTTTATTAAATTTCAGTTCAGTTGTACTTCTAATACTGTAGAATATGAAGCTCTTATTTATAGTCTTCAATGGGCTAGAGAGGTATTAAGATCTTACAGGGAAAAGGTGATAGTGAGTTAATTGTACAGTAAATAAAAGATTTAAGTACAACAAAGAATCCTCTTCTGAAGGCATACAAACATAGAGTTTGGGATCTCGTTGAAGATTTCCTTGCATTTGACATTCACTCCATTCCTATAGGAGCAAATCAACATGCTGATAGACTTGCTACAATAGGTGCACAGTATGATATTCCAAATCAGATTAAGGATAGTAAAAATCAAAGTCAAATCAAAGTGATATGCAAACCTTCAATTCTAAATAATGATGTTACTTGGCAAGTTTTTTATTCTGATAAACAAATAGCATATTTTCTACATAATGAGACAAAATTTTGCCAAAAAAATCATGATAAATTGCAGGATCAATATGAAAATCAGATTATGCAATTAAAATCAAACAAGATGCCTAAAGGTTTGGTGACTTTAGAGAACATATTCGATAAAGATGATCAGCTAAGGAGAGACAAGGTGAATATTTCTTCCAAGAAAGAGCAATATGAGCCAATTAGCATACTTGAAAGTAAGCAACTTAAATTGGGTAAAGTACATTCAAATTCTGAGAGAGTAGCTTTCATTTCATTATGTCAAGAGTATATGGATGTTTTTGCTTGGGAGTACCATGATTTGAAAGGTTTTGATCCCAAATTAGCACAACATACTATTGAATTGGAAAATGATACAAAACCTATAAGACATAGGCAAAGACCAATCAACCCCAAGGTTGAGATTCTCATGAGGAAAAAACTTACAAAGCTGAATGAATTAGATATTATTTTTTCTATTAAACATTCAACATGGGTTGCAAATCTTGTCACTGTAAAGAAAAATGGAGAGATAAGGCTTTGTGTAGATTTCAGAGATTTAAATAAGATGTTATTGAAAGATCATTATCTACTTCCTTCTATAGATCAAATTTTGCAGAGGGTTGCAGGTTCACATAGATTTTCTTTATTGGATGGGTATTCATGATACAATCAAATACTGGTGAAGGAGCAAGACCAATATAAAACCACTTTCACCAAGTGGCGTACCTTTGCTTACAAGAAAATGCTTTTTGGACTCTCAAATGTTGGAGCTACCTTCCAAAGGGCGATGGATGTTTTTCATGGTCTTTCGAGTGAAATGATTTTGGTATATCTAGATGACATTATTGTATTTTCAAATAATCCTAATGATCATCTAACTCATCTGAAGATTGTTTTTGATAGATGTAGAGAATTTGGAGTTTCTTTGAATACAAAGAAATATATTTTTTCAGTGCATGAAAGGACACTTCTTGGGCATGTGGTTTCCAAAGCTGGTATTTCAATTGATCTAGAAAGAATAGAAGCAATCCTTGCTCTATCATTGCCTAAACACAAGAAAGGTTTGCAAAGCTTCTTGGGCAAGATTAACTTTATTAGAAGATTCATCCCTGGTTTTGCGGAACTAGTAAAACCACTCACTCAAATGCTTAAGAAACACAAAGAGTTCACTTGGGATAAGGAAGGTAAGAGAAGTTTTGAAGCTATCAAAAAAGCAATCGACCAAGCTCCTACTTTGTTCAATCCAGATTTTAGTAAGGATTTCTTCTTGTATGCTTTCTCTACTTCCAGCACTATTTCAGCCATGCTTATGCAACAGAATGATAAAGGTTTGGATCAACCCATTGCTTTCTTTAGTCAAAATTTAGAAGATTATGAAGAGAGATATTATTTCGTAAAAAAACATGTTCTTGTTGTAATAATAGGTCTAAAAAAATTCAGGCATTTGATTTCAAATAACAGAATTATACTAATAGTTGCTCATCTAAGTGTGAAGGACTTCATTCTCAATAGAGATTTGAGCGAAAAGAGGGTTGGATGGGTTACTAAATGCATGGAATACAACATTGAAATCAAAGTTACAAAGTTGGTTTGAGGTAAAGGATTATGTGAACATTTTGCTGAAGATGTAAAAAAAAAAGAAACAAACAATTTTGCCAATTCAAGACACTCAACATCAAGTTGAAGGTACACCTCCTACAAGCTAGACACAAAATATTGGTAAGTTTCTTCAAACCTATTTAAAAGTGTGTGGAAGCAGCACATTTGAGAGAGGCAAATGAGAATTTCGTGCTTGAGTTTTATGAGAGCCTAGTCACTCATTTTGGAGCTCCATCTACTATTATATCAGTTAATGCTTTAGCATTCAGCAGTACAAAGGTATGTGAATGGGCTCTTGAACACGGTATTTACTTATCTTCATCATCTGCTTACTATCCACACGGTAAAGGGCTAGTTGAATCTACTAATAAATATTTGATTCAAATCATCAAAAGAACAATGGAAGATGATAAGAGATCTTGGCATAGAAAATTAAAAACCGTTTTATTCGTTGATAGAATCACCCCTAAGAAAGCTATTGGCCATTCACCTTATCTCCTAGTTTATGGAAGAGAAGCAAGGCTGCCTATTTCATTGCAGCTTCCATCTTTAGAGCTTGCACACCAGCTAGAGCTTCTAGAAAATGATGCCATGGAAATAAGAATGAATGAATTGAGAAAGTTAGAAGAAACTAGAGATGATGTTATGCATATCATGTGGACTAATCAACAACAAAATTTGACAAGAGAGTTTCATCAAAAATATTCCAACAAGGAGACATAGTTCTCAAATGGTATGAGAAACGTGCAAACCCAGGTAGGCACTCCAAATTTGATAGCCTTTAGAGTGGACCTTATATTATCATTGATTGTAAGAAGAATTAACGCTTTTCAATTATCCAGATTGAATGGAGAAGAACTTCCCATTCCTGTTGGGATGTTTCTTAACTACTGCTATTAAGAGTCACTCTTTTATACATAGTCATAGTTTCATTCCTCTAAGTGTTTTTAGCACATGTTTTCAGTCTTTGTTGTTTTCCCTTTCTGTTTCGTTGTTGTTCTTTCCTCTAAGTGCACATGTTGAGTCAGTTCTCATAATTGTATTGGTCTCCGGCGTTCCAATTTTCAATCATGTTCAAGCTTGTTATAATCAAAAAAATTGAGTTCTTTGACTAGCAGGTTGGTCAAACCCTGTGAGTCGCCATAATTGTTAGTAATTTGGCTTGTCAAAGCCAAGTTATTACCCCTATTATTTTAAACTTTCCTACAACGGTCTAATCCCCTTTTCAACTAGTCAATCTGTGGTCTAAAAGCATGAATGAAGGGTACTTACAACAAAGGTATTAAGAACAGTTGGGTGAAGACCTACAACCACCATATAGAGCATGCAATCTGTTCGAGGGAAAGACACCTACAACAAGTTTAAAGGCCACATCTCTTGTTCACTTTCAGTGGAAGCACAAAATTAAAGGCAGCATCATGCATATGTTTATTTTCTCGGGTTTTTTTCAGTCAAGGGATAAATGATTTCAAGGGATTTACAAAAAACCTGGGTACTTTGCAATAAGGCCGAAAAAATTACAAAGAGAAAGGTACATTCCAAGAATCCCAAAGGGTATGTACCCCTTTGGGAAGGTTCACACTACCCTTCAAAAAAATGACATCTTCAAAGTTCAGAAAAGTCACTTGGCTATCCGAAGGACCAATTGCACAAGTTCGAAGGGCTTTTCTTAAGGAACAGAGGTCACAAGATTTTTGAAGGGCACCTGCCCTTAGGAAGGGTCGTTTCATAAATGGAAGTCTTTGCGACTTGACTAAGGTAGGTTGTTCCTTCAAACTTTTTGTCCGAAGGAAAAAAGTTGGACAATTTCAAAAGTCCCGAAGGGCAGGTCCCCTTCGGGAAAGTACACTTCAAGGTTGAAAAAGGAAAGTTTTTATGGGGAATGTCATTTACAATAAACCCGAAGGGCATGTGCCCTTCGGGAGGGTATCCTGGCAAAGTGAAGGGACGTTTTCAAAAGTCTCGAAGGGCACCTATCCTTCGGGACAGTTGGAAGGATCATTTCAAGCGAGTAAAGGACCTTTTCGAAGACCTAAAGGGCGAAGCCATGATGGGCAAAGCCCTTCGGGAAGATACATTGCAGAAAAATGTAAAGAGACAAAAGGTCCAAAGGATTTTGTCCGAAGGAATACCTTCAAAAAAGTTGCTGCGAGATTTACAAAAACCAAGGTGCTTTGCAATAACATCGAAGGAAATTTGCAGACATAGAATTCAAAGGATTCCTTCGAAAAAGTTAGTCAACATAAAAGTCTGAAGGGCTCGTCACAGTTTCGAAGGGATGTTTATAAAAGTCCCAAAGGGTATGTACCCTTTGAGAATGTGCCGAACAAGAAATCCGAGGGAAAAGGGAAGAAATCAGAGAGGCAAAAATCTCGAGGCAAACACATGTAGAAGAAAAGTCCATAGAAAAGACAAGAATGGATAGGGAAATCCGAAGGAATTCCTTCGGACAAATCGTCTGTAGGATTCTTTCGGGAGACTTGGACAACACAAATGGGCTTACAATTTTTCTGAAAGAAATGGGCCATGCCAATTTTTTCGAAACAATTGGCCTTGACAAAACTCCAAGGAATTCGTTCAGAAAAGATGAAAGACAAGATCAAAAGGAAGACTTAGTTAATTCCCACGGAGTTTCTGCCACGGGAAAGTGGAAACCCGAATGGACAATTTCATCGAACCTTTTGTCCAATAGAAAGTCCGAGCAGAATAAAGTCCACAGGGAATGAATGAGAAAAGAGAAGTCCATAGGAGAAAGTCTGCAGAAACGAAATCTAACGAAATTCCAAGGGAAATAGAAGACTAAGGGAGGTAAATGGAAAAGTTGGCAGTCATAAAATCCACCTAATAAAGTCCACAAAGTACGACATACAAAGCCCGAAAAGATAAACCAAAGAAATAAAACCAAGGGGAAAATTGACAAAGAAATACATCGAAAAATCTGAGAGAATGTACAAGGCACAGAGTTTTGTCTGGATAAGCAAGGAGCAAACACAGTCAGAAAAGTCATAAATAGAGAAGTCCGAGATTATAAAGCTCGGCAAGAAAGCAAGACAAAGAATATACATGCACAAGAATTAGAAGCTACAAATAGAAAAGGTCAAAAATAGATTCTTATCTATGCAAACGTGTTATTGGACTGATCAAAACTATTGTTGACTGTTTCACCATGTCACATGCTTCTCTCATGCATCCAAACATTTCAAACTTTTCAACAGTTTGTGTGGAGTTCATCTACTAACTTTTGGCGTAGCAGTGCATGCAAAAAAAAAGTTGACTTGTCAAACCTGAGTTCCTTCGCCCACTTCCACATCATCTTGGTCATGCATGTTTGGAGTTTTCTTGGATTGTTTTGATTATTTGAAGAATCATTTTCCAAACTTGGCTCCATTATTTATATTCTATGCCAAATTTTGGAGAAGCATGCATATTTTTTGTAAAGGAAAATAATTTTATTAAATATTCAAATCATTGTAATTGAGGTGAGGTCTTGAGTTAACTAACCAAGACTGACCTTTTCTTGTTTTTGGACTACACTTAGACTGATTTAGACTATTTTTCAAAGCTTATTTATTAGTTGAATCGAGCCATAGAGGACCAAAAAAAAAGTTTGAAAAAGAAATTGTAAGCTGGACCAGTGATCAACAAGGAGTTTATTTTTCTGAATCCGATTTTTGACAGTAGTATAGTGTGTATTTGATTTTGCATCAACATATAAGAGAGAAATTTTCTCCTTTTGCAAGTCCCTTCCTCACCCCTCTCTCTCTCTCTCTCACCGTTTTTGCAGGTCATTTGAAGAGGTTTTCAACCCTTCCTTTGAAACGTTTTTGCTTAGGGACAAAATATAAATTGCATTTTGGTTATATGTGTGCATTGATTTCAGTAACTTCAGAGGATCTAATCAATTCAAGTGTATTACCCCCCTTAGATTTTCTTTCAAAGTTTTTCCTTACTCTTTTCACCCCAAAATCACAGTTTCAGACTTAATTGCAAAAAAACATAAGGGAACCAGTGCTCTCTGAAGGTTTTTCTCAAACATAGAGGCACCCACCCTCTGAGAAGTTCCCATTGTATCAGCTAGAGAGAAGTTGTGCTTTGCACATCTTCAAATAGGGTGCAACTCCGGAGTGATAACACTAATATAGATGGATTTGCCAAATATTCTTTCAAATGCTCAAATGCATTTTAACAGTCGTTCCACGAAAAGGTGGTGTCTTTCTGCAAAAGGTGAGTGAAAGGATAACATATGTAAATTAGGGTGATTGCTAGATTAAGGTGGTGTCTTACAAGTTTTTAAGAAAAATAAGGTGATTAAACTAATGGCTAGATTAATACCTACAATTAGAAGAATGAAAAGGGTTTAGAAGAGTTTGTGAGGTGCATAAGGTCCCACCGAGCGTGTCATTATGTAGATTAAAAATCCAAAATAGTTCAATCGTTAGTGAATAAACAAAAACCAATTGCATGAACATGACACTCTAAGCCTAATCCTTAGAATTGAACAAGATCAAACAAGAGAGGAATCAAATAGAAAGCAAACAAAACACATTATACTTTCCTTGGAGACTCATTTGCTTGTTGGTTCAAAGAGGTTTGTGCTCGACTTGGGGACGAGAAATCTTTAATAATATCAACTCCACACATGAGCAACATTTCCCCTTGTCTACTTGATTTCTTGATTGGCAATGTTGAATAATTGTTGAGTGATGGCCTTAAGATTTGGCAAAGCTTCGTTGCCTTGGTTGGTAATAGTAAAAGCATGTAAAGACCTTTTCATTTATAGAGTTGACAAATGAGTGTGAACTGTCCATCTTGAAATGAAGATCAAAGGCCCAAGATTAATCTTCCATTCTCATAAATGAAAGAGATGGAGCGTGTAAGAAACTCCATTTAAAACCTTTGGAGTGTGGAAGGAATTTTGGAAGAAAAGTGCAATGATTGGTCCTCTTAGAGTGCGTCATAGGCCATGTAAGAGAGGAATGTGTAAAAGGCTCTGTAAGAGGTGTAAGAGTGTGTAAGTGACCATCTATGATGTCATCTTACTTACATTTCTTCATTCCATCGACTTGCCTATATGATGTCACTAAAGTGAGACAATAAAGCAATTTTGAATTGGGAAAATAGGCTAATTCCAAAAGCTATGGAATTTTCTATAAGAAGAAGATTAGACTTGATTAAGTGGGATTAATTAATAATTAGAAGAATAGTGGTCTTTTACAATATTCTTTTGCCAATCAAATACTCATTTAATTGCCCTGTAATAACACTTGCAAAGGCTTAACTTGATTCAGTATGCACTTGATAAGATTATTTTTGTGATATGATCCATTGCCCCAATTAGGGATGTGTCATTGCAATTTTGAATTAAATTAGTAATTGTGTGAATAATTGGCCTAATTGATGATTTCCGATCAAATTTGTGTTATTGCATAAAGTCCTAATTACAATTTCAGCACAGAAGTGATGAAAATGAAGTATATACAATTTGTAAGTCAGGGGGCAAACATTAGGAGACAAATGTGTAGATCAGGGGCCAAACATTAGTAGACAGTGTGTAGGTTAGGGGGCAAATGCTAATAGAACCAAACCAAATGCTATATTTTTATTGGGGGACAAAAAACATTGAGCCCCAATAATTGTTATTAAAAAAAAATGTCGAGGAGCAAAGCGAGGGAAGGCAAGGGGGTTTGAACCCTCCCCATTCTCTTTGTTATTTTTTATTAAAAAATTATAAGAACAAATAAGTAATTTAATTATGATAGAAAAAATCTCAGGGATACATTTAGATAGAAAACATTGTGCAAGGATATACATTTCAAATTCTCATCTTATAACATACATCTTTTCCTAATGAAACTTCTCATTATCCATCACCCAATAGAATGTAAACATAATCTTTTATAGTTGATTATTTGCTTGCTAAGCAAGTGTTTGAATTAATAAGAAGCCATATATATGAATGTGGTATGATGGCATAGTGGTAAAACAAGTATCTTCAATGTGAAAAGTTCCATCCTCATTAGTATTGGTAGTGGGGACAAACATACTATTACATGATTCATAAAACCTGGAATCTCATTATTCATTGACTTTGCATTAGCACCTTCTACAACATGATATTTCTGATCCACACAAATAAAATCCTATAGAAAGCCATGGAACTGCACCCATGCTAAAGGATGATGAAAAGCTAGTTGCCTCACTTGGATCAGTGAAATCCTTTTTTGTAGCCATTGCTCAATGGAATGAGGAATTCTTTTATGTTTTTGTTAGTCTTTTAACATGATAGAATTAGTAAGAGTGGTTACATCAGCCAGCATAGGTAGGTGATGATCAAGGATATTCCTAACCTCGATAAATTGGTGTTGTTGCATATTCTTATGCTAATGAAAATAGCACTTTCTATGGAATATTATCTAATGCACATTATCATGATGTTAATATTAAGCATTGATTGTGCAAGGCACATTAACATGGTTTATTGAGATGCATGCAATCATCTGATTAGCCCAGTGCTGCAAGTTGTGTAAGTGTTGAGAGCAATGAAATGCTGAGGCTTGTTGCTAGGAACATGCCACAGCGGCATTTCTTAGACTATTGGTGGTACAGGGGCATGTTCAATTGTGATATTTATGGTTTCCTTGTCATAAAAATAGCCTATGTTGATATTTGCAAGAACCAGAAAAAGCCAATGTATATTCACCAAAAAATAAGGAGATTAATAAGTACTGTATGTACTATTCCAAAACCATTGTTTCATATAATGATTTTGAAAGTTAATGTTTGTGCATCCTTTTATTTCTGCAATGATTTATTATTATTATTATTATTATTATTATTATTATTATTATTATTATTTTAAAAACAACCGAGCATTATATTATGTTAAAATCAAAAGTACATATTCGACTGTGCCAAGATTGAAAACTATTAGCCCAAGCTTGAGCATTATACAACAAAAGAACAGAAGAAGTAATCATGATAGAGAATCAAGATTTCGAATATATTTGATATCTTCCTGAAGCTTGTTGGACCACCATGGAGGAAGCATGCCATAGCACAACAGGTCCTTATTATCCAGAGCCCAATTAGCCAATCCATCAGCAACCTTGTTTCTTTCGCGAGGAATGTGACTGAATTGAACTTCTTGAAATTTTTCCCTTAGTTGTTTATTATTATTATTGGATAAGAAAAACATAATATTTTATATTAATGATGAAAACTTGTTAAAACACGACAAGCCTCATAGCTGTATCAAAACCAAGAGCTAATAAGAAATAAGAAGAAAGCCTTCTCATATCTAAAGGAAACAAAACATTTAGAAAGTAGAAGTGGAACAAAAATATATATGGGGCAGTTCAATACAAATATGCCTCTAAAATGGGCAGAAAACTGAAGAATGCCTTTGAAGCCCCTGCTTGCAAGGTAAGGACAACATTTCTCTACAGCTCAGTTTTGCACCAACAAATGCTATTTTGATCTTATTTAAAAACCCAATGATAATCAGCTACTAAGTCAACATCAAAATGATTACTCAAACAGCTTTTATATTTTCTATATTCCTTAGAATATGTGAGAACTAAAGCTTCTTTCGGAGACTTGCCTTTGGAAGACAGGTTAGTCTTGTAAAAAGGAACCCTGGCTTTGGTGTATCTTTATTAGCGAGAGAATTGTTATATATCTCCTTGCATTCTTGTAGTAACTGCAGGTGGTTTTCCAGTTTGTGCAGAAAGGATCAATGTAATGCAACACTAGGAAATGTAACAATCCAACCAATGAAAGTAAAATTATTCAGCCAGAAGAATAGGAATACCTCACGGGCATCTTTCCTTGGTATTCCTTCTCGTAAGGCAACAATTTTTTCTACAACCTCAGGCTGCAGTTGAGAAGGAAACAAGTAAATATTATTTCAATAAGTTTCTTGGTCTGAACGAAATGGAGATGTGTTGAATAAAATTCACAATGTTGTGCAGGAGGCACACAAAATATAATCAAGATTTCTTTGAAGTTTATAAATATGAAACATATGACCAAAAAGAAGTTTCTCCTCAGAGACAACATAATTGAATAGTAATTCAGCTTCGGACTCTCATTAAACCAGAAAAAGTTGGTACCTGACAAAATATATGTAATTTCTTAAATGTCAACAGAAAATGCAATACGTACTGGGCAATCAGGGTGATTCTGGAGAATGTTTGTGTAGACAAGGGTAAACGAATCCACACTTTCAGCAGAAGCAAGTTCTCGCAAATCTGCTAAAGGCTGCACTCGTTTTTCTACCTTCTGCAGATCACTTGGGAACAGTTAGTTAATGAACTTCAACAAAAAAAAACCATTTATGAAACATGACAAAAAAATTTAGATCATTTATGTCCGATTCAGAAAGCATATTATATGCCACTAGCCACAACAGTAACATTTGCATAGTTTGATGGGGAAGCAAAATTGTTTAAATAGAAAATATGCAGTTCATTGAGAGGGGCTGATTGTATGAAATGGCATAACAGAAGCTACAGAATTTACAGGAAAGATACTGCAATGCAAGTTTCGGTGACTCACTGCCAATTTTGAAATGAAGGTTTGTTAGAAAGATCAAGTTCCTTTCCAGCAATTACTCAGCTATAATGACAAACGTTTGTTATTATGAAATTGATTATAACAATTTTTCCAAAAAAGATTCATTTTTGAAGGAAAAAGGGGTCAGAGCTGAATTTCAGCTGCAAATGGATTGGGACTGAAATCTGAATAATGCAAAACATAACACTTCTACTGGTTAGTGATACAACGTGATAAAAATAGGAGAAACTAAGCTGCAATACACAGAACCATATTTATGTGAGATTTACAAGGTCGTCATCAGAACTTCAGACTGAAAGAAGTTAAGATTGCATATTGGAAATATTGAATATATACCAGAAGAAGATAATGATGCAGCAAGTGTGCAAAACTTTGAAAATTCAGCGCCATAGGAAGTACTGCTTGCATGGATTGTGTGGCCTTGTCCGTGGACTTTGGGGGTTTTGGTTAAGGTGAAAGCTAATCAATTGTAGGGAAATATAAGCAAAGCTTGTGATGGCAATTTCGCAAGCCAGAATTATTTTCTTCCAATCATACTTTATGTTCCATAAACACGTTCATAGTGGACCTATTGAGGAAAGTCACATCACTATGCCATGAATGGGCTGAATCTCACAGACTATTATGTTGGGTCCAAAGCCAATCTCAGCTTTAATTATATGTTGCAATTGAAGACATGGGCCCAAAGAAAGTAAAGAAGTTCATCTCAACCATGATGTGATTCTTTAAACTCAGATATGATTATTGATGCATACTTTCCTTCAACTATTTAGGTCAGCTTAGGGATGGGTTTGAGAAAACTAGGACGTACACAATTGTAAAATCCGAAAGCTTATCTGGTGTTTACTGGTCAAATTGTTGGAGGAACTATCATCCCTGCTACTGTTGAGGAAGAAGCTGCTGAAGCTGAAGACCTGTTCCCCATATTCTTCATCAAATCAGCATCAGAAAATGTTAGGATGTTCATGGCCTCAATCTAAGCATTGTTGTTCTTATCCTTTGCCTGAGTAGCTTCCACTTACAGAATCTTCTGATCCATAGACCAATGTTCTACTGATGCTCCTCCTTTAATGACCTTTAAAATGCATTCACCACCTCTCTCTAACAAATCTCTAATGTATGTAACAAATGCCTGCAGACTTTATAACATTCTGATAAATTTACAATTTCTTATTGGGTGACAACTATTTTCTTTGTGTGTTCTTATATAGAATGTTCCCCTTTTTCCTTGTATCAAACCACTTTCTAATGAAGTGTATTTTCCCTTTTTAAGATGTTAAATTCTTAGCTGCTACTGTGTGAGAGTTGTAATCCAACTACGTTTAGAATCAAATGTGTGCCACCTAACATATGGCATGCTGAAGTTACAGAGCTTGTTTTCATCCAATGGAATTGGGGAATTGGACGGAACCCTTCATAGGTAGCACTCTCTTATTTTAAAGATAGTAGCATAGTTCAATGTTTAGTTACCAAGATTGGAAATCCAGAGTTACACGAGGGAAAGAATTGAAATTCTAGTTCTCAAACGTGCACATGCCAGCGCCTGTATGTCTACTCCCACACACGCCTGCTCACACATACATGCACGCGCACGCGCGCGCAGCTGCCCCACACACATCCACCCATACCCACACACTACAAAATGCAAGGACAGGTTCCTGAAGAAGTGATATTCTATTTTTGTAAAGGATACAATGTCAATCAAATCAAACCAACTTTCTATGTCTGAAAAATCCAGACCCAACAAGATCTAGGCCCAATCTGACACAATTTACTAACTATGGTTTAGTCGCATATTGGTGAGCAATCTCCCCCCTACAATGGGTTGCATTCACTTTTTGGTTATTTTCTATTGATCCATGGTACATACTGTCACACACAAAAACCTAATGTGTTAGTGCCTAATTTGCACTCTACCATAATGATGCCTTGTAGGGTTCCTAGATTGTAGGCTTACAAGTATTAACCAAATGTTGTTAATGCCTAATTTGCACTCTATCTTAATGACGCCTTGTACGGTGCCTTGATTCTAAGCTTAGAATTATTATCCCCTTGAAACACCAATTTATGTGGTGGCCCTTGGGTAACTTGTTAGAGGACCTGTTTTACTTACACCCTTTACGTACCTTGGCTTGCACAATTATAGATCCTGACTTAAGGTGTTAATACAATGACCCTGGTCTAGGTGGGGAGAAAATCTTCAGCTTCAGCAACATGAAGTTGAAGATGAAGGTGCAAGTCATAGATGCCCATGGACAAGTAGCATGAAAGAAGAGGCACGACCAAACTCTAAGTGTAAAAAGTAGCATGAGAGCTTATACGGGGCCATGTGGAGGAACACACACCTGCATAAGGAGGTAAGGGACCATTTGGAGGACACAAATCGAGAGCAGGGGGCCATCATGAGCAAGTCACACAGGTCTCAGGGGTGGCTGGGGTCATGTGTGAAGGCCAAAAGCAAGGAAAGCTGCAATCAAATAAAAGTACAATGATGCATATAATCACACAAGGAGTAAAACAATTGACGTATAGAAAAGCATAAAGTCTGGAATTTGAAACCAACTAATATAGCTATCACATTTGTAAACACCAATTGTGATATAAACATCTTAACCATGTGAATGACATGTCAAACAAACTATGAACCTCTCGATGACATGTTCCAGATTTGCACTTAACCAACAACTGAAAAAACAAATCCCCTGCTAATGTGTTGTGACTAAATGTATGCAATGCGTCAATAACACCTGATGTGGACCATGTGATGAGTCAAACACAACTTAAGTGGAATATCTGATCCAACCAATACAAGTGTTTGTATGGATGCTACAAAATCTCACCATACAACATGGTGAACTAGCCTCTGCAATTGCAAAGATCTGCGAGAAGTGTTGGATAAATGCTCCTTCAAGAATTAATAGTGTATCCAACCACCCTACATGTGACTCATTAAATCCATCTGTAAAAAAACAAAACCTGCCAATATTCAGTTTTTACTCCCCTTAGATGAGAACATGCAAAAGATGTAAATCATCTAAATGATGAATGACCACACTATCAAGTGTCTGCCTAGACCACATGCTGTGCATGACCTCTTGTGACTACTTGTTCATTGGAATTTGGATCCACCCATGTGCTACAAGTTGCAACATTACCCCCTGACAGTCGCAAAAAACTGAAATCAACAAGTAAACACACCAATATGCACCGCAGTATATTCACTAGCTATCACTTTCCCCTGTGACCACTGCCTCTTGCAATACTTCAGCAGCCTATGTCACACCTCCAATATGATTTCTTCCAAATCAAGAAATACTCACTCCGAAAGGTTTGGATCACTATATTGGCTTCACCAATTGCAAAATATATGCTTTATAAGGGAAGAAATTCAGCCACCAGACATATCTTGCCCATGCGTATGCAATTACGACTCTTGTTGAAGCTCTAGGGATAATTTCAAATCGACACATCTTAGAATGCATAGACACCAATCAAGATGTGTGCACTACTAAAAAAGTGAGTCCTCAAACAAAACTAATATCCATGCAATAGACCTTTCAAACAACCACTTATTACTTTCAGCCTTAAAAGTGAACTCACCATCACTCCATACAACAGTCAGAGACCTTTGTCCTAGTAAAATTAGGAGTACATAAATGAAAATAATTTTGGTCACTTTGATTGAAAAATAGTAGGCAAGAGAATCCCATATTTTTAAGGCAAGGACAAGCCTAGGCGACTCACCAAGGAGAAATAAGTTGGTGTGATGTTAAAATGAAGTTTTCATATTGCATTTTCGGCATTATGACTTCAATACACAAAAGTGACTTAGAAGACTTCAACTACTCTCATTTGGATGTTGCATATGGCACAAGATGGCATTGTTTGATTTATTACACACAAGTTGATGACAACATATGTAAAGACACGTGTTATATGTTAATGTTGCTTGGGAAGCATTCTTTTATTGAATAATTTGTTGTGAGGTGGTAAGCATGTTTTGAACATTTCATTTTTGGAATATACTTTCCCTTCCTTGCAAAAGCAATCAAGGACTTTAGCTATTTGATGTGGCCTTAGCATATTAACAACTTTCCAAGTCCTCGTTGGTGTTATAGTTTTGTTTCAAAAAGGATAGCATTCACACGGTGTCAATTTTGCATTGCAGATAAAATCGTAATAAAATGAAAAGGTATGTCAATGTATTAGTGGTGGTATTTGTGGATTTTAAAATTCAGTATTTCACAGATGGTATCGTCAAATGCATTTATAATGTTGTTTAAACCTATATTATGGCTTATAAATATGATCATCTCAGCAGTCCAACCAATTTGTTTGAAGTATTTACACAATCACATGAGTGCACATATTAATGTGAAATTGTCACCATTCATTGGTCATGAACCTTCACCAAATAGCACAAATTAGATGTTTGGAAACATACATTTTAAAAAAGATGAGAGATCGACTTCGGCATTGATGATGAGACTGTGTTCAAGGGGCAACATTTGAAGGACCCAATATGCCAAAGAGAAATTGATCATGGTCATACTCCTTATAAATGGCTTTAAATATTTATCTTAATAGTGGTTTCCTAATGTCTACCTAAAATTTTTTCACGAGGACTCTTAAACAAAAAATTAAGTCCTTGAAAAAAATATTCCTTAACAATACCCAAAAAAAACTTTGTTAAAAAGCAAACCTCAAACCATGTAAACACCATTTTACAAAGGCGACAAGATTTGAACTATTAACATCAAAAACTATCACATGAATTCACCAAAACCCTATCACTTCTTTGAAATGCATTAATAATATAACAATAATAATAATAATAACAATAATGGAAACAACGAACTCAAGTGGTAAATCAACAATGATTTCGTAGCAGAGCTCCAAGTTCAAATCCTTGAAAGGCGAGTTTGTGTGAAATTGAGTAATAGACTGCATCCAAATGTTGGGTGCAATGTACCTCAACAGATGAGGCTAAGTGCAAGTCCTAGGCAAATGTAAAGGAATAGATACCCATTGGTTATGGCATCTAAGTAGAAGGTTTTTCCCCATGGTGGCTACATAGGGGCAATTTGCCAACCCAAAAAACAAAAACAACTATGGTAATAACACTAATACTAATAGCAGGTTTTCAAAACACCCATCACTTCAGCCCGCCAATGAGATTTTTTATCTTTCGAAAAATCCCACATTAATAACATTACAATATTGTAAATTTTCATTATCAAGCATTCACAAATTTGCTCCTCAACACCTTTTGGCAGTCTACTCTGACGCAATAACCAGCACTTGCACCACTACTTGCTCATTGGTGCATCTCCTTGGATTTCATGCCATTCCTTCTCATCTTGAATTTGAAATTGTAACATATTAAGAACTTTCCAAGTCCTATTTGGTGTTATAATTTTTTCTCAAAAAGGATAGCATTCACACGATGCTAATATTGCATTGCAAATAAAATCATGATAAAATGAAAAGGTATATCAATGCATTAGTGGTGGTATGTTTAGATTTTAAAATTCAATGTTTCATTGATGGTATTGTCCAATGCATTTGTAATGTTTTTTTTAAACTATTACGGCTATGTATATCGGCAGTCCATCAAATTTGTTTGAAGAATTTATACATGCAAATGAGTACGCATGTTAATATTGAAGTGGTCACCATTCATTGGTCATGAACCTGCATCAAAGAACACAAATTAGATTTTTGGAAACATACAAAAAAGAGAGAGACTTTGACATTGATGATGAGAATGTGTTTAAGGAACAACATTTGAAGGGTCCGATATGCCTAAGATAATTTGATCATGATCATACTCCTTACAAAATGGATTTAAATAATTCTCTTAATAGTGATTTCCTAACATAGTCCTAGAATTATTTCACTGGGACTCTTAAACTAAAAATGAGTCTCTAATAAAACTATCCCTTAAAGAGAGGAAAAAAAAACATTTTGTATAAAAGTAGACATCAAACCATTTAAACACTATCTTGTGAAGGGGATAAGATTTGAACTATTAACTACCAAAAACTACCACAACTTGACCAACACCCCATAATCCTTTATCTAAAATGTAATAATAGTAACAATCATGATAATAAATAAAATCATGGCAAAAATGAGCTCAAGTGGTAAATCAACGAGGTTTTCATCACAAAGCTCCAAAAGTTCAAATCCTCGAAAGACATGTTTGTGTAAAATTGGGCAATAGACTGCATCAAATTTTTGGGTGCAATGTACCTTAAGAAGTGAGGCTAGGTGTAAGTTCAAGGTGGACGTAAAGGAATAGATACCCCTTGGTCATGGCATCTAAGTAGAAGATTTTTCCCCATTGTGGTTACAAATGGAGAAATTTACCAACCAAAAAGATTAAAAACAACTATATAGCACTAATACCAATAGCAGGTTTTCTAAACACCCATCGCTTCAGCCGATCAATGAGGTTTTTTTATCTTTCGAATAACCCCATGCTAATAAAATTAAATATTGCAAACCTTACACAATCAACATCCACCAATTTGATACCCAACACCTTTTGGCAATCTACTCCTACACTAACTGGCACAGCCAACACTATTTTCTCCTCAATGCATCTCATTGGATTTCGAGTCATTTCATTTTGGATTTGAGATTGTAAATCATAACCCTTACAAATTAGCCTAGTGACTGGAGTCCATGCGCAAGTAGTCCAACCTAGGCCAAATCAATGTTGTCACCGTTCGTCACCAAGGAATCCCAACACTGACAAGCACAACATCTCTTCTGCACTTGTTAGTGCTTTCATATCAAAGCCAATCTGCCTTCCCTTTATTTCAAAAGACTTTTCTATAGTGTCATTCTCTCAGTTACTGCCAACGGTAATTCCTCATTGGTAGCATTTTTTCAAAGGAAGTTGATCAAAATTCATTGAAAATTGTGGTCATTCACCATATTGCATCCTTGTGCCCTTGTTGTCACACTAATTTTTTTCTATTGGCATCACTATCACAGTATGTCTCTTCACGTCTCAACAACACACAACATTCTACCTTACCGAAATCCATCTATACAGGTGAAGGGACTCCGTAAAACTGCGGAGTGTTTATTTTTGCTTTAAAACTGTTCTGATTTTTATGTTTAAAAAATCAAAAATCATGATAAAATAAAACAATGCACAGTAGTTGCAATATTTGTAACTTGAAGTTAATGTTTATGCTTAGACTCTTATTAAAAAAATCAAAATTACCGTTCTGTTTCCGGCAACATAAAGATGAACCACAGTCCAAAAAATTAGACTGTTCACCATTTGTTTACTTCTTCTTTTGTAGAGTCATTTTCAAGGATTGCAAAATATACTTACAGACAAATTAATATACTCCCTGAAGAAATCCAAGAGAACTTCTTCATCAACTCGCATCCTTTCAAGTGTTTCCTCCCTGATGTAATTTCTCTGAATAAGAGTACCAAATCAGCATAAAAAGATCTTTTTTGTCAAACGATTTTGAAAGAAATACTATACAATACAAAGAAAAGATGCAAATAATGTAATTCTTACCTGAGTAAGGAGATGGTCAATGTAAACTACAATTGTCTCTTCTAAGCACGCTTCAACAAACCTCCTGAAGGACCTTTCCTCTATATACCTGAAATACATGATAATAATATTGTAGTAAAAAACTTGAGGATTGGGATGAAATACCATCTAGTTTAACACTGAAGTTTTCCAAACCTTTTCCATTGCATCTCTCTTTTCTCACAAGTTTTAGATTTTACATTAGTCACACTTCGATGACATAATTTGCATGTGCAGAACCCAACACATTGTTTTCGGAATTAAATGCCTTTCACAAATCCGTTAATACAAGTTACACATAACTGAGATTTTGCTAATCCCTTACACTCAAAACAAATAAGGTGTGTACAAAGGCAATAAAAAGATGAAAACTTGCACAAAAATAACAGCAGACTATAAGATTATGGTTCATCATGTAGAGCTCAAAGACTGCGTTACCGGATACTGTTGTTTAGGGCACAAGATACAATACGATACAGGATGGATACAGATCCGGGTATGATTCGGCGGGGATACATGCAGGGTATGTCCCGCCCCCTGCAGATACCATATCTGGGCGTATCCACAGGGGGCAGGACATACCCTGCCCATATCTGCTGTGAATCCGGCAGCAAAAAACATGTTTTAAAAAAAAACAATTTCACTGAGCAAAAATTCGTAGTCAATGACGAATACGAAAGAACTGATTGCGATGGGGCAAGCAATGGTCGCCAGGATGAGTTCCCCCAAGGGAAAATAGCCAATGGACTTCAAAGCGCAACCACCGAGGATCTGACTCTTAATGTCACCTGGATTCCCTTCGACGATTGTTCGATGTGGGTTGTTTCAAGCATGGAAGACCATTCCACTATACCAAAAGAATCAAGAGGGCATCAGCCTTGGGGACCGCCTCACCATCTGCTTTCGGGAGAGTTGGGCAATAGCATGCAATACGTGTCTAGAATTGGAAGGGGTGTACATGCAGTATTTTCAGGGCCTCATGTGCCAACCTGTGCTCCCTATGGAAATAATGATGTCTAATCTCCCGCCACGTTTGGGTGCAGACTTTTGTTTGGACTGGCTGGACTGGCAGTCTGCATCTTCGGTGGTGTTTGTGTCCTTTGGGAGCAAGTGCACTCTCACCAATGAAGAGACAATTGCATTAGTGATGGGGCTAGGAGACAGCGCTGAACCCTTCCTCTGGGTCGTGCCCACCTACAATGCCGCAGCTGCCTTACCCCAAGGCTTCCAACATCGGATTAGGGTACATTACATTTAAGATTATCTTTTTTTAAGAGTTTATAATATATTTTTTACGCTTTAAATTTATTTCTTAATTATATGCAGGAAAGGGGACTAGTGGTGACTGGGTGGGCTCCTCAGTTGCACATTCTGAACCATACTTCTACACACAATCATAATACCACATATTCAACATGTATTTAAAGTGTGTATATTATTATTATCTTGGCAGGGCTGTCGTTGAAGGTGGATGTGGTGGAAGGAAAATTTATTGAGCGTGTGGATGTGGCCAAGCAATTTTTGGAGACGAATCTGTCCATACATTGTAACATTTGCACTATGTACTTGTTATAAGACTAATCTAAGTTCGACGATTGAATATTATCATATTTGGCATTGAATTATTAGATGTTTTGTGGTTATTTAACTTATTCTGTTTCCCTTATGCATTATATGTGGTTAATTTTGCATATATGGCTATATATTTTATATTTTTAATTTTTTACATATATTTTTGTACGGCTGTATCCAAAAACATATCCAGCACCCCCCCCCCAAAAAAAAAAAAACAAATCCTGTATCCACATATCTGATTCTCGCACCCATATCTGTATCCGCTTCTTGGCTCAAAGAGAATAATGAATACCACTAGACAGTATTTTCCTATGCAAGATGGAAGCAATCATTTCAGTAATTACATATAGGTGCCCTTGCAATGTAAGAGGGAACTTTAATATACACATCTTCTCAGTAAGAAATTTTCATGGTATCTGATATGCAGAAGTTTGCATTTAGACCGTGTGATTCAACAAAGAAAAAAACTACATTGATGTCATGGGTGACCAAAAGCCAGTCAAAAGGAACATAAAATACATATATCCTAAGGGTGTGCCTAAGGAATATTCAAACAAACTACACCATAAAGAAAATATATAGGGAAAAAAGGCTAAGAAAGACGTGCCATTGCACAACATCCATTAAAAACATATCATTAAGTAGGAAACAAGTGTGCCTATTAACAACTGAAAGCGTTGCCAACTGTCATTGATCACCTTAAATTCTCCCATTGTCTACCTAAGCATCCTTGACAATTTTTGCAAGCTTTTAGCATAGATGTTGCATCCTGAACAGTAAGAGACCGTATAACATGCAAAGATAGGGATTGCCTACTATGTGTCCTTAGTTAGGCATTTCTATTGAACTTGAAGGCGAAGTCTGGACTCTTGCAACAAAGTCTAGTCGAAGTCATTTGAAGCTAGCAATAGAAGTAGAGGCACTAAACCCTAGAAAAATCAACCAGAAGTAGAGACATTAAATTTACCCTTGGGAAACCAACTATCTTTGTATCAAATTAAAGTGGTATTCTCAACAAGAGATTAATGGGCAATGATGTTAATGTACATTTAAGATAGTAGAATGCTAAAGAGTTATAACTAGACACAGCATAGGAGTTCTACCCTGGGAAGTAGTATTGCTCGTGAAAAATTTAGTAAGTTAATTTCCAGATATGTTCCAAAATTTCTGCATACAAAAACCTGGGAAATAGAAACAAAGATAGGGCAATCCCATTTTTTGGGGGAGATTTCTAATCTGGATTCTGTTTATTCTTTTATGCAATTAACTCTGCTTCTAAATTCAAAATTTTGTAGATTTCAGAATAGAAAGAAAATATACCTTAAACCCAGTTCTTCGAGAAATTTCTGGTATATTAGGACATGAAAACAGATATGCAGCTTTTGAGGATGTCTGGAGACACTCCCCAAATTTCAGGGGGCAATTGATCTGGATCCTAGGAGCCAATCCAGGGGAGATCACACTAAATTGCATAATTTAATGTGTTATAGCAAAATCCTTGGAGCACAATCTTCTTAATCTGGCAATCGATACATAGAATTCTCTGAGAAGAGACAAGCAGATGTGTGTAACTAATTCAATTTCAAATACATATGTACATATCGGTATAGAAGATATAGAAGATGAAAGAACTGCTATGGAAGATGAAACAGCAAGTCTCCTACATGTGGCAGTTTGTCGTTTGAAACTAGCATCAAGTGGTAACAGTCAGTTCTGATATCCAAGGAGCAAACATGCATGGTGAAGGGTGTTGACGTCTTGCATCATCAAGCATCAATGTTGGTGTTGACACCAAAGCTGATGCTGAGCTGAGAAGGCCTTAGTTGAGTCGAAGATTATAACTAATGTTGACACCATAGTTCCACGGAGTTCCCTGACGGGGGGATGGGGGGATGTGGGGACTGGTTTCTAGGAGGGGTGGCCTAAGTTTGGGGACGGCAGTGGGGGGGCGGCGGGGGAGCAGTGCAAATACATATAGCACTCGAAAAATTAGTTATAAAAAGATGTATAAAGAATAAGTATATTGCATTAAACATCAACAATTGAACATTGTGATTTAATCATTTAAGTTTCAAGTTTGATCCATTAAACCAATGAACATTGAACATTGAAAATCAAAATCAAAATATTCAATTCAGAATTTTCAAATTTTCATAATGATGATTCATGATTACAATCAAGTATCAACAATGTTCAAAAACAAAATGCTAAAATAGTGAAATACTAAATACAAATGACTCAATGAGTCAATGGCTAATCATCCCCAAAGTTCTCGTCGAACTCCTCATTACTAGAACAGTTGGACTCCACATGCTCAAGCTCCTCCAAACTAATACCAACCAGCCCTGTATGTGTAGCATCATCATCAATCTGTGTTGGCTCCTCTGGCTCTACATCCCATTTGGTTGCTGGACTCTCCTTGTATGCAAGTGTGTTGCGGTCAATGAGACGCAAGACACTATGTACAACCACAAGCTTCTCTGCCCTCTTAAAGGTAAGCTTGTTCCACTTCATGGAGTGGATCCAGCTATAAGTAGACCGGTTCCTCTCAGCAGCAGAAAAACTAGAAACCTGGGACAACAAACAAATGGCTAGATCATTAGTCAAAGAACAAGGCCCATGCAAAGTCCACCACAAAATTGGTTCCTCCTATGCCATTGTCTCCCTATCTATTTTGGCCTCCTATGAATATCCCCTAAGAGTGGAAAATTTTGTCCACTCAATATGAATGATGTTGGCCTCTGTAGAATTGTACATTTTTTGAATGGCCTTCATGAACCCTGCCTTCACCTCAACATCTTGTATAGGTGTAAGTCTACCAGGCCTTTGCACATACCACTTCGGGTTCAATGCATAGGCAACCATGTGCAAGGGAGTGTTGAGCTTCTCCCATCTACTATGATTTATCGGCTACATATGTTTTGTGTAGAATTGCAATGTGGGGTCCTCTCGTAAACAACCTTCATTTGATCAAGCATAGTATCAATGCACTCATACACCTCTCCAGGGGTATGTGCATTAGCATCCTCATATCTAATCACTGTGAAGACTAGAGTAATGATGGAGACAATATAATTGGCATCAGCCCAAAAAACATCACTCTTCACCACCTCCTTCACCCTCTTCCCCTACTCTGTCTTCAACTCAGGCCACCGATTCCATTCTGCTGTCATAACCATTAGTTGCAATGCCTCTTGCAACTCAAGCATCCTCTCCAAGAGAATAAAGTATGATGCATACCTAGTCTCTACAAGTTTCAAGAATTCCTTCTTAGAGAAGGCCCTCAAGAGTGCATGTGAAGTGTGGAGGTTGCAGATAAACATCTGCACATCTCTAGCATCATTAACAATTGCTTTGATCCAATTGATTTTTCCCACGTCCTTCAGTGCATTATTCATGGCATGCACACAAGGAATCCACCAAATATGTTTATAAGTTGCCTCAATTAACTTCCATGTTGCTTTGCACATATGGGCTGCATTTGTCACTACTTGCACCACATTCTGTGGCCCAACCTCCTCTATAGCATCTTTGAGGATCTGGAACTGAAAATCAGCATCTTTGAGATGACCTAAACAATCAATAGCCCTAAGGAAATAAGGGCCAGCTATACTTGTAACCAGTATATTGACCAGTGGATGATACCTAATGTCCATCCACCCATCCATGACAATGTTGCATCCGCTTGAGACCCAAGGTATGCTTCATTTTCTCCATTAAAATATTAATCTTGGAATAGTTCTCATCCAAGATTGTTGTCCTCAATTTAGTCTCACCTGGTGGCACCTATGATGGTCCTGCTCTTGCTATTTTTGCCACGGCTTCCTTATAATAAGGAGAGCGAGCCACGTGGAATGGAATGCCATTGGCAAAGAGAAATTTGCCAATGGCATCATCTGCCTCATCTTTTGCTTGCACGTTGAATAAATCTGCCAATGGATTTGAAGCATCACTAATCATCTTGCGTTTCTCCTTAGGCCATGTTGCCCCTGAACTAGATGGATTCATTGCCATTGGCCTCTCTAAAGTACTAGAAGTAGAACTTTGTCTTTGATGACCCCTCCCCTTTGGTGGCAAAGTAGCAGGATGTAAGTGCATCTTCTTCATTGGCACCCTATAATTTACATATTTCAGCCCTCAATTTCAAGTTTCTTTCCACTTTTTCACATACATCTATGCCTTTGCCTCGAATAAGGAGGTGAGCATTTGTTCTAGTCATGCTGCCAAACCATTCAAGATCACATAGGTTGCACTTCCATCTCCTAGTGCCCCCAGATGTCCCAGGGTTTAATGGTACCTTGCTTGCAAATTGTTGTAAAGGTTTCTTTGGATCAAAGGGACCGTTAGCATATTGTTGAAGGGCTTATGAATGGCAACTATAATTGGGACTCCCAACAGAACTAGTTTGCTTTTCACGGTCACTCCCTCCTAAACTAGGATCATCATGTGCATAATCTAAATCATTTTCACTTTCAGCTTCAACCTCAACCCCTTATGATTGACCCTCATCATCACTCATGCTATGAGAACTCATAATGACACTACAAAAAATGAGAATTTTTTTTCATTTTGTAAGTTTATAATTTAAAAAATTTAAATTCAAACCATGCTTAATGTAAGGGATTAAATTTAAAAATAAGACACAAGGATTTTTTTTTTTGTTTTTCTTCAAATCGCATGAAGCGCAGAAGAAGAGGATACACAAATGGGAATCTTTGTTCTTAAGATTTAAAAATAAAAATTAAGCATTTGATTTGAATGAAGATTTAAAAAAATTAAAATTTAAGACACAGATTTTGTTTTTGTTTTTCTTTCTTCAGGGCGCACGAAGCGCGGAAGCAGAGGATACATAGATAGAAATCCTTGTTCTTAAGATTTAAAAATTAAAATTTAAGCATTTGATTTAAATGTAAATTTAGAATTTTAAAATTTATTTTTAAGCATTTGAATGAATGAGAATCACAAATAAATATAATATATTTCAATTTTGAAATCCAAATGTTTCAATGACTTGAATCAAAGAACAAAACAATTTACAAATGAATAACGATTCAATGAAACAAAAATTTAAAAATTAAAAATCAGAAATTGAAAGAATCAAATGCATAGTGATAGGGCCTACCTTGTGGGTGAAATGATGAACTTGAAGAGTCTTGAGTCTTCTTGGCTTCTCTATCCTATTCTTGATCTCACTTTCCCTCTCTTAATGCTCTCTCACTCTTGCAAACTTCTCCCTCTTATCTTGTTGCCTCTAATTTCGGCTCTCTACTTCACTCAATGAAGTTTTTGTGTGATTTGGAATGAGAGGGAGAGGGCTTTTTATAAGCTTTTGGGAGGCCTTGGGGGTGGAGGTGGGTTCCACTAGCAATTAGGGTTAAGGTAGAGGGCTCAAAAACCCAATTTTTTAAAAAATTAAAAAAAAATGCACTTTATGGCGTCCATCTGCACGGAGGATGCCTGGGCATTTCCTAGGGGGCGGGGGACTTCTAGACATCCCAGAGTCCCCAAGACGTCCCCCTTTTGAAGGGATGCCCCGGAGACATTCCCTCTCAGAGGGAAACATCCCAGGGATGGCGTAGGAACGTGGCGGAGGTGGCGGATGGCTAGGGGATGTCCCCCTGACGTTCCCGCATCCCGAGGATGTCCCCATCCCAGAAACGCAGAGTTTTTTGAGGGGGGCGCGTCCCCATGGAACACTAGTTGACACCCACCTTGAAATTTCGCTACCATCTGGATCAACGTTGTAAGGGGTGCAAGCTTAAAATCATATAATAAACACTATTTCTATATAGAAAATTATGTTTTTCCAAACATAAATTATGCATTCATATAAATAACTCTATACAGAAAATTATGCTTTTCCAAACATTTATATAATATAAATTATGGATTCATATAAATAACTCTAAAACAATTTATAATTATTTCATAAACAGTTTCAAGAACACGTTTTGCTTTGTTATTATTTCCAAACTTATACCAATCATGTAATAACTCTTAGTTATATTGTATAAACCCATAGTTCAAAAACTCAGACTCGGCCAAAACTCTGCAGCCCAAAATTTTGATTTGAATTTGTGCCAAGGGAAAACATGGAAAATAAAATAAATATATGAATTCATAAAATAATCTTAAATAACATGTAGAAAGCATAATAAATGAATTTAGATAAATTCAAAAGCGATGATTATTTCACAGTAGCTGAAAAATTGTCGAACATGTGTTAGCAAGTTTTAGCCGAGCTGAACAGAGTTCAAAATGTCAAAAACAAGTAATTTTTGCCTTTCAACAACATTTTCAGCCAGTTACTAAGTTTGCAGTATGCATTCGCTGAATTTTGGTCACCAAGTAATCGTCTAAAACTAGGTTTGGAAAGTCGTGGATAAGTTACTCGCCTATTTTAAAAAGTCACAAATCTGCAAAGTACTCGCCAAGTTTTAGAAATATGTATAAAACAGATGATTGAGCTAGATGGGTTCTATAGTTTTAACCTAAGTTGTCAATACGGATATGGGTACGAGTATCAAATATGGGGATACGTCGTTTTTTTTTTTGGTGGTTTGGATACGGCCGTACAAAAATATCTATAAAAAATTAAAAATATAAAAATATAGCCATATAAGCAAAATTAACCACATAATATGCATAGAGGAAACAAAATAAGTTATAACTTCAAATAAGCTATATAACCACAAAATATATACTCATAATTCAATGCCAAATATCATAATATTCAATAGTCAAACGTATGTTAGTTTTATAAATTATAACAGGTACATGGTGCAAATTTTACAATGTGTGGACAAAAATAGAGACAAATCAGCATTCTCATTGTTCACTATATATATATATATATATATATATATATATATATATATATATATATCTTCTTCACCTGCACTGTATTCATCATCATGTGGTTCATTAGAACCACAAGCAGTAGCAGTGTCACTCCCACTAGCTCCACTATGCAAGTCGTGTGAAGCACTGTCTAGCTCTGTGTCAAATAAAGAAAGGTATGTAAGGAAGGCATCTAAATCAGCAGTCTCTGGGTTCACATCCCACAACTTTGTTGACCCTTCCTTGTATTGAGGTTGTTTATGTGAGAGAAGATGTAAGTTGGAATGCACATAAACCAAATCATTCACTTTTTTTGCAGCCAACTTGTTGCGTTTAATTGAGTGGATAAAGCCATAGCTGCCCCAACTCTACTCAACTGAAGAAGAACTTGCAACCTATTGAAGCCACAAAGTGAATTAGAATTTATAAAAAATTAAAAGACAAACTTAAAACTTAAAACAAAACATCGAAAAGGTCAAAAGAAGGATAGAGTAAAAAAATTAAAATCTTACTTGTGATAGAACTTTTCTTGCAAGTGGTTGAAGGTGGGTGGATGCTTGCCTATGAAGGTACCACCAAAAGTGAGCGTCTATCTTGTACTTGTCATGGATAGCGCCAAGGGAATGACCCATCGAGGATATGAAATGCACAAACTCTTCTCTGACTTTGTCTTCTACCTCAAGATCAAGGAAGATTCTAGAGAATGATGCCTTATATCCCTTGGCAACCTCAACATCCCTGTATGGTGCGACCCTCTTGGGCAAAGAAAAAATCTCTGTACTGTAATATTTGGGTGTCAAGGCAAAAGCAAGAAGATGTAATGGGGTGGTCATTTTGTTCCACCTTTCAATGAGATGCGACTGCACTTCTTTGAAGAACTTCTCTGTGGGATCTTGCTCTTTGGCATTTATGATGGATTTAATGTTCTCAATCATTGAGTCAATTCCATCATAAATCTCACCCAAACATGGATGATCCATGTCCACATATCTCAACACGTTGACAATGGGCTCAATAAAACTTAGCAAATACTCCACACGTTCCCACCATGCATCATCAAAATCCACTTTTTCACCTTTTTGGCCCTCACTATTTGCCTGCCTCCATTCACACCAAAGGTTGTTAATGACCATGCTACTCAATGCTTCACGCACCTTAACAAGTCGTCTCAGGACGATGGTGTGTGAGGCAAATCGAGTCTCAGCAACCTAATACAATTACACAAAATTAAAACAAATAATTAATAAACTTAAAATTGTTCAAAAATAAAAACACTACAAATTACAAACTTATGAAATTAAATTAAATTAAGAGTTACCTCCAACAATTGTAATTTGGAGAAGGTCCTAAAGATGGCTTGGGACATGTGATGGTTGGTTATGAACATTTGGATCTCATTTGCTTCCTCATAGACTTGTTTGATCCAATCAATTTTTGCCCCCAACTTTTGCAACATAAGGTTGAGGGAATGAATGACACACGGTATCCAAAATATATGCCCATACCTTGCCTCAACCAACATGCCCGCAACTCTGCAATTTTTAGCGTTGTCCGTTACAACTTGGACAACAGTTTGAGGCCCCACTGCCTCAATGGACTCTATCAAGATGTTAGCAATGAATTGTGCATCCTTCACTTGCCCTTACAATCAACGGCCTTCAAAAACATTGCCCCTTTAGGGCTCACTGCAATCACATTAATGAATGGCCTATTTGCCAAATCTTTCCATCCATTAGAAATGATGGACACCCCTGTTTCGATCCATGAATCCCTGATGGGCTTCAATGCATCTCAGTGTGTTTTCTTTCTTTTGTCAATAAGGTGGTGCGCACCTTTTCATACTCTGAGGTGACAAACCCTTTAGAGGCAACATTGATCGATCTCACCATTTTCTGCCAGTATGGTGATCTAACAGTATTAAATGACAACCCACATGCGTAAATACAACATGCGATGCTCTGCTCTGCTATCTCCTTGGAGTCATTTTGGAATGCCCTCTCCAATGGGCCTGCATCTTTTGTTCTCTTGCAACCAAGAGATGAATCCTCTTCCTCTTCGGCCGCAATGGTGTAACAAGGGGTGTGATGGGGTCACCACATTAGCATGAGATGGATCAACAGGTGGTGATCATTTCTTTCTCAAATGATGCTTTGATCTTTGCCCCACAACGACATCTGCCTCTTCTTGCTCTTTAATGTATGCAAGGATTTTTGCTTGTGGCAAGCCATTTCTAGGCTTTTCACCTATGCTTGGCCCACCACAAACTCTGATTTCAGTGCCAGAAATCGCACATAAATGAGCTTTCACTCGACTATACAAGCTCTTGAATTTACCGTTACACTCTGAGCAAAGCCAATGAAAACACCCTCCACCACGTATCTGTTCTAATATTGTCACATATTTCCAAAGGGGCATCCGCGAATCAGATTTGGGGGTTATCCCTTGCCCCACTGAACTAGCACTTCCAACTTGAGACATTCTAATTTTTGACAAATCCCTATAGGCTTATCGCTCCTGGTAACACATAAAAAATTGCTATTAAAATTTTATGATAAAAACTAAAAAAAAAATTACTATTAAAATTAAAAACATAATCATTGTATTTGGTATTTGTAAAAATAACGATTAATAAATATTAAAAAATAAAATATATAAAATTTAAATATAAACAAACTAAAATATTTAAATAGTAATACAATCAAATTTAAATTAAAAATACTAATTTACCTTGATATAAAATAATAAATATAAATTTTAAACTAATTAATAATTTAAAAATTTAATAATTAATACTATACTTTATATTTAAAATTTTAAACTAATTAATAATTTAATACTTAATATATATCTAAAAACAAACATATATTAACATAATTTAAAAACTATAAATTTATAAATACAAACTATATAGTCTAACTCTATATAATAATATAATTTATAAACATAAATATAAAATTTTAACATTATTTATTAAAATATCAATTTAAAAAGTTAAGGAAAAAAAACTAAATTATATAATATAAACAATATAACTCTATAGTTTATAAACATAAACAGTTAAACCCTAAACTGTAGAGTTCAAGTTTAGAAAAAAAAAAAACGAAGTTCAAAACCCATACCCAAAGACGTAGACACGTAGACGACGGCAGACCCGCAAATGCAGACACAGCAGTCACCGGGCAATCACGTAGTCACAGAGGTAAAATAAAATGCAGCGAAGGATAAACGAAGTTCCAAAACGCAGCCGAGGATAAAATAAAAATCAGCAGAGGATAAGATAAAAAGCGGCCGAGGAGGCAATTTGCTTTTAGCATTTAGGGTTTGACTGTTGCGTTTGCGTTTGACCTTTTTTTTATAAAGTGAAAAAAAATTAAAATTTTTTTTTTATTCATCTGATCTGGGGGATACGGCTAGGGCACGTCTTGCCCCCTGCGGATACAGCTGGATACATCCATGGACGTATCCGGCCGTATCAGCAGGGGGCAAGACGTGCCCTAGCCATATCCCCCATGGATCAAACAAGCAGATACGGTCGGATATGTCCATGGACGTATCCGGCCGTATCCGCAAGGGGCAAGACGTGCCCTGGCCGTATCCCCATGGACGTATCCGGCCATATCCGCAAGGGGCAAGATGTGCCCTGGCCGTATCCCCCGCAGATCGTACCGTATCTGCGTTTCCCAAAGTATCCAGGACCCTCACCTGCAGTATCCGGTAACATAGGTTTTAACTTTTAACTAAAGTTTCGTATTGATTGCAAATGACCCCAAAATTTTGTCTTATTGAATAGAAAGGACTATTTATAGAAATATAGTCAACCCGTGAAAGCGAGCTCTCTCCTCTTACAACTAGTTCAAAGCTTGGACTCAGTCCCATATTTCTGATTTTAACACAGCCCCCCATTGATTAGACCTCAGATCTTCTTAACAAGGAGGCCATGGCCTCCTCCAGCCATTCAATGTCAGATCTCAGCAAGGAATCTCACATGGACCTGACCATGACAAGTACTGAAAATAATGATCCTCACCCTTTTAATTTCAGATATGTTGTAATCAACTATCAAGAGGAATCAACTGTCTGCAGAGATGATCTTAGAAAAATTGTAGAATCGTGCAAAAAGGCCAATCATCAAGCCAAATGTTTCTTTGTCGAAAGAAAATGGGTGCTATCTGAAGATGGATACAGCCCTAAAAATATCTCACTATGGATGAAATGGAAAATGGGCTATGGATGCTCAAGGAGTGGGCACACATTTGCAGATTCATGGGAGCATTTCTGAGACTCAAATCTGAGATATTAGGTTTAGGAGCAATACAATCCAAGTGGACAAGTGGACCTTCTCATAATGCCCAAAGGCTAATGTTTGGCAGCATTTGCCACCAAGCAAGAAAGAGATCTAATGTTCCAAGTAGGCCCTTGGTTCTATAACAAAGTGAGTCTCTTTATGAAACACTGGTACCCAACCTTCAACCCTACAGAGGATCTTTCCAGTACCATGCCAGTCTTGGTCATGTTGCCTATCCTTCCAGGTGATTATTGGAAAGAATCAACCCTCAGAAAGAGTGGGTCGGTCATTGGGCAATACATTGCCACATATGAATTCTTAAGGAATCCGAGAGTTCTCAACTATATCAAATATGTATTAGTATAGATCTGGAGAAGCCATTGACAGATCACATCATCCTCAAAATGGCAAGAGTTGAATGGGAGCAGCCCTTGGATTATGAAAATATCCCTTTCAAGTGCAGGATTTGCAATGAAAATGGACATCTGGCCATAGTCTACCCCCAGTAGAAAACACAAGTAAATATCCCTTTCAAGTGCAGGCTTGGCAACGAACATGGACATCTGGCCATAGTCTACCCCCAGTAGAAAACACAAGGAAAACTCTCCAGGGAACAAACTGAAAAGGGAGAACAAACAAATCATACCTCTATAAAAACATCACCTGTGAAGCCAAAGAAAAGTCAAAGGGCCAAGGGAACAAAAAATGATACAATTAGATATCCCAGTTGCAGTGTTGGCAGATCAAAACAAAGAGAAAAGGAAGAATGAGAACAGTCAGAATACCAATTCCAAGCTCCAAACCAAATCAGTATCACCCCAATTAGAAAGTAAATTACGGTAAAGTTTCAAATCCCATCAAAATTTCAGCCCAGCCAAATAAATCACAGGTGTCAGACCGTGGTATGAAATCCGCTCATGTGGATCCGCAACACCCAGATCTCATTCCTATGAACATTGAAATATGTGAGTCAATGCAGCCATTAAATTCCAAGAAATGTAAATCACTGCCTGATAAAATAAATATTTTGGACCGTAATAAAGAAATCATATCAGATGAACACATTCAAATTTTGGTACGTAAATAACAGATTCAGTGGAAACTGGAGAGTATGGAGGTGAGCACCTCCTCTGAATAACAGACTTAATTGTGCGGATATTATCCTGGAATGCTAGAGGCCTACGCATGCCCAATAAATGCATTTTTCTAAAAAATCAAATCAAGTCGGAAGATATAAATCTCCTGTTCCTCAAAGAAACTGGAATATCCAGGCCAGCCAAATTTGTTATCACAATAGACTCTTGGGGTGCAAAGATCCTGATTCAATGTCTAACTAACAAAAATTGTTTATCCACTGAGACCCTTCCAAGTATGTAAATATATCTTCTAGTAATCATTCTTGTGGACTTCTTGTCTTCTTCTCCATATAAATGCAATTGCAATTTAAGTTTATAAATATTAATATTCCTCCCACTGGAAATAATGTATCCATATATTTACAAATTTATCAGATTGGATTGCAAACAATAAGCCCTCCAATCTGATTTTAATAGGAGACTTCAACACTATTATCAATAGACAAGAAAAAGGGGAAGATCTGGTTTCAACAGTAGAATAGTGGAAACCTTGATAGATCTTTGAGGGGGAAACACTATGGTTGATTGCAATTCACACAAGGTAAGTACTCCTGGTGCAACTGACATAAATCTGAAGTACATAGCTGAAAGGATTGATAGAATATTGGTGTCAGATTAACGGATGAACTCCAAATTTCAAATATCCTTAAAGGTAGCTAACGCTACTCTATTGGATAACTAGCTCATTCAGCTGTCCGTTTTGACCAATCAAAGGAAGCCTGCTCATGCACATTTCAAGATGGAAAAAAAATGGCTCTCCCACCCGGATCTGCATATAGACATAGCTAAGTGATCAGAGGAAGCTGGTCAAATACAGGGGTTTGAAATGTACAAATTCATGAGAAAATTGAAATAACTAAAACAGAAATTGGAAACCTGAAATAAGGAGGTATTTGGGAATATTTTCAAAAAGAAAGACCAGGTTACGCAGCGATCAGAAAGTCTGCAACAGAAAATCAGAGATCAACAATTTACTCAACAAGAAAAGAAACTAATGTACTGACTCGCCCAGGTACAGCTACAACAAGGACAATAATGGTCGCAAATATCTAGAGAGCAATGGGTAAAATATGGAGATTGTATCCCCAACCTGTTCCACAAATCAGCAGTGAATAGACAGATGTGAAATTCACTGACTCATATTCGAAAGGCCAATCACTCTCTAATTTTATAACACAGGTATTTTGAAGTATACCACACAACACTACATGCAAATATTGATAGAGGCGAATACTACTGATAAGAAGGCCCAAATGCAGGAAACACTTCTTCAAAACATCCCAAATTGTATCACTAACAAATAAAATAAGGAGCTGGTGAATCCCATTAGAGAGGAAGAACTGAAGGATACACTTCTACTTTTGCCCACACAAGGCCCCAGAGCTGGATGGATTTTCTGCATTTTTCTACCAGGTCTATTGGGACATAATAAAATCAGATCTTCTCACGGTGGTCAAGTCAAGATATAATAAGAAAATGCTCATGCAACTCAATGCAACAAAATTAGTGATCATTCCAAAGCAAACAAAAGCCCAAAGATCTAGATCAATGTAGACCCTTGGCCCTCTGCAACATGGTCTATAAAATCATTGCAAGTGGACTGAAACCTTTGCTTCAAAAGATCATATTCGCCTCACAATCTGCTTTCATTCCTACGAGAAAAATGGAGGATAACATCAGCTCTGTGTAGGAAATAATTCATTTTCTGAACAGCAAACACAAGTATGGCATTCTTATCAAACTGGGTATTTCCAAAGCTTTTGATCAGTGCAGTTGGGATATTATAGCCTCTACTTTAAAGGCATTCAGATTTGCAGAAGAATTCATCAAATGGATCATCGGTTGCATTATTACCCCCTCATTCACAATTTCCTTGACTGATGACATGGGAGAGCAATTTCTTCCTTCCTGAGGAACGAGGCGAGCAGATCCCTTAAGTCCTTATCTTTTCATTATCAAGGGTGAACAACCAAATTAAAAGAGAGTAAAAATCCATGGGCTGAATCAAGTGTCAACAGCTTGAGGCATGTTAACTCCCACTTTGCTAATGATACTCTCCTTTGATACACTACAATTCTTTGAGAGTTAAGGAACCCAGATCAATTGCTATGAGACTATCAGCTGGCTACAAGACAAGAAGTAAATCATCTCAAGTCACATGTCATATTCATACATGTAAGAAACTGCAGAAAGCAGGCAATAATCAAAACTTTGAACTTTCAGCAAGGCTTTCTTCCAGTGAAATATTTGGGATTTCCACTCCACCTCTCACAAAAAAAATAACTTATGGGAAGGAGTGATTCAGATAATGAAAAATAAATTGTGAAGATGTACAAACAAATGGCTCTCCTTAGTGGTTCGTATAAAACTAAAAAAAGCAGTTTTGCAATCTGTAAACAATACCCCTTAAACTGCCTCCATTTCCAAAGAATGTAGAAGAAAAATTTGTGAGAATACAACAAAATTTTGTGTGTAGATGGTTAGATGATAAATAGAAGTAGTCACTTTTTTCCTGTAACAAAATCTGTATGGAGAGGACCCAAGGTGGCCTCAATCTCAGACATCTTCATCATTTCAGTCAAGCAGTCGCCATGAAAATGGCTTGGAGACTACGGAAATACCCTCCCTATGGCTGGTCCAACATAATCAAATCCAAATATTTATCTGATCAATCAGCAATGCCTCTCAAAGCACCATGGAGTGAGCCCTTGTCACGGACAATCAAGTTTCTAAGATTAGAACAACTACTAAAGCTCACATGGAAATTTGGTACACGAGAAAGAATGATTTTGGGAAGAAAGCTAGGAAGGCCATGATCCCTTATCCTCAATTAGCCTTGGTGCGCTTAAATATTCTGTGCAGAAAAAAGTGCTCGTATTTATCAAAGACTACTTTACTTGAATTCTTCTTATTATTTGGAACAGGAAGAGAAGCAAAGAAGAGGGACATGAATATCCGGCACAATTGTCTCAACTATTAAATCTTTTCAGGCCAAGAATCTCAAGTCCATGATTTCCCATGTATTCAGTTTATATGCTTTTACAACTACGTATTTCTGTTTCACAGCTCTTATTACTTGGAAGTCCACATATGTACTGCAAGCTCTGCCTTCATGAATAGATTGCACGACTATGTAAAGTCCCTAATTGTTCTTGTCCTGAAAGGTCAGATTTTACAAGCAATTGACCTCAGGCAGTTTTTGGAACTTTTTCCTCATAACATAATATTTCACTTATATAAAAAAAAATAGAAAGGACTATTTGATTCTTAAATGTGCAAATTGTGAAGATCAATTTCCTCTTAAATATTATAGAGCCTGTTTATTTAAAATTCCCATACTCGTATAAGAAGTTTTTATTTGTAGGATGTTTCTACCTTACAATCCTCCAATCACCTATCGAGTCAAACTTTGAGGAGAGTGTGTATCCTTGTACACGCAACATTTAAATGGTAGGAGACATGTACTGAATCTCCCGGAATGCATTCCCTGAGTTATACTACTTAAAAAACTAAAAATCATCTCAAAATCAAGGTGCCACCTCCCTCAGGAAAGTTCCCAACTTTCCAAATCTTTCTTATGTGATTCTCTCTTCTCTAGATCAAGATGCTTTGCTCGGAACAACAAAACCAAAGATACACTACAACAATAGAAACCATATGAAAATGATGATGGAATGAAGATTGATGATCTTGCAAACTCTTAAATGAAATGGAGATGTGGGGAATGCCGAAAGCCCCCGACTGACAGAGGGACCTCTAGGCATCCCTCCATCCCGTGAATGTTGTTTAAATGTACGCGCTATTGGAAAGATGTACCACAGGCATTTTGCCAACATCCTGTGTTTCAAGGATATGCTGGGACATGAAAAATGCATACCCCTGTACAAGAAACAAGTGAAATGTAGGAATCACATCCCAAATAATGCATTCCCCACGGAATACTGCTAACATGCAAATAATGGTGTCAAAATTGGGGTGGCAACTCCCTAAGCCAAGTTCAAAAGGTTCTAAAATCTTTCTTATGTAATTCTCTCCTCAAAGTTTATAGATTCTTAGGGATCATCCTCGTGCTCCCGATGTTTACAGATTCTTGGAGATTGCTCGTTTCTTTTGCTCCCTTCTTTGGACCTGAGCGTGGTCACTCTTTGCCATGTTTTTATACTATTTCTTTCTGCATTCTTTTTCTTGTTTTTGGAGACCTTTTTGATTTCCCGCTTTTTCCTGACACATTTCTGTAATCTACAGTCCCTTTGACCTACTTTTGTGGTCATTAGTTGGACATTGATATATTTATCTTATCTTATCTTATCTCCTTTAGATCAATCTGCTTTGCTTGGAACTGCAAAAACTAAAGCAACAGAAGCAATTTGAAAATGATGATGGAATGAAGATTGATAATCTTGCAACCTCTTATTTGGCATCGATGTACTTGTTTAGCCTACATGTAGCCCATTTGGTCTTCCAAATGGTCCATGATAGCATGGATATAATGATAACAAACCGCATGTTTGAAAGGAAACCCCTTTGACCAGAGAATGAGCACACAAGTGCCAAGAGCCAAGATACCAGCATTAGAAGAGATGACAACCTACAGACGGATACACCACTAATGAATAGAAGATGACACACTATTTAGGATGAATATCACTGGCTGAATAATGTAATGGGAATGACATAAAACTTGTGGAAGATATTTCTTCTAATCCATCATAATAACATTGTTGTTTTGGATTACCTAACTAGCTGTAAAAGATCTGTAATTCTATTGTTATGAACGGCAGGTTGATCTACACTGGGACAAATTTGTACACTCTTGAATCCCAATGAATTTTCCATGGATGGGCCAGGGTTGGAGGGTTGGGGATTGATGTGCATTTGAGATCAGATATTGTTGTTACGAGTAATTTCTTATTTTTTAGCATGGTACTACAATTTAACAATTTAAGGGAAACTACATGAGAGGCAATAGACAACAAAAGAAATTCTTGAATCCATTGTCAAATTTTATGGATAACTCACTCGAATTTTATCTAAACTATTGACTACAACCACTCAAAATGACCAGCTTGATTCATGTTTTCCAGCGTAATAGACATGCTCAAGTCTAAGTTGCATTTAAGAAGTTATTGGCTTCCAAATGAACAGGCCTCCAAAAAGTGTAGAATAGAAAGTGACTTGAATAAATATTTAATGGCAGCTATGCTGAAGTCACAAAGGAAGTCACCCTACCTCTAGAACGTTATCTTCATGCTGAAGATGTTTCACCGATTTATTCTCAAGGCTGCATCTCCTCCACTCCGTGCATCTACTTTTTCATGGTTGAATTACCATTGGTGTATGAATCACGCTTTGTACTTTATGGTTGAATTACCATTCATGCATGAATGATGATTTATTGAAGAAATTATACCTAGAATGATGATTTATTGAAGAAATTATACCTAGAATGATAATTATAAGGCTGCATAGATACGTTGATAAGCACTATAGGATCATTGCATACATAAATGATCATAGTATGCATTATGGCTATAAGGTGGAATGGAAAAATGATGATGTATGCATGAAATCTAATGGGGAGTACTTTCTTATGCATTTACTATAAGCTTTATGGAGTGAAGTATGGCTATGTTTGCAACCACAAGCTTCCCTCAATATGTATCTTCTAATTGTCTACTGCTGTTATGGAATCTCCTCTAATGGTTTTGTCAGGGTACCCAAGAGTTGTTGGCTCTTATGCCTACTTATGCATTGTTCTTTGGGCCTTGCTTATATGATTGTCTTGCTATTTGATGGGCTTTTCTATTGTAACTGGGTGTATTCTCAAGTCCTGTTGACCTACTTTTGGTCATTCATGGACATTACTATAATTTATTTATTTATTTCTTTCTTTCCTGCATTTCATCCTTGGTTTCAGATGCAAATAATTTTTCAATTAATTGGTATCAGAGTCTATCGATCGTGACCTTCAGATCTGATCCTCTAAAGGGTTTCCATCTTTTACCCTTGTTGGATCTAACACCTTACACCTGACCTCTCATGATCAAGGCCTTTGAAAAGTCTCCTTGGGGGTTTTTGTGTGTTACCCTCCATTAGATCCTTTTTCCTATTAACTCGCTTCAAGAGCATAATGGTTTTCCTTGTTATCCCATCCTTGATGTAGCTTCCCTCAACTCCTTGTTGTAAACAACATGCACTCAACAACATCTCACCACAATAGAGCATCGCAGACTAGCATATTGGCACATATTGACCCATATCATGTCGATCATTGCATGCAGACTCAAATTGCCACAAACCAAGCCTTGATCATGTTTACTTGTCCCCAGAATGCTTATGAAAATTAAAGCTACTGAGGAATTGTCCCAAGAATATATGAATACAAATGCTCTCAAGAAGATCCTTGCAAGTCAAGTCAATGCTCTTAAGCACCATTCTAGATAGTCAGACTAAGAACGAGACCAATATGGATATAACTCTATTAGTAGCAAATCAAACACCAAATAACAGTTTTCAACTTTCCAATAGGATCAAGATCCTTAGCTTTGATGGCAGCTTCAACAGTGACGAGCTCAACTTTTGGCACCATATCCTTGACGCATATTTCAAAATTCTCCCTGGGATCGCTAATGATGAAATGATCCAAACTGTTGTAGTTCTTGATAATAGCATGCTTCTTGTTGTTGATGATGAAAGTGGTCTTAATCGCCAGATCACCCAACAGGCCCAGTTCAAAGAAGTCATGAAGAGGGTCCATCATGTTGACATCAAGAAATCCATAGGCATGATGACTTCAACTCAGGCAACATCCAAGTCAATTGGTGCAACATTACATTGGGGTGGTCTCCAACCTTCAAGACAAGCTATAGATCTTTGATCCCAAAATGTTAAGAGGAGAAATTTCTATATTTGAAATAGAATCCTTGGAAAGATAATGCGAATTAGTTACATTTGTTGTAGCTAAATTGGGATCTAGGTTTAGAAAGAAAGGTTCCAGTTCCAACAATCCAAGGTCTATTGCCAACCCTTCTACCTCTATCGATCTAAATGGCAGTTCAAGACAAACTATTGACCAGAATACCAAAAAAACTAATGTATCACAAGCACCCCAACTTATTGAGGTCATATTTCCTAGCTCGTTGATCAGAATTGCAACTTATAATATGTTGGCAATTTGAGCAAGGAGACAGTTGACAGTTTGAATATCATGATCCAAAAAGCAGTCTGAGGACTGAAGAATTGTCATTCCCATCTAAGGCAGCATGGAATTGTCATTGATGTCATTGAGATTGAATCTGATCATGCATTAATGCCAAAGGTTGAGTTGAGTAGACTTGTGGAGTAAATCGGGTTTGTGAAGTGCTCTTACTTATAAGTAAAGCAGTCTCGAAACTCCAAACTGGTCTAATAAAGTTGGTCGGGTTCATGGAACGACTTTACTTCTTTCATGTTTTTAAGTAAAGCAAAGTCGAAAACCCGAAGTGGTCTAGAGAAGTTATTCGGGTTTTTGAAGTGACTTTACTTGGTCAAGATTCTAGAACGACTTTACTTCTGTATGCTTTATAATTAAAGTAATGTTAAGACCCTGAGTTGGTCTAAGTGGAGGTTATCGGGTTTTCAAGATAGCTTTACTTCTCCTATGTTTATAAGCTAAGCTTTGTGAAAAACCCAAAAGGGTCCAACGAAGAGGTAATCAGGGATTTGCAAGCATGTTACTTCTTTATGTTGGTAAGCAAAGTAAAGGTCAAAACCCGAAAGGGTCTAGACGAACTAATTGGGATTTAAAAGAGCGACTGTTTTTCTCAAGTTGATAAGTCAAGTAATGTCAAAAACCCGAAAGGGTCTAGAAGAGGCAATTGGGATAAGTCAAGAAGGATGGAAAACCCGAAATAGTCTTGAAGAATTCCTTAGGAAAAAATGGCAAGGATAATTCTCTCAGAAAAATTGTCAAGTCCTTTTCGGAAAATTGTCCCTTAACACAAGTCTGAAGGGCACATTTAGAAGGTTTGAAGGGTATCTTCTGAATGTTCCGAAGGGCAAGTGGACCTTTTCAAAATGTCTGAAGGGTATCTTTTGAACGTTGCAAAGGGTATGTGGACACTTGCAGAAAAGCTGAAGGGTAGATTGCAGAGTATTCGAAGGGTATGAGGACCGTTGGAAGATTTCCGAAGGACACTTCCGAATAGAAGCCAATGACGAATTATTTCAAAGAAATTGGAGGACACTTCAGGATGAAATGGACCTGGACAAAAAGTCCGCGGAAATTATCCCGAAGACACAAAGACCTGCAACAATTTGTATAAAGGAACCTTCCGAAGGAATTAAAGCAAGGTTAAAAGACGAGCAAGTCTTCAGGGATCGACGTTGCAAGGAGTGTTACAAGAATGCCGAAGGCAATAAGATCACGCTAACATGCCGAAATTTAACGCACAACACAAAGGGTAAAGATTGAGCATATCGAGGACAATAGAAAGGAGCAAAAGCGAACCCATGATATAGAAAGCAGCGAAATGTGAAAAGGGAAGAAAATAACCTCGATGGTTAATGGCAAAGCAAGACTTAAAATTCATGCTACTCTAAAAGATCAACGACGCACGTTTGATCGGTGCATTAGATCCAATGGTGCGAAGCAAAGCCAGATTACCCTCCAAGTGCACGTGAATTTGACAAGTGTCAAGAGGTCATAAGGAAAGATCCAACAAAGACAAGAACGTGAACTTGGCACGATGAAAGAAATAAAAAGCCCGCATTTAATGTCTTCTAACTATCTGTAAAAGAACAGTTGGAACAGGTGATGAACTCGATATCTCTTCACGGAGCTCGAGATTAATCAATCTAATTGATTGAGGAAGCAACGCAGTTAAGAACAATAGGAGTGCACATGCCAAAGATAGTAAAGACATTTGAATGTTGTTTGAAGCATGAATCGAGACATGAAGTAAAAGTCACATTGAATGCAGATCAGAAGCTTGATCCAGTTAAGCGCAGTTGAAGTGTGAACATTTTACAGATAGAAACCTTAAAATGCATGTCTATATATGCTACGAACAGAATATTTGAAAGTGTCTTTTGTTGCTGCTGCGATAATAATTAGAGTGTTAACTCAAAAATTATCGAGTAAGGACATATGCAGACAGCGTAAAAAGGCAAAGCACATAAGGTGTGTCAATATAGAAGATATCTAGACACAAGGAGATAGAGGCAAATAAGACAGAAGGCACATAGCGTGAAGGTGCAGTTACAGACAAGACTTGTAACAGAAAACTAAACAAGATTCATTTTGAATCTCTTTTGTAATCTGAAGTTGTAGCTTCATTTTCTCTGATAGTTTGGTGCCATCAGATAAACTGAGTTGGTGCTCAGTTAGGAAGTTGATGCTTCCTTAGAATGGGTGCTCTTGAATGTAACCAGTGAGGTTTGTCTGTGAGACATCTTTTCTGTGACGTTGGATTAGAACAGTGCTTCTAACAGCTTTTCTCACCGTGGTTTTTCCTTTTGAGTTTTCATATAAAAATCTGGTGTTGAACATTCTTATGTGTATGTATGATCTTTGTTTTTGTTCTTTACTTTGCATATACATTCTGTATCTTTTTTAAAAGTTTTAAGAACCAAGTTTGAGCTCATCTACTGATTCACCCCCCCTCTTAGTACATAGTGTGTTCAACAATTGGTATCAGAGCCAATGTTCCTTAGGAGAAGTTTAATCAGCTCAGGTAGATCATGGTTAGTGAACACAATGGCCTGCCAAGAATGATCTTCATCAAACAAGGCTCCTCTGTTTGATGGGTCTAACTATGCTTTTTGGAGCATAAGAATGGAAGCATACTTGTCTTCACTAGAGTTTGATGTATGGATGTCAGTGGTAAATGGTTATACAGCTCCTGTTGTAACTCCTATTGATCAAGCGGCCAAAAAAGCTTATGAGAACAATGCGAAAGCAAAGAATGTTATTCTTTGTGGGTTGTCAAACTCCAAGTTTGTCAAAGTTATGCACTGTCAGAGTGCAAAAAACATTTGGAATAAGTTAAAAAGTATCTATGAAGGAGAAGTCAAAGTGAAACAGGCCAAGCTGCAAATGCACAAAAGACAGTTTGAAAGTCTGAAGATGAATAAAGAAGAGAAGATAGCTGACTACCTCCTCAGGGTAGATGAAATAGTCAATGCCATAAGAGGACTTGGAGAAACAATAAAAAAATCGACTATTGTCAAGAAGGTTTTGAGATCCCTTCCTTCAAGATACGACTCCAAAATTTTGGCTATTGAAGAAGCAAGAGATTTGGACAAGTTTACTGTGGACGAACTACATGGAACGTTTACAGCCTACGAAATGAAAATGGGAGAGACAGACACGATCAAGAGAGAAGCAGCGTTCAAAGTAGTAAACTCTGCAAAAGAAAAAACCTCTGTGCTTGATTTTGAGGAGACTGATGTGAAGAAGCCAATTTTGTCAAAAAACTGAAGAGAGGATCAGGTAAGTATAAAGAAAAACTTCCGTTAAAATGTTTTAACTGCGACAAGGTAAGACACTTCGCTACAAAATGTCCATACAATAAGGACAACTCCGAGCAAGTAGAAAGTATCAAAAAGGTGAAACCGCATTATGCTAAAAGGAAAAACTTCTTCAAAAACAAAAAGAGGTTATATATAAAAGAAGATAGTGACTCAGTGGGAGAGAGTAATAGTGATAGCTCTGACGATGAGCATGACTGTGCCTTTCTAGCTGAGGGAGATGAGTTTCTATTTATGGCAGATCATCTCTCGCCTACAACAATTGATGTTATACAAGGAAAGGAGGCCCCAAGGTGGTAATTTTTATATGATGTCATATCTTTTAAATGCAATTATAAGGATTGTCTACAGACACGATGAGGTTCACCTCCTTGAAGCAAAAATAAAATGAAGATGAAGATTGGGATGAAGGAGATGAAGGTGAGATTGATCTTGAAAGTGAATTTGTTTGTGCTCTTGATGTAATTGAAAATCTGAGAAAAGAAAACTCAACGCAGAGGAAGCATTGAAAAGAGCTTGAAAAGGCTAATCAAATGATTGTGACACTAAAAACTCAAGTTGAGGAAGCCAACAGGATAGGAGAAGTCGTCAAGATGGATCTCTAGTAGAAATCCAACGAATACATGAGACTTGAAGCATAAGTAGTAACCTTGAGAAAATAACTTGAGAAGGCAAGAGACCAAATAAACAAAATCTTAAAGCTGACGAAAGGATCAGAAGTTCTTAGTGAACTGATCAATGCTCAAAAGCCTTCAAATCAAAGGTCAGGTCTTCGATACGATAAAAAAAAATGATCATCAGCGTGTACATCAATGAGCTTCTATGATAACTTCAAAAAAGGAGAAGCCAAAGCTATGAACGAGAAGATCAACAAAGGAGCAACGAAGGTAAAGATCAAAAAGAACATAAAGACTAATCCAAGGAAAGATGCAGAAGGATACATCAAAGTGGCAGACCTAAAAAAGTAGAAAGGTAAGAGTTTTCGGTATACTGCACCAAAGAACGTTATGACCAGGTACATTCCTTCCTTTTATGGTTATTGTTTTAGCTGTAATCAATTCGATCATAGGGCTATTGATTGTAGAGTTTTTCTTACTAAAAGATTTAATTTTGCTAGTATAAATTCATTTGCTCCTTTGATAGATTCAAATTTAATATGTTACAATTGCAATAATTCTGGACATATAGCAAGTATTGTAGAGCAAACATTGCAATGACAAGAAATTACAGTTTAGGCAAAAGCAGGGCATTAAATGAGAACAGAGTTTCAAAGGCCACTTTTAAAGAAAGGAAAAACGCAAATGAGAGACCCAAAAAGATGTGGAAAGTGAAAGATCAATCCCCGATTGCTCAAACGACACTCCATGTCAAAGAGCAAAACTTGTGGGTCATAGACAGCGGTTGCTCAAAGCATATGCAAGGAAGGAACTGTCAGTCTAGGAGATAACACTGCTGTCAGAATAAGAGGTAAAAGAACATTTCACATAGATGGCAAGCTTTCTACACATGACGTCTTGTATGTTAAAGGACTTAAACATAATCTCTGAAGTGTAAGTCAGATGTGTGATAATTGTTATGAAGTCATATTTAATGCTGAAGGTTGTAAACTAAAAAGAGCTGAAAAAACCATTGCACAAGGAAGAACTGAAAGCAACATATACAACTTGATTGAAGTAAAAGATGCAAGTTGCCTCATGGGAAAAATCAATGAGAGCTGGTTATGGCATAAAAGAATGGGTCACGTCAACTTCGACAATCTAGTCACAGTATGTTCTAACAAGTGTGTTAAACATATGCTCAAAATAATCAAACCCGCAGACATCACATGCAGAGCGTGTGAACTAGGAAAACAGACAAGGATCAGATTTGAAACGAAAGAATATGCAACTTCAAAACCCCTACAAGTAGTTCATATAGATTTATGTGGTCCTACTAGGACAAAAGGATCTAAAGGTGTATACTACTTTATGGTGTTTATAGATGACTTCTCAAGGATGGTATGGGTAACATTTTTGAAAGATAAATCACAAGCCTTTGAAAGATTTAAAATCTTCAAGGTTATGGTTGAGAACGAAATAAGAAGAAAAATCAAATGTTTAAGATCAGACAAAGGTGGAGAATTCACCTCCAACGAGTTTATAGAATATTGTGAAAAGCATGGGATTAAGAGACAATAATCTGTTGCAAGAACTCCACAACAAAATGTAGTTGTAGAAAGAAAGAAAGAACAGAGCTGTGAAGGAAATGGCCAAAACAACGCTGAAAGAGGCAAAACTTTCTGATGGATATTGGAAAGAGGTAGTTCAAACAACAGTATATATCCTTAATAAAGTTCAACTTAGGGTAAAGAGTGATAAAACCCCATATGAACTGTGGTTTGAAAACCTGTTTTCGTAAAATATTTCAGAGTGTTTGGAAGCAAGTACTACATCACAAGAAAAGAGGCCAAACTTGGAATTTTTGAGTCAAAATGTGATGAAAGAATTTTTATTGCATACTCCACTCACAGCAAAGCCTATGTGTGTTACAACAGACGACTGCATAAAATAGTTGAAAGCATCAATGTCAAAGTAGAAGAAGGATTCAAACAAGTTGAGCCTAATGAGGATATCAGAATTGAAGAATCAGAAGGAGCAGAAAATGAAGTAGAAGATAGTGAAGAGGAGGAAGAAAAGAGTATAAGGGCACATGCAAGGTTTGTTCAAAAAGAACATCCCAAAGAGCAAATAATTGGCAACAAAGATGAGAGTGTTCAGACTAGGAGAAGAGCTGTAATAAACAAGGAGCAAGTAAATTTTGCTCTACTCTCAGAAATTGAGCCTAAGACCTTCAATGAAGGCAACAAAGATGAAAACTGGATAACAGCCATGGAAGAACTCAGTGAAATTGAAAAGAATAAAACTTGAGAATTAGTTCCTAGACCCTCGAACAAGAATGTAATAGGAACTAAGTGGGTTTATAGAAACAAACTCAATGAAGATGGAGCAGTCATAAGAAACAAAGCTAGACTGGTGTGCAAAGGATATGCACAAGTAGAAGGCATAGATTTCGAAGAGACATTTGCCCATGTGGCAAGACTAGAAGCTATAAGAATGTTCTTGGCATTCTTTATTCACAAGAAATTCAAGGTATATCAAATGGATGTGAAGTCAACATTCCTAAATGAAAACTTAGAAGAAGTGTACATTGAACAACCAAAAAAAATTCAGTTAGCAGAGGAAGAAAATTATGTGTGCAAACTAAAGAAAGCTTTGTATGGTTTAAAACGGGTACCTAGAGCATGGTATTCACGATTGGCTCAATACCTGCAATGACAAGGTTTCAGAAAAGGGTGTGTAGACAGCAATCTGTATTATAAATCAGAAGGTGAGCATACATTGATTGTTGTTGTCTATGTGGATGATATTATCTTTGGAGGTGGTGATAGTAACATGTGCAAAGAATTTGCTACGCAAATACAAAATGAATTTGAAATGTCAATGCTGGGAGAACTCTCCTTCTTTCTTGGTTTGCAAATTACACAAACTAATGAAGGGGTATTCATATCTCAAGCTAAGTACACGAAGGAGATGCTCAAGAAATTTGGAATGGAGGACAACAAACCAATTGATACTCCCATGATGACTGGTCGCAAGCTAAGCAAGGAAGATGAGTCTCCTGATGTAAATAATACGCTGTATAGATCAATGATAGGTAGCCTATTGTATCTAACAGCATCCAAATCAGACATCATGCAAGCAATGTGCATGGTTGCACGGTTTCAAGTAGCCCACAAAGAATCACATGTTAATGCTGTAAAAATAATTTTCAGGTACATCAAGAGCACAATTGACTATGGGTTGTGGTACCCAACTAGTGAAGATCTTACTTTGGTTGCATATATTGATGTTGATTGGGCAGGAAGTGTGAATGACAGAAAAAGCACTAGTGGTGCATTCTTTCTAGGTAACAGACTTGTGTCTTTGTTGAGCAAGAAGCAAGAATCGATTGCATTCTCTACAGCTGAAGTAGAGTATGTCACAACCACTGCTTGTTGCACTCAAGTCTTGTGGATGAAGCAAACTCTTAAGGACATAAAGGTAGAATATCAAGCACCTATCTCAATTTTTTGTGATAGTTCAAGTGCCATAAATCTGTCCAAGAATCTAGTGATGCATTCCAAAATCAAGCATATCTCCATAAAATATCATTGTTTGATAAAAAATTTAGCAAGTCAGGAGGTCACAATGGAATATGTGCCAACCAAAGATCAGATTGCAGATATCTTCACCAAGCCTCTCCCCAAGGAGCAATTTGAGTATCTGAGAGAGAAGTTGGGAGTTGTAGCTCCCACCCCATATCACTAGACTCTTGTGATAGGTTATAAGTCTAGGGGGAGCATTGCAAGCATATTATTAACTCCTGGATTAAGATTGAAGGCAACACTGTTGTGTACTTTACACATCATTTGCCATTTGATGTTAAGGAGAAAACTAAGGTATGTTGGATCTAGACTTCTATGCTCATCTATGTAAGAGATATCTATTGTTGAGTCGTCATTCAGATCAATGCTATACCCAGGATTGGTTGAAGCATATGAAAGCTAGGAGTGTCATAGGAACAGTTTAGGTCGGTGTGCATTATCCAAGGTGGAGTCTTTCTTCATAATGCTCTATCCAGACAGGGCCAAGGATCAGAACAGCTCAGCAGCCAGTAAAGTAGCAGTTTGTCTTATTGGTTTAGCAAACACTCTTTGTCATTAATGTCAAAGGAGGAGAAATCATAATAAGAGCAAGCAAGCAGAATGAGAAGGGAAGTTTGAAGATGTTTTTGCTCTTGAGGGTGTTTTGCCATCAATGACAAAGGGGGAGATTGTTGGCAATTTGAGCAAGGAGACAATTGACAGTTTGAATATCATGATCCAGAAAGCAGTCTGAGGACTGAAGAATTGTCATTCCCATCTAAAGCAGCATGGAATTGTCATTGATGTAAAAAGTTGATGTCATTGATATTGTATTTGATCATGCATTAATGCCAAAGTTTGAGTTGAGCAGACTTGTGGAGTAAATCGGGTTTGTGAAGTGCTCTTACTTATAAAATAAGTAAAGCAGTTTTGAAACTCCGAACTGGTCTAATAAAGTTGGTCGGGTTTATGGAACGACTTTACTTCTTTCATGTTTTTAAGTTGAAAACCCAAAGTGGTCTAGAGGAGTTATTTGGGGTTCTGAAGTGACTTCACTTGGTTGGGATTCTGGAACGACTTTACTTCTGTATGCTTTATAAGTAAAGTAATGTTAAGATCCCGAGTTGGTCTGGATTTTGGAACGACTTTACTTCTGTATGCTTTATAAGTAAAGTAATGTTAAGATCCCGAGTTGGTCTAAGTGGAGGTTATCGGGTTTCCAGGATAGCTTTACTTCTCCTATGTTTATAAGCTAAGCTTTGTGGAAAACCCGAAAGGGTCCAACGAAGAGGTAATCGGGGATTTGCAAGCACATTACTTCTTTATGTTGGTAAGCAAAGTAAAGGTAAAAACCTGAAAGGGTATAGACGAAGTAATTGGGATTTTAAAGAGGGACTGCTTCTCTCAAGTTGATAAGTCACATAATGTCAAAAACCTGAAAGGGTCTAGAAAAGGCAATTGGGATAAGTCAAAAAGGATGGAAAACGCGAAATAGTCTTGAAGAATTCCTTCGGAGGAATTCTTTAGGAAAAAATGGCAAGGACAATTCTTTCAAAAAAATTGTCAAGTCCTTTTCAGAAATTTGTCCTTTAACAAAAGTCCGAAGGGTACATTCAGAAAGTCCAAAAGGTATCTTTTGAACGTTTTGAAGGGCAAGTGGACCTTTTCAAAAAGTCCGAAGGGTATCTTTTGAACGTTTCGAAGGGCAAGAGGACCTTTTCAAAAAGTCCGAAGGGTATCTTTTGAACGTTTCGAAGGGCAAGTGGACCTTTTCAAAAAGTCCGAAGGGTATCTTTTGAACGTTGCAAAGGGTATGTGGACACTTGTAGAAAAGCCGAAGGGTAGATTGCAGAGAATCCAAAGTGTATGAGGACCGTTGGAAGATTTCCAAAGGACACTTCCGAATAGAAGCCAATGATGAATTCTTTCAAAGAAATTGGAGGACACTTCAGGGTGAAATGGACCCGAACAAAAAATTCATGGAAATTATCCCAAAGACATAAAGGCCTCCAACAATTTGTATAAAGGAACCTTCCAAAGGAATTAAAGTAAGGTTAAAAGACGAGCGAGTCTTCAGGAATCGACGTTGCAAGGAGCGTTACAAGAATGCCGAAGGAAATAAGATCACGCCAACATGCTAAAGTTTAACTCACAACACAAAGGGTAAAGATCGAGCATATCGAGGGCAATAGAAATGAGCGGAAGCGAACCCAAAGGAAATAATGCGAAAAGAGAAGAAAAGAAGCCCGATGGTTAATGGCAAATCAAGAATTAAAATTCATGCTGCTCTAAAATATCAATGGCTCACGTTTGATCGGTGCATAAAATCCAATGGTGCGAAGCAAAGCCAGATTACCCTCCAAGTGCACGTGAATTTGACAAGTGTCAAGAGGTCATAAGGAAAGATCCAACAAAGACAAGAACGTGAACTTGGCACGATGAAAGAAATAAAAAGCCCGCATTTAATGTCTTCTAACTATCTATAAAAGAACAGTTGGAACATGTGATGAACTCGATATCTCTTCACAGAGCTCGAGATTAATCAATCTAATTGATCGAGGAAGCAACGCAGTTAAGAACAATAGGAGTGCACATGCCAAAGATAGTAAAGACATTTGAATGTTGTTTGAAGCATGAATCGAGACACGAAGTAAAAGTCACATTGAATGCAGATCAGAAGCTTGATCCAGTTAAGCGCAGTTGAAGTGTGAACATTTTACAGATAGAAACCTTAAAATGCATTTGTCTATATATGCTACAAATAGAATATTTGAAAGTGTCTTTTGCTGCTGCTGCGATAATAATTAGAGTGTTAACTCAAAAATTGTCGAGTAAGGACATATGCAGACAGCGTAAAAAGGCAAAGCAAATAAGGTGTGTCAATATAGAAGATATCCAGACACAAGGAGATAGAGGCAAATAAGACGAGAAGGCACATAGCGTGAAGGTGCAGTTACAGACAAGACTTGTAACAGAAAACTAAACAAGATTCATTTTGAATCTCTTTTGTAATCTGAAGTTGTAGCTTCATTTTCTCTGATAGGTTGGTGCCATTAGATAAACTGAGTTGGTGCTCAGTTAGGAAGTTGATGCTTCCTTAGAATGGGTGCTCTTGAATGTAACCGGTGAGGTTTGTCTGTGAGACATCTTTTCTGTGACGTTGGATTAGAACAGTGGTTCTAGCAGCTTTTATCACCGTGGTTTTTCCTTTTGAGTTTTCATATAAAAATCTGGTGTTGAACATTCTTATGTGTGCGTATGATCTTTGTTTTTGTTCTTTACTTTGCATATACATTCTGTATCTTGTTTAAAATTTTTAAGAACCAAGTTTGAGCTCATCTACTGATTCACCCCCCGTCTTAGTAGATAGTGTGTTCAACATAATATGCATTGGAAAGCTCATTGAACGAGCTAGTTTATATGCCCTACGTATATGCCTTCAACAACTATGTAGGGCATCCAACTAAATTTCAGGGTCAAGAAAATGTTCTAAAAGGCCTCTAAAATGCAAAATACCAAAAAATAGAAAAATTGTATATTTATATTTTTGTGAGTTTCAGGTCATCACAAAAACTCTCAACTTCTTGGAAAGCACTTGTTTCATGGCTCTTCACATTCTAGACAAATCACTTCATATTCTATTTTTAGACTTTTCATTGCTAAAAATAGTTATATAAGAGATGCCAATTTAATTGTAAAAATAATGGAATGAATTGTAAGAAGATAGAGTACAAAGAGTCTTGTAGCTTCTCATCTCTTCAAAGTTCATAGAGATCACTACCAATTTTTAATATGCAAAACAAAGAGTGGTAGCTTCACATCTCTTCTCAATGATTTCTACCTTATTTTTGCAATAGCATAGGAGAAATAGATCGCATCTATTCTCAAAGATAGCAGTTCACATCTCTTCTCAAAGATTTCCGTACACAACTCCCATATCAATGAAGAAGAAAATTATTTTACTCAGATTTTGTTCTCTCTATGTATATTTTGTTTTTGTTCATTCACGGTTCATTCAATTGCAGATTACAATATTATTTTATTCTGCAAATCACTTTCGCCTCTAACATGTTAAGTTTCTACAATTTAGTGTGTTGTCCACCGGATTCCCGGTCTAATCCAAATTGGTGGCATCAAAGGAGGAAAAAAATCATGCATTTTGCAGGAATTTTGCAACTCATGGGGAAAGTGAGCAAGGGAAAAACAGCAGGAGGGCCCAATTCAAGATATCTATTTTTGACACCGTGGAATGAGCATGAGTCACTCCTTGAAGAAAATCAATGAATTAAAGGTGAAAACCAACAATTGTAGACCAACCTTAACATCATCATGGAGCACACGATGAATATGCAAAAGAATCTTTCCCAATTCGGAAGCCCTATCATTGAAGGATTACTTTGAGCAGAAGAAAGGTTTAATGAATCTATGCACAAGCCTCAACAACTTGCAGAAAAAGAAAACATTTGTGATGCAGTACGAAAGGACCTAACCATCCTATAAGATGAATTCAGAAAGATTAAAGGGAAGAAGCCATTTGTTGTAGTTGCACAGATAGAAACAAAGGAAAACATTGTATGTTATTTTGGTTCATCGTATCTTGATCATTCTCCGTATTTATTTGGCAGCTTTGAAAAACACGCAAAAAGCATTGGTTTCAATTTGTTAAATAAAAAGGGATACACTCATTACAGAATTCAGAAACGTCTCAAAAAACAATAAGGCCCAAGATTTTTGGTCTTGGGTACACTGCAGAATCTTCTCAACCCACCACAAGTCCTGCTTTCATTAAAGAAGACATGTGAACATCCTACTCAAATCAATGCACACATTCTACTTGCACACACGGAAGGTCATTTTTTTCATCACATCAATTGGAGTTATTGTGGTAGAAGATGTCATGATTCTAGTCATTGTTGGAATCTCCATCCTTGTGAATTATGTGCAAAGTTCAACCATGGTTCGCTAGCATCCCTACATATAGGCCTTCAAAATCAATCAAAATGAATTTTAAATAGGTCACCCCACTCAAGTGGAAAGAAATTACTTTTGCACTCAGCTATTTCTATGTTCATTGTATATCACTAGTACACCACCTTGTTGTGGCCATATCTCCTAGCTTATAGATCGGAATTGAAAACTGTAATATGCACTAGAAACCACATCAAACGAGCTAGTTTAGATGCCCTTCATATATGCCTTTGTTAACTATGCAGGGCATCCAACTAAAGTTTAGAGTTCAAAAAACACTCCAAAGAGCCTCAAAACTGTACAAAAATACTTAAAAGTTGTATTTTTGAGAGTTTCACATTGTAAGAAAACCTCTCAACTTCTTGGGGAAACGTTTTTCATGACCTTTCACATTCTAAGTTGAATTACTTTGTATTCTATTTTTAGACTATTCATTTCCTACTAGAAATAGCTATAAAGGAGATGCCAATCGAAAGGTAAAAATAATGAAATAATTTTTAGGAAGACAAAGTCTTGTAACTTCTCATCTCTTCATATAGAATGCTACCATTTTGTAACATGCAAAACAGAGGGTGATAGATTCAAATCTCTACCAAAAGATCACTACCTTGTTTTGGTAGCACAAGAGAAATAGCTTGCACATCTTCTCAGAGATAACAGCCCACATCTCTTCTCAAAGATTACAGCTCACATCTCTTCTCAGAGATTGTTGTACATACATCCCATATCAATGAAGCGGTAAATTATTTTATTCAGAATTTGTTTTTTATGAATATTTTATTTAGGTTCATTCATGGTTCATTTTGTTGCAAGTCTACAATGTTTTTATATATAGGTACTTCGCTTTTGACCAAAGCTCAAAAACCATCAACAGCCACAACCGGCCTCCAATACAATACTAAGATTTGAACTTGGGTGGTGCTTGTAACAACCAAGTCACTTTACCAACTCATCCACATCTCATCGGTTTAAGTCTGCAATGTTATTGTATGCTACAGTTGTAATTAAATTGCTTATGTGTATAACACGTTAAGTGTCTGCAATTTACTGTGTTGTCCATCAGATTCTTGATCCAATCCGGATCATTTGTGACTCAAACCCATTGGATAGTCTAGGGGTTCAAACCATCATTATTCATCTACTAGCTACAAAAGAAGTATTGAAAGTATCATAAGAGTATGGCATTCTATTAATGAATGCTAATTGTCCCAAACAAGGATTCCAAGAGTCCTCACAAAGCAACAACCTAAAACAGGAGATGCAAAGATTGCAGTTGAGAATCAAGTCACTCTAGATCTGTAGCATAACTTAATGATAAGAGACTATTCATGCAGCCCAAAACAATAACTTTTCACCCATAATTTCCAAGTAAAGATTGACTTGGTTTCCCTTATTATTGATAATGGTAGTCAGAAAAGCCTTGGGTCTCAGAATTTGGTTGCAAATCTACATCTTCCCACTACAACCCACCCTAAGCCCATCATTTGAGTTGGGTGAAAGATGATATGAATCCAACCTTGGTACAAGAAGGATTTTTATTCACCTTTGCCATTCAACCCTATAAAAATACAGTTAAATGTCATGCCACTCCACTTGATTGTTCTAAACTACTCTCTTGGGTTACATTACCAATTTCATCATCATGACATTAATGATGGGTGGCACAATACATAAGATCCAGAAGGATGATAAAGTGTACAATCTTGCTGAAATATACCCAACTAATTTTGGAAGCAAATTTTTTTCAAAAATGTCTTTTCATTTGTGCAGGCATTTCGTCAAACAGTTGACATAACATGATTTCTGAGTTTCTCTGATTTGGGTTTGTTGCTTGTGTTTACCAATGGCATATGATATTTATTTAACCACAATATCACTCTTACATTACATAAAAACTTTCATCATATCAACATTCAAATATCAAATGGCAATGACAAGGAATGGAACTGATTTTTATAACATTTAATGCTGATACAATATGTCCCAAAATGATGATAAATCCGAAATACAATATGCAATATAGACATCAAGACCCAACCTCACATGAACAGCAGCAACCAACCATTCTTATTGCTGCCAAATAGGGGTGCGGCTGCCTGCATAGATGGTACGACGACCTTGTATGGAGTACGACACCCTTGTGGATGCTCACGCCTACTGCAAATGAAGACCACTCTGTTCGCCCTTCCTCCAGCACCTTCTAACGCTGCCACTAATGACTTTTTGACCCCAATCGCTCCTCCCAAAAAATCACACAGTCACCTCACAAGCACAACCAGGTTATAACATGAACGTCCAACATTAATGCCTCTAATTCGTACCACTTTGTCCCACTTATCCTCTTTAGAAAATATGCAGATTTAACCTTCCAATCTTCTTTCAATGACCTCTGAAAATGTATCAATAAATCCCACTTCAAATTTATCTCCGAATGAGACTTCACAAATTTGCCATTAATCGTCCCTGTGAAAGATTTGGATAATCTTTCCAACTTTAGCTAGGGTAGAATCGTTTCACCACCGAAACTAGAACCCTAAGCCAAGAACTTGAGAGCTCTCACAAAATCCAATATGAGAAATAAAATAGCATTAATGAGAAATGAGCCTCTAAACTCCCTTTTATAGCACTTACTCTATTTCCCGCTCAAAATAATAATAAAGTGACTTTTATAAAGTTACTTTTAAATATTTCCTCAAAGTCACTTTATAACACTTTTTAATTAAAACTCCATTTACATCCGAAAATGACCTTTTAATTAAAATAGTCATAACTTGACATGCAAGCCCCCTGTTTATGCATCCATGATTTAAAACATTTCATCCCAGTTCTGACGAGTTATAACACTAAGGGATCTATTAAATATTTTAATTAATATTTGGCAACCTTCGTAAAATTATTAAAATAAAACTATTAATGTACTCATTTTGCGAAAACTGTTGGAATGCATCGAAATCGAAAACTAACTACACTGGAGTAATCATGATGAAGAATAATGATAAACGGAGCCATCCGACTGACTTTTTATAAATAGATGCCCTCTCCAAGATTCTTGGAGAGCACACTGGAAGCCAAAAATATCTGAAAGCATCATAGAACTCTTCTAAACTATCTGAGCTCCCTGGTAATGTCAAATTACCCCTCTAATCAGGGTGACGCAACCCTAAAAAGTCATCTCCAACTACAGAGCAAGAGAACCTCCCTTCCCAAAGATTGTTTGTCCTCAAGCAATGCCACTATAACCCAAAACTCAAAAGATTGTACCAGGTTAAAACCAAGAACGACCCCAAGGTCTCAAGTCAACCTAGGAGATCTGTACTACCATCCTCTCAAGGCATCGACGTACAAGGTACGAACACAAGAGACATGAAAACCACCGATAAGAAGAGCAATCAGATATAGCAAGAAATCAGGGCACCCCTCGAAGAATTGCTCTTCCAGGAAACTAATCCAAGGCACCATGGGAACAAGCTCAAGAAAGTCAACATCGACTCTCTCTTTCCCAACAACTATTGGTCTACAACCCAATGTGATCCCAGAGTTCCAAGTTAATCTTAGAAAGGTATCACCATGTTAACGTTGCGTCACTTTGATCATAACTGTCTGGCCATTATGAGCATGTTGCATTCTCCTCTCCTAGAACCCTGAAGAGTAATCATCATTAAATCCCATATTGAAATACCAAAAAAAACTTAAATCCATACCAAGAGACATCCTACCAAGGCATTTTCATGAAGTCCAAAGCTGCAATCTCCTTGCTAGACTCGATCCTGAACAATGGAAAAGAAAATCTCCCCAACCATAATACATAAATCTCAGCAAACCCCCTCATGTTATCCCTAAAATGAAGCTGATCAAACACTGTCAAGGGGTTGTTAAAGAAGATATCAGCAAGATAATCTCTAAAATTAGCCATCCAAGAAAGACCTCTGCTACTAGAAACTAAAAAGGTATCAATGACACTTAACCTTCAAGTGTCAAAGGAAAAAACCCGAATACTCCAACACACCCAGCATATCATAAAATCTCCCACAACCAGCTGCACCATAGCTTGCAAGAGCTCAAAATCCATCTGCCCATGGACTGAAGTCACTATCATCAATGTGGAAAGGCAAGGGAAGCAATCAACAATACGAAACCCTTTTGTAAATATAGGAGTCGAAAGTATGGAAGTAGCTAAAAATTCATCTCCTATGACGAGATCAGCTCTACCTATCAATACAAACCACCAATATCTCAATTGTTGGTCTGAAGAAGCTCGTCAATGCATCTGCGTGACATGAACTGTAGTCCAATGTAAATTGATGGGAGAGTGGACAACAATATCACTACTGAAATTCGGCTCACAATTCCAATTCTGACTTAACTCCATACTGCTAGGGACTGTACCTGGTTCCCAAATCCTATGATCGACTCCAATCTCATCACTGGAATCAAAAAGAGCTCCATCATCCCAATATGGCATCTGCTTTGCATACTTTATGCTCTAAGGTTAGGACAACACTTTGGTCAAAAGGAAATTCATCCCAAATTGGTTCATCATATTTTGGTTCAAAAACACCTGGATCCCATGTATCTATGAGCTAATGTTTTCTATCTAAAAGAGTATGCTCGTTGTGTACCTCTTGAGTGGTTGATTCCCTGAACGAATCACTCTCCAAATCAATGAGACTAAAACTATCATGAGCACTCCTCTCCATAGGCTCTGTTTGGAAATCAAACCAATACCCATATGAACTATCATCACAAGAGTGAGATAAGAAACCATCATCATAGGCTGATTTCGAGACTTCAACATTTTTACCTTCAACACGCTCTTCTTCTGAAAGTGCATTAGTGATCTCAACAATGTCATCATTTGCATCTACTCCAGTAGTGCCATCAAGGAACCCGGTAGTCACAAAAATCCCATTAGATTGGTTTGGACTTACAATCAAGGATATTGTTTTGTCTTTTCCCTCATGCACCAACTCATCAATAGTAGTTGCATGCATGTCTAAGAGGCCAACCTGGGTTTCTGCCATACATTCCTCATGTGATAAGGCATCTTCCCCATCCAAAGTTTCTAATATGAATTCATCTTCTTCCTCATGCTCCTCATGGGCTAAGAAAGGCTTCAACTTCTCCTCACACTGAGCAATTACCCATTCAACTAGGACCTGCTTCACAGATAAGGATTTTTTATCACCCTCCAACATGTTAGCCGATAAGATAGAATAAAGAGATTGTGGCACTGTTGACTAAATTTGACCCTGTAGGTCAAATTGGAGCCCCTATAGGTAAAAACTTGGTCTTTAGATGTTTTAGGGGGTCTAACATTTGGTCATAAGATATATTATAGGTTATTTGATGGAATTTAATGTCCTATTAGCCTTGGTCAATTAGTCTTTTAGTCATTTTATCATTTTGAGTCATTTAGGGGTCATTAATGCAAGTGGCATGGTTCCCAAGGTGCCCAGATGTCTTATTTTCTTTTCAAGCATCCAAAAACTCAGTTTACCTGTCAGGGATGTCAGTTACATCAGAATCTTGCAGGTTGTTTAACTGAAATTCAAGAAACCAACTAAAAAGGGGAGCATTTGGCACTTGTACAACTCATGGGGAAGTGTCACATGGGAAGAGATCATGGAAGGCCTCTTCATTTTCCTCACACTCATCTCAATGCTTGACATGCTCTGGAAATGTCATTTTTAAACCAAAACAGTTATGCTCCTTTGCTTTCCTAGACAAACAAAAGTGAATTTCAGGTTTGTGCTTAGTATGGACAGCTCAAGAGGTTTCAGGGAAAATGCTTTTGAGAAGTGATAGTACACTCGGAGACCTTCATTTCCATTACAAGAGTTTGAAAAATGGTGGCATGTGCTTTATGAACCATCCTCATGAAGTTGATTGTGTTTTTTTGCTTGTTGTTTCATGCACCCTATAGGTTTTGCTCCATTTTAGTTAAGTATGTACGAACAAGTTAGTGATGATGACTCCAGAGGATGTTGGCTACCTTCTCAGATGGTCTCCATACTTGGTTTCATCTTTCATGGTGTTTTGATGGGCAAGTTAGTCCTTGTTGAGAGGAAGGTGCCACTATGTGTAGTCTCACTCAAAGTTCTTGTTTGCAGAACGTTGGTTTTCTATAGAGGTCTCATGTAGTTGGAATATGGTGTCCCACAGGTCTCAAGGCTATATTATCATCTCTCTCCATGTTTAGTCTCGTAACACCATGTCTTGATCAAAGATGCAGTCATGAATACCTCACAGCCAACTCCCATCTACTCTTCAGCTTTAGTCATGACTTGTAAAGGTTTTGAGGACGTTTATAGAAGTGTGATGAAAGTTTCAGAGCTGTAGTATATCCTCTTAGAACATGAAATAGTGAGGTGAGCCTTCAGATAGTGAAGAAAATGCTATGGCAGTCATGCAACATACCCATTGTTTGCCTACATACATGAAAACATGCACCTACAGGTGCCCTCACAAGACCAAGCATGTTGAAAACCAAGTTTGGAGCTGACCAAGGTCTTTGTTAATGTAAAGGAGCTATTTCTAACCCTTGAGATAGGACTAGAACTTAGAAAATGGCCAAGCAATGCACATTATCCATACTTGTACTCAGTTTGCCATGGAATTGCACCTACAAGTGCCATGAAGGAAGAATTCATGTTGAAAAGAAGGTGTTGACACTTGTTTCAGGTGTTTTAGAATGTGAAATATATTTTTAGAAGTATGGAGGCAAGTTTGCAACTCATAAAAAGATCAAAGGCAATATGCACTGCTTGCAATTCTAATTACTGCATGTACAGTGAAAACACACCTACAAGTGACTTGGCAGAGAATTGGAAGAGCCATTTTGAGGTGTTAAGGCACATAATGTAACCCATTTTGAAGTTCTAACATGCTAAAGGGATCCTAGCATACACATCAAGAAGACTAGACTACTAAACAAAGTTGAAGTTACCTTCAAAGCATGATTGTGTGTTTGAGGCCCCTTATCCCTAACTTGGCAAAACAGAGAGCCTAGGGGTTTTGTGGAAGCTCTACAACAGGGTTGCAAATGACTTTTGATGCATCTAATGACCTTATTTGTAACCTCTTGCATAGACAAGTACTTGGCAAAATTTGAGAGGCAGATGGTCAGTGGAGGTTAGTTTTTTGTAAGCCCAAAGTTGTGCTTTTATGCACTAAAACCAGGCAATGACTGTTAGTAATTTGCCCTATCAAAGCCAAATTACTACCCCTACCATTCAAAACTTTCCCCATAATGGTCAAATTCCCTATACAGCTAGTCGAATTGGTGAATTATAGTCTAAAGGCATGAACAAAGCGATATGTATGCAATCAAAGTATCAAATACAATCATGATGAGGACCTACAACAATGCTACACAATCAAGTGTGTTCCAAGGGCAAGACACCTACAACAAGTTCAAAAAAGCATATCCCTACTCAAAATGTCACATACACTTATAAAGTTAACTTGCAAACCTAAAGGAGAAGTGATTCGTAAGGTGGGTAAAAGCCAATGAAGAATTAATCAAGCTACAGCCATTACGCCTACAGAAGATGTTCCCTACAGCAGTCTCCTATAAACATTCAATGAATGAGAGAACTATGTTAAAACGAAGGATTGTGAATAATGGTCACAAGCACTTCTTCGATTAGGCCATCCATCTAAGGGCCACCTACAACTCACAAAGGTACCAACAATCGAGTTTGATTGCCAATCAAACATTTGCTTCAATCTAGGATTTGAAGGCCATGGTGACAAGGTAACTAATGCATTAGGCATTAAGGAATATATATTAAGAGGATAGTTTCAAGTAAATCTACTGGTCTATATAGCCACAGCCATCCTTAAGATTAGACTTACAAGCCTGTAGGTTCACTTACAGATGAAAGCAAGGGATCGGAAGCAAGAGTATAGGTTTGTTTTTTTTGGACTTTACATCAAGTGTTTTCTTTCCCAAGTGTTTTCTTTCTTAGAATTCTTTCGAGCTAAGAGTGGGAACAATTTCCTCAAACTTTTTGTTCGAGGGAAAAGAGATTTCAAAGGACTTTGCAAGAAGTCCGAAAGAATTACAAAGGGCAGTTCAGCGAAGGGAAAAGGTGCAATTCAAGAATCCCAAAGGGTATGTGCCCTTCGGGAAGGTTCATTACAAAAATCCCGAAGGATATGTACCCTTCGAGAAAGCTCAAAACAGAAGTCCAAAAGGACAAGTTCAAGAAGTCCGAAGGATTTTCCAACTTTTCCGAAAGAAAAGCCAATTCAAAATTTCGAGGGGCTTCTTTTCAAAGGAACGGTCCATTACATTTTCTCGAAGGGTATGTACCTTTCGAGAAAGTTCATTCACAAAAATCCCGAAGGGCATCTCCAAGTTGTCGAAGGGCATTTTCGAAAAAAGGACGTTTTCAAGAAACCCTAAGGGTATTTGCCCTTCGGGAAGGTTCACTTCAAAATTTCAAGGGACATTACAAAAATCCCGAAGGGTATGTGCCCTTCGGGAAAGTTCATCTACAAGATTTAAGAAGGGTAGGTCACTTACAAATGGGCAGAAGGGAAGGTAATTCCTTCAGACTTTTTGTCCGAAGGAAGAAGGAAAAGACACAAGCAAATGGTTGCGGACAAAAAGTCCAAAGGAATTCCTTCGGACAAATTGTCCAAAGGAATTCCTTCGAAAAAGGGAGGGAAGCTCAAAAAGAATTAGTCCGAAATAATTCCCTTAGACAATTTGTCCGCAGGAAAATAACCAAGGAAAAGTCCGAAAGAAATGGATAATGCCAAGGGGAACTAATCCCGAGGAAAAGTCAGAGACCAAAACAAAGGCCCGAGATACCTTCGGACTTTTGTCCAAAGGAAATGAACAGTTCCTATGGGACCAAGCATGAAGGGAAAAATTCCTGTGGGAAAATAACCAAGGGAAAACTGAGAATGATAAAGCCCGAAAGGAAAGACAAACCAAGAGGAATAGACACAGAAAAGTCACAAACATTTTGTTCGAGGATATCAAGGAACAAATAGAGACAAAAGCCACAAGCAGATAAGGCCGAGAGAAATGCATGCATAGAAACAAAGAAACCGAGAACAGAAAGCCAGGAAATAAATTCAATTTGAATACATCTCTCACTCATCAAGATCCTTGTCCATGCAAATAAAGGCTACTTATTGTCAACTGGTCAAAGCTTCAGTTGGTTGTTTGACGAAATCACACTTCTCCTTGGTTTTCATGCAATCCAAAGCTTTCAACGTTTCAGGCAGTTCAAGCGGAGTTCTCCATCCAAGATGTGACATAGCTTTTCATGCAAGTGGAGACCACTGGAGGTTGACTGATCTTGAGTTGGAGTTGACTAGACACGCTTGTTACACATCTTCCTTGTTTTTCATGCAAAGTGGAATAATCTCTTCTTTCAACTTAGCTTTCAAACAAATCAAATGGAGTTCTTTATTTAGAGATTTGGTGTAGTTTTCCATGTAAAGGAGAAGTTTGACTTTCAATGGGCCCACCATCCACACTTCTATGCCAACCTTGGATTCATGCATGTTTGAAGATTTTTTGAAGAGTGTATGGTTTATTTTAAAAATTAACCTTTCAAACTTGGCCCCACCGCCATACTTCTACGCCAAAGTTTGGAAAAGCATGCAAATTTTGTAGAAGGAAAAGATTTTATTGAATTTTCTAATATTGTAAAAGGTGTTAAGTCTTGAGTTACTTAACCAAGACTAACCCTTTCCCTTTTTAGAACTACACTCAAGGTTATTTTAGGTTTTGAAAAGCTTATTTATCAGCTTAATCAAGCCATTTAGAAGGAGCCCTGAAGTTGGAAGAAAGAAATTGTAAGTTGGACCAGTGATCAATAAAGAATTTTTGTTCTGAATCTGAGTTTTGGAAAGAAGAATAGTGTGTATTTGATTGTGCATTAGCATATAAGTGAGTTCTCCTTTTGCAGGTCCCTTCCTCACCTATCTTTCTCTATCTCAACCTTTTGCAGGTCATTTGAAGAGGTTTTCAACCCTTCATCTGAAATATTTATGCTTAAAGGACAGAATTATAGATTTCATTTGATTATATGTGTGTATGGAATTTAGTAACTTCAGAGGATGTGAACAATTCAGGGGCATCTACCCATTAGATAGGATTTCCCATTTCAATTTTTTTCTCCCTTTTCACCCCAAAAATCACAGTAGTCAAATTTATTGAAAAATATAAAGGAAACCAACCCTCTCTGGAGGTTCTTCTCATCAAAGAGTCACCCACACTCTGAGAAGTTCCAATTGTATCTACTGGAGTGAGGGTGTGTTTGCATACCTTCAAATAGGGTGCACTCCAGAGTGATAACAATGACATCTATAGGGTTTGATCCAAAAGATACCTTCTCCATCCAAAAGTTACAACAACTAGACTAGGCCACTATGATGGAGTGATGCCAAATAGTGAAAGTGACTTTTTATGATCTAAAGGATCAAAGAAATAGAATATATACTGTCTCTTGATTCTTTTGGGCAATTTTAATACCCATACAAGGAACCTCCAAATGCCTATTCATGACCTTGCTCAAGATGAGTTATGCTCTTATGAGCTAGATCTTGAGGACTGCAGTTTAAAAAGATATTTTGCTAACAAGAATGCTACATTTATAGCCTATGGGAGACACCTCCTCCAGTTGGGTGAATCTTAGAGCCTCCACATCCTCAATGGGCTTCCTCCCTTCACCAACTCTAGTAGATTCATTTATTTCCCCCACAATGGTGGTGCGAGCATCATAGACTATGTTCTCACCAGCAGATCCATCATCCCTCATATCTGTGGCTTCCTTATTTTGCCTCAGCTCCCCCTTGATGACCATGTCGTCTTGACATTCACCCTCCATACTAGTTCTTACCCCTCCCTCCCCTCCCTTCCACCACTCCCCCCAACACTCAACACACCACAATCCAAATTGATCATGACTAAACCATTGATTATGTTGCCCATCTCTCCTTTCTTATGTCTAGATTTTACTCCCTCCCTCTTCCCATCACTGATTCCATGTATGAGTTTTTATGTCAAACCCTCTAGGATGCTGCCCTTGATTCCTGTCCCCACACTATACATTACTCCAAATCCCCTATCTATCATGGAACTTGCCCCATGAACCAGTGGTATGATAATGAGTGTAAATACCTTCATCATAGACTTCAGTTTTCCCTAACCAATGACCCTCTCTCCATACCCACCCTTCGTAGGGAATACCTTTGCCTTCTTCAACATAAGGATCAAAAGTTTCTTGCAGATCTCCACCACTCTCCTAAGACTTTTTGGCGTACTATTCTGCCGAGAAAAACAGCCATTTCCAACATCACACCCAAAGCTTGGGTCTCTTATGCCAGTTCCCTCTATGATGTTCCATCCCATCTTGTTGCCACTACACCCACTCCACCATTCTCCTATGTTTTATCCACTCCCTCCATCAAGAGACGTATTTTGAAATTATGCACCAGCAAAGCAGCTGATTGTGAAGGTCTCAAAGTTGAGTTCATCGAATACGGTGTGCATTCCCTTACCTTTCCCCTTGCCACGCTTTTTAATCAAGTGGTGTATTCTGGGTTCTCTTAGTCATGATTCCAACACATCATTCACCCTAATCATAAGTTTGTGGATCCCTTCATCCCTAACAGCTTTAGGACCATTATGATTGAGCATACATTTCCCAAACTTTATGCCACAATGTTAGACATGCATATGTCAGAATACTTGGAAAGGAATAACACTAGAGCTCAGGGGAAACTTAGCTTTAGAAGGGATTACCAAACTATTGACCACATCTTTACACTCTAGGCTATCATTGATGAAGCTCGTCAAAGGTCCTCTAAAGTATTTTATTGTTTTGTTGACTTCAAGAAAGCCTTTGACTCAGTTCCGAGACACCTACCTTTCCAGAAGTTGAGAGATTTTGGCATCCCAAATTCTATGATTACCGCAGCTTGGAGGCTTTATGAGATAGTCATTGGGTAGCTTCATACCTCTTACGGTTTGTTTGACTTTGTGAAGAGTACCATTGGGGTCAAGCAAGGATGTCCTCTCTCACCGACCCTTTTCAGCATATACAATGATGAGTTAGAGGAGTTTCTTCGGGAGCATGCCCATATGGATGATGGTTGTCTTTTACACATGGTGCTTATAGCCATCCTTCTTTTTGTGGATGATGTTGTCCTCCTCTCACACTTTGCAGAGGGCTTATAGCAACAACTTGATGCCCTTGCTTGCTTCTGTGAACTCCAACAGCTTGTGGTCAACTAAGTAAAACTAAGGTCATGATCTTCAATGTCTCTAAGCACTCTCTCTCCAGATTCTAGTTTTTCTAAAAAAGGGAACTTTTTGAGATCACATCAGCCTACACTTATTTGGGGGTCCAATTTTCTAGCCCATGTTTTAACATGAAGTTTGCCACACAACCATGCCTTTGCAAGGGGTATGCTTTTCTTTATGTTTTGGAACATCAGTGTTTCTAGATCCACTTCCAAGACATCCCTTTCAAGTTACATTTGTTTGATACTATCATCAAACCTATAGTTTTGTATGGTTCAGAGGTTTGGAACCTAGCCTAGGGTCAGTTGATTGGGCCCATATTGAAAGGGTCCAGACTCTCATGTTGCAACACATGGCCTGTTGCAAGCAGACAGTTCCTCAATGCATCATCTAAGCTGAATTTGCCGCCTAGTCACTACACCTTGAGACTATATTCAGGCTTACTTTCTACATCCAAAAACTCAAATCCCTGGGGGACTCAACTTTTGGTCGTGAGAGGTATCCCTACTTGGCACTTTGCTCTTCATAGAGGATTGCTTCACTAGTCCCCACCAAATGTCAACACTGTTGGTACTTTGAGACTAGGTTGCTCCTTTCTATTGGCATCTCTATTGATAGATTACCCCCTTTCACGTATTCCTTAGACACCCCTCTCGGGCTCCTTACCACAAAGGACGTCATCACTAGGTTTGTTAGAGAGGACATCTACATATAGTATACCCAGACTACTTGGATCTCCCCCCGTGAGCTGCTCAGCGCCAAGCTTGCTTTCTACACCGAGCAATCCTTACAAATGGTGGACAGTATTATTCGTTGCCCTCACTACCTCTAACACCATTGGTCTCACACCTTGAAGTTTCCCATTGGCCAAATGAGAGTTTGTTCTCACAAATTACGGGCTGTAACAAACTATCACATTCTCCATCAGGAATGGATCTGTCATCTTTGCTCCCTCCAGGAGGTGGAGACCAAGAACCACTTCATTTTTAGATGCCCCATTTATGATGAGATCTAGGGAATATATCACTGCCTCTACAGAGACTCATACAACAATCTAGCTATTTTCTTCAGATATACAAACCATTGGTGCCTAGCTCTCTATCTTCATGAGGTTGTTACCCTCTAACGTAGATTCCTATAGGAGGAACCTAGAGGCTCTAGAGCTCCCATATTAATCACTTCTTTCTTTCAACTGATCTAGGTGATTGGTAGTACCAAGCGTCCTTTGGAAACCGATACATCACACATCAACGATGATAGAACAATTAGATGGCGATTCTCTCAACGCATCATTACTACTCAAACTACTCAGCTCTCCAGGCCTGTTCTCACTCGACATTGTGGCTTTTCTCCACCCTGTCAGCATGGCTCTACCTCTCTCCGATGGCATGGATCTACTACTCGCCAGTTGCCCCCTAGACCATAAAGGAAAACTGATATTATGAGTTTCTTTTCTACTATAGGAGTTACAACGGCCTTGAATGTTAGGGGATCTTCTAGAGGAAGTGTCTTGTTTCCTCTAAGGATCCTCCAACCCTATATACTCACCGAACAACATTATCAAATCTCTCATCGTGATCGATAATGTCTCGGATGACTCCTCCACTTCAGACACAGACAAGGACATTCAATGAGATTTGCCTCCAATCTTCATTAGCACATCCTTTTGGGGCTTTTGTTTTGCCCCCCATTTCTATTTGTATTGGTTTCTTTGCCACTTGCGTTAGTGGCACATTGTTCTATTTTGTCTCTTGTGCTTTATTTCTTCGATTCGCCTCTAGGAATCTCGCTTCCTAGAAATTTCTATTGTTATTGGTTGTATCCTTCAGTCCCATTGACCTACTTTTGGTCATCTATGGACATTCATATAATTTCTTCCTTTCTTTCTTTCTAGAAGCTTCCTTCTCTTTCTTCTTCAAGAAGCTTCCATGCATACATAGTGCATACCTCTCTTCGTTTAGAAGCTTCCTTGTACACATTTCTCATTCTACAAGTCGAGAATGCAAATGACAATACAACATGTAGAATTACAACAATCTCTTGTGTTCTCTCTTGTTGCTTGGATTGTTCTTATATCACAAGGAGTTATTTGTGCAATAGGAGGGACGTGCGTTAAGTTCTAGATGATTACTTGGCTAGAAAAACTTAGGCTCGAAGGAAGCCTTAAGTTCTAGACAATTACTTGGCCAAAAAAATGTATGCTCAAAGGAATAATGTAAAGTTATCGAGTTCCCACGGGCTTATGAGAGCACAAAGTCAAAAAATGAGTGTTTCTCTTTTGGAGTATTAATGTTCATCCAGTATTAATGTTCTTAGGATGTAAGGTTAATTAATGTTCTTTTGGAGTATTAATGTTCTTAGGATGTAAGGTTAATTAATGTTCTTTTGGAGTATTAATGTTCTTAGGATGTAAGGTTAATTAATGTTCTACTTCTAATTTATCAATTTCATCATTTGGCATTAATTTATTAAAATTCAAAATGGAATAAAAAATCAAGTACATTAATAATGGTTCAACCATGTTGAGCACTAAGAGTACATAATACAGCATTGCTGGTCAATTTATTTTAATTCTATAAATGATAATCCTAATAAGATGCTTTACAGGTCAACTGACCCAAATGTTGCTACTCCAAGAAAGTGATGTGCACTTGAGAAATAGGTTACAACCCAAGTTATTGTACAAAATGAACTACCAATTAATAATGTCCATGTGATTAGTAGAATGTTGAAAATCATTAACTAAATCTTGGACAAAGAATGAGGCCAAATTAAATTCAAAAGACACCCTTCTTATCTAATAAATGGTTCTACAACTACAAAAAAATGTCACGGATTGACTAGCCATAGACAACACTATCCACCAGTGACTCCATATGAAGACTAGCATGGAAGCAAAAGTGGAGAGGGGCCAAGTAGGCCAACTTACATTTGGGGCCACCCTATGGAAAAATGATTTTATGGATTTCAACCAAAACACATCATTTAGGGTTGCTTTGAAAACAATTGAGTTCTCTCCCTCACTTTTTAAATTGGGTTTCCAAACTAAGGAAGACAACTTATGTTTCTTATACTATAGGACTAGTTTGGGGCATCTAAAGTGTCCTAATTTTTAACAAGTTCTTTGGACCCTTCTAGAGTACCTGTTTGGCGGCACACCTCCCCTAAAATGGGTGCTTGGGAAGTCTCCTTCAAATTCTATTTTTAGTAGATGTGTCTTGGAGGACAATGAATACCGTTCCCTGAAGTTCCCTTTTCTGGATATGTCATGGGAATGTAAAAGTTTCGTTGGAGTCTCCCAAGTTTCAGAAATGGTGCTGCCTCAAAGAACATCTTTCTGAAGTTAGGTCATGCATACCCTCATTACACTGATGTTCATGGTAAACTAACTTGGAGACAGCAGTGAAGAGGGGCTTAGTAGAACAACTTACATATGGGACCACCGCATTAGAAAAAGTGACCTATTTGCACTAACAAGGTATTGCAATAACTTAAACTACATTTTTTTTTTTAAATTATCACATGAGGAGGGCTAGTTTCTAGGGCAGACTTCTCCCCAAAAACAGGGACATTTCATGCCTCCCCAAAATTCCCTTTTTAGGAGATATGTCTTGGCAAACAAGGGGCACAATCCCATAAAGTGCCCTTTTTGGGCAGCATTAGGAGCATGTGGGTGAAGTTTTCTTGACGTTTCCTGAGTCTCCAAGATGGAGTCCCATCTGAAAATGCATCCCTTAACTAGAAGGTGCGTTCCCTCATTGTACTAATGCCCATAGTAGGCTTGAAATATTCATAACATTGACGAGATCATTTCAAAATGTTTCATGATTACTGCATACCCTAGTGTTTTTGTATAACTACATCCATGTATTAAAAAATATGAATTTTAAATATTATATACATCCTAGTTATGTTTTTCTCTCTTTCAAGTAGTGGGGAAGGAGCTTTCTTTGCATTAACTCAACAATGTATGTGCATTCCTATCCAGGTTGGGTTAGGTGGGAATTTAATCCAGTTATGATCATTTCTAAATAAATTGAGTGAGTTCAGGAGTTATGTAAGGTGTCAAGCAGATGTTTGAAGTGAGGTGTGGGTAATGAGTGACTCTGTGCTGTTCATGTAAATCTCATGTGACATGTGGGATAGCTACAAAAATATTGGCTTTAGAGTGTGAAGTGCATTTGCTATAACAAGGATATCCTTTAGGAATTTTGAATTATATCTCGTGTTCCATTTCTGCATGCCTGTGCTGTTTACATTTTTGCAAATATCTCTGCTCACAAAAACTCAAAGGGGTGATGTTTATACATTTGAATATATTTCTGCTCACAAAAATTCAAAGGGGTGATGTTTACATTTTTGAATATATCTCTGCTCACAAAAACTCAAAGGAGCTTTCCCTGCATTAACTCAACAATGTATGTGCATTCCTATCCAGGTTGGGTTAGGTGGGAATTTAGTCAAGTTATGATCATTTCTAAATAAATTGAGTGAGTTCAGGAGTTATGTAAGGTGTCAAGCAGATGTTCGAAGTGAGGTGTGGGTTATGAGTGACTATGTGCTGTTCAAGTAAATCTCATGTGACATGTGGGATAACTAAAAATATATTGGCTTTAGAGTGTGAAGTGCATTTGCTAGAACAAGCAGATCCTTTAGGAATTTTGAATTATATCTTGTGTTTTATTTCTGCATGCCGGTGCTGTTTACAGTTTTGCATATATCTCTGCTCATAAAAACTCAAAGGGGTATCCTCAAAAGCTATCATCAACAATATTTATATAGGCATCCTCAAAAGCTATATAATCTGCAATATTAGTAATGACTCCCCTTTATAGAAATAATTGTAGATATCTACACCCTCGGAAGCATATCCTTCAGTATATGTAAACTCTGTTGGTTTAAATTTTAATCATGCACCACTTAAAAGACAAAAGGGTTATATGTCAACTCATAAATTTCTTTAATGCCAAATTAGAGGAGCTACACATACCTTGTAGCTATGGGAACGAAGCTTACATAGAATCCACGAGTCTTTTAACTTTTTGATGTTGCAGTACAACTGCTCAAAATTCAACTAATCCAGTTGCACTCCATTTGGTTTCATGATGCTTTAACATCAGAAACAAAATGAATGTTACATTAAGACATGCCTAGGAAGAATTTCCTCATGATTTGAGACACTCCTTAGCTTACTTCACAAATTTAACAGGCACACTCTAGACTATATATATCCTTTTGTTACAATAATAGGATTAAAATAATTGAGGGGCAAAGGGACAATAATGTTTTCAAGAACCTACTACCTAATAAAATAAATAAGCAGGTATAAATTTCATATCCACTATCTAATGTGCTTTAATGGCTTCAAAGAAAGCTCCCAAAACATTCACAAATCAAGGACATAAACAAAAGCATAAAATTATACATTTGATGACAAAACCGGACATCAATTAATAACAATATAAGCCTTAGGACCTTAAAACTTTCAATGCATTAAATGGAATTGGAAATATAACTTACAACTTCACATCTGTAAAGTAGTCTCCAAAGGTGGCAACTAAGTATTCAGTTACGAATCCCTCATACCACTCTGTTACATAAATATGAAAAACAACTAAGAAACGTATATACTATTATAACAAAAAACAGAACATAAAGAAGCACATTCATTAATAAACCTATTGTGCATAGATTTTTCTCAAGTATGAATTTAGTGAGACAGTGAGACAAAGCAGTGTCTGTGATACAATAGATTAAGACATTTTCATAATGGTTTATTGATAACAGTGACCACAAAAGAGACAGCAAGATTTACGGAAATGTGCAGTGGCAATTTGATTAATGAAAGCATACTAGGTACAAAGAATCTAAAATCAAACACCAGAGTGAAAGGTATAACATCAAACTCTCAGATAATATTCCAACTTTGAAGAATGGGCCCGTCTCTAACCTTTGGAAATTACCAACCATGCCACAGACTGTTGAAAATCTAGTGACTTGAGATAGCTCCTCCTAGAGCTACAATGCAAAGTTTGAGATGACCGACTCACTGTCCCTCAATAGCATAGGTCAGAACCATTTCATAAAGGAGTTACCTAATGCATATACCTCAATCCAATAGGAAATGCATTTATACAAGATCATTGCATTCATATTCACACCCCAAGATTGAAAATCACTTCTCTGGGTTGTTTTTCTTAAGTTATCTGTTGCAGGTACATGTTGCAGAGTTATAGCATTGATATCAGAACCAAGTTTCTTAAACCCCTTTGTTTTCATATAGATTATCTCAGGGAGAGCTCTTAAATTGGAAAATGTCATTGCATGATTGGCACGGTTAAATAATGAAATAATGGAGGAAGCACAAGAGGGTACAATATAAAGGGCAGCAACAGAAGGATGAAATACTGCAGTTACTGCAGTATGTAAGGACAAATCTATTGAAAAGTTGGTTCCGCAGAAAGGATGGCAAGGCCCAATTGGATTAGTTTCGGCCCATAGATTGGATTTTCCCTAGAGCAGAGTTAAATAGAATAGGGACTTATATTTTTGTTAATCGTGCTTGTATGCATAGTCTCCTTTCAGAAGGTTGTGAAAACAACAAATGCATACCATTGCTAAACCCAATGCACTGATAGGCTACTGAATATTGAGATAATTTGGCAGTCTGAGAAGATTGACAAAATTTTCATCTCAAACATCAACTAGTTATGTTATGTGATTATAACCAACAGAAATTAATTTGAGAAAAAGAATCCAAACCTTTTTGGTAGAGCTTTGAAAGCAAATCTTGAACACCAGGATCTTCAAATATTACATTAACAGTCTGATGCACCGCTTCCTGAAATCAGAAGGAAAAAAAAAAAAAAATCTCCCTATAAAACTAGAATTGACAACCAAAATTGGCAAAGATTCGAAGTGTTAAAAAAATTTAACCAAGAACTAGAAACAAAGATCTCTTCTTCCTGAGCATGTCATAATTAAAAAAAAAAAAAACTACAAAGTTCATTGGATACAGCTTCAAATAAATCCTTACTACACTAAAAAGCTTAGTGAATTCACATGTATATTATGGTGAACAAGGGAATAATTCAAATCTTTTAGAATCTACTATAGTTATAAATCAAACTTATAATTTCCAAAGGAAATATATATAAGTCAAATGTAAGAACGTTGCCTACTTTTGGAAACATAAAAACAATCACCATGTTATCAGGTTTCGTCCATTTACTGTTTTTGGATTTCCTCAAAAGGAAGTTAAATCCGTTAGGAAGAAAACAGATTTCTCCATCAAAAAAGGAGGTGAAAGCAAAGCAAGCATCGTCCAAGAGATTAAAATCTCTAATAATCAACAAGAAATGGAAGCAAGTCAAATGTTAAACTGCCATCATACTTAAAGTTAAACTCTAATAAATTGACTTGATGTAACATCCTCACAAGAAATAATGAATAATTGTTCTAACCTTGGTACATATAAAGGAAAGGTATATATGAAAATACATATTTTATTGCATCCTTATATAGATGCTAAAGAGGTATAATTGCGATGGATCACGCCTTTTCAGTATTAGTTAGTATATTTACTTATACAATAAATAGGCTCATTACAAGTCCCCTCTGTTTGAGAGGCTTTGTCATCGAAGCATGGGGATAGAATGGATGTAAGTTTATGAAGATTGATTCTACCAAGATGCCTCATCTTGTGGTAAATTCTTCCACTTAATTAGGTCTACCTTAAGCTGGATAACGGATTTTGGTCTTTTGGTAACACTTTCAAGCTGTACAAACCCGCATATAAAGTTGAAATGCCATGGAATGCCAGGAACCACCTGGGGAAGATGATGGGTCACACCATTCCTGCCTTAAATGGTCAAATGCTACTTGTATGGGAATTCTTCCACTGAAGATTGAATATTGTGGAAAACTGGTATTGTTATTTTTTGTTCTCCTATTGATATCAGTGAAGCGTTACGGCTGAAATTTGTATTTGAAACCTGCTATTGAGGATTTGCATTGTTTTTCCTGATTTCCTTCAAGATGAATAAAGGAAACGGATGTGTGTGCTGAGTTCTGTGTTTTATTTATGATTTAGTTATCATGTGTGTTTTGCCCAAACTAAGCATCGTAGATGAAACGGCTGTCCTTAATTGGAACACAAATCTGCGTGTGCACCAAAAAGCTATGAACATCTCTAACTTTCTACGAAGTGGACATAGTTTCAATAACTTCTACCTATGTAGGATTTACTTTGATTCTTTTTTCTGAAATTAGATGTCCCAAACTATACCTTCATCAACCGTAATGTGACATTTTTCATTTCTCAGGGCCAATCCATCTTTTCACATATTTGCAACACCTTTTGCATATTTGTAAAATTCGAAATCTCAAACAGAAATTAACAGGAAGGAAATAACAATAATTAAAAAATGCATAATGGTTTAACTTTAGGATTCAGAAAGCCTGTTCTATCAAAATGTAGCAAGGCATCCAAGGATGGGATATCAACCTCCTTCCTCTTCTCTGTCCCAAGCACCACAGAAAGCAGATCACGATAGTATAATCTTTCATATTTTGTGGTTTCAACCATAACAACAGTGCCATTAAACGTTGGGTAATTTAATTATCGACCAGGTAGGTAAACTTCCGAGACAACATGTGCAATATACACACACAAAAAATGCAGGCTTCACTCTATGTCCACACGAAAGAAAACACACAACTATGCTGGAATTAAATGACAAGAATGCCAATTGCAAGAAGGAAAATTATACTAGGAAAGTAAAATTATGAAAAGCAAAGCGAAACAACTACTTTCTAACTGATAGAGAATCTGCTACTCATTGTGTGCTGCCAAGTAGCACTCTTATTCCCAGCAACCCCTTCTGATGGCTTCTAGGGCAGTGAACAGACCTCTTTAAGGCACAAAGTGTGAGGGAAAATCTCTATTGAATTAAGCAGGAAAGAAAAAACAAAATCAGTATTACAATGAATAGAAATTTGACTTCCTACTCTCTCCAGCAAAGACACGTTTATACTTGGATGGAAATGAGGATGATCGTTGGTATTTACTAATGACTTTGTAATACAACTTAGACCCAAACATTTTCAAATCAACATATAATATACATTTGGGCAAACATAGAATATAATATCTTCAATAATCTTCTTGAACTTGATCAGCAAGTATCACAGATCACAATAATAATACACAAGTCTTCAAGTATTCATCAGCACAAGACAAAAAAAATCATAACATTCATTACACAATCATCTTGGAAAAGAAAGCAGCATCAATTATCATCATTCAGATCACGATCAAAAAGCAGGCATGATATCAGATACTTGGAAAATAAAGCATTCTGGAAAATTAAAATCTTCATATCAAAACAGTTTGAATTGCTTGTAAGATCTTGCACAGACATTTTTAAAATGAAAGTCAATTTTGTATCAATATAAGAGTAGAACAAGTTCGTCCTCAACATCCCTCTAAACTAGGCAAAAACAGATGCACTGAGCTATTCCACCAAATATAAGATAAATACAGCCTTTATCCCAAAGGACAGTCATAATGACTTACAACGATCTGAAAAGTATTTGTCCTAAACTATACCAGCACGAACAAACTGAACGTCTATAAAACCAAAACAAAATCTCAAAGATATTTTCTTAAAAGGAACACCTGAAACTAAGAGAGATAATTGCTGCAGGCTAAGCATCAACTATTAACGATTATGTTTGCCTATTACAACATTAACATAGTCAAAAAGAGTAGTTGAAATTATAAGACTGATGGCAGCAAGTTCATGAGGCTGGCAATGGAGGCTGTGGGGTGCTATCATCGAGAAGGTTGAGGACTGCTATCATCACCAAGGCTGTCGGCTGCTATCATCACCAAGGTGGTGGGCTTCCATCATCACCAAGGCTGTGGACTGCCATCATCACCAGATCCCGTAAGACTTGATTAGCCTGACCAGCCTGCAGCCCCTCCATCAATTACTTAGACCAGTCTTCTCTCCACTATTCAAAATAAGAAAATCAGACAAGTTGGGTGGAGGAGGCATTGCTTGAGGATGATGAATTGGAGTGGCCCATTCAGAAACAAGCTATCCATCAGCTACAACTCCTTCAGCTTGGAAGGTTTGGAGCTTGGAAGGGGGAAGGTAGCAGTCCCTATGAATCCTATCATCCATATTCTGACAAACCAGGTCACCAAACAACAAATATTCAACAGGTATCAATTCTCTTGTGGCGTTGTTGAAAGACATTGGCGGTGCACACAATACACTTGTTCATATTCGCAATGGTCCTATCAAGCAGAGGGTTCTGAATCCCATGTATTGCAATATTATTACTCAGAATTTTTAAACTTCGATATATAGTGTTTGAAGATTTGACCATAGCAATAGTCGTCAGATTCTCCATTTCCCTATTCATGTTTTTTATAGCAGCCTCAACCCCAGTAGGTTGACCAAGAAATTGAGGGACAAGTTGATCTCCCATATTCCAAAAACCAGGATTGTAACCAAGAAGGTTACTTTAGTATGCACTCTGAAATTCAACCTTTTGGATGCTATACATCACCCACATCCAATGATGATGTCTCGTGCCCCAATACATTATCTAATAAACTGTTTTGAACTTGCCTGACTCTATCCTTCCTATTCATTCATTCTCTATTGCATTTTTTGAAGCTTTTCCCCTTGTTTGTCACTATGTTGCCTAATTGTCATCGTTTTCCCATGTGTCATTTTCTGCTCAAAACACATCAATTTTCAATGAAAACATGAAAACAGACACTTTTTACCTGTTTCTTTACGTTTGTACACTTCCGCTTTGATTTGGGACACTTTTAACCACTTTTCGACTCTTGTTGGCTTTCATCCAAACAAAAAACACTCCCAAAAACTTGCTAAAGGGCACATTTTCACATGCTCTTTCTATTGCTTCATGTTTCAGATCAGTTCGAACTCCTTTGGATGTCTTATTGCATTTTTTGTGCTTGTTTGGGCATATGTGCACCACTTAACCCTTGTCTGGCTATCCCAAATGCCACCCAGGCCTATGCAAATGACTCTTACACCATAATACACTCTCTCATCCGCTTCATTGACTTTGATCCCTCAGTTTGACACATTTTACCCTCCGGTGACCAAACACCTTTTCTAGAGGCCACAAACTCATTTTCCAAGGCTACAAGACCTGCAGCGTTGGTCTTGCAGTTACATGTAACTACTAACTTCAGTTCTAGCAATCACAGTTTATGCAACTCTTGTAACCAAATGTTCTATTCTCTTCTCAGCCTTCACAATGCTCTTCAATCTTCTTTTGGTAGATTTGCAATCAGTTCCAGCTATCTTTGTTCCCTTGCCAATCATCCTCCTAACTCCCTCTTGACCATCTCTTATCCATCACATTCATCTCATCCCCCATTCACCGACTCCAACTACTCCATTGCTTTAGGAAAAGATACAATGCCCTCTACTACCAACATCTTGATCAACGAGCATAGTTTACTCAATAACTACCCTCTATGGTCTGTGAAAAGCTGGTTGTATGTGACATCGACTGACTTGTAACCTTGAATGGAAAATTCGATTACATAAATGTCAAGGGCCATCCTTATCAATCTACCGCGCTGGTCCAAGTTCTATCCAACCATTCACTACAAAGCTTCGATTTTCTCCTCACTTCAGGCAATTTAGTGATTGCTTGAAGAAAAACAAAACTCCTCCACACCAGCTAACCATTCGGCTAACATAACATATATATTGCACTAGAAAATCTCATATATTTCACCATAAATGTAATGAAAATGGAAATGTTCAGGATTTTTACCAATTTTGGAAGCTTCATAGGTCACAAATTCCTTTATTTTGTCATCAAACTTACTGAAGGCTTGCAAAGCAGTCTCATATTGTAATGTTTTGTTTTACTTACATTCTCATGAAGCACTTCTCCTTATAACTCCCTAACAGCAAGACCTCTTGATCTCTGATTTTTTGTTCGACAACAAAAAGTGTTGCTTTAGTGCCTAAGAGTATTTATAAAATATTTCCAAACTCATTTTTATTCCAGCTCTTCAGTTTGTGCTACAAAATTTTGAGTTCTTATATAAAATTGTATATTACATGTCCCTGTACTGAGTCAACTTCCTTCCACCATTGTTCAATTTTTTGTTTTGATACTAGGTGGGTTAACCACATCCGTTGAAACAAGAATTAAAGGCTTTTTTGGTAATGTGGATCTATAACTTAAACTCAAATAAATCTACCAATGATCAAAGACAGTTGTATCACTCACCCCTTGCCACTACTTGATTGTCTGTGGTGATCAACCTATCAAAAAGTAGGACTCTGTCTAGTTTTTCTACAATATGGTTCCTGCCTTCTCTCTGATTACTGAAAGTATATAGCCATTGTGCATATTCCAAATCCACCATTGAGATGTAGGTTTCTAGCTTGATGAGAATATCAGTAGTCCTCTAATTAAATCTAACATCAGAATGAGTTTTTCAGGATTGGAATGAAGAATTTAATTGGTGGGTTGCTCTAATAGGAGGATACGATTGTTCCATTAGGAAGGAATATATATATCGACTATAACGAATATTTTCTAGAATTCATACAAATACAATTTATAAGTCCCCAAGGAAGAGATTGGTGTGAATTGAAAGCATACCTAGGCGGATCCCATTGAACCATTGTTTTTGAAATGAACCAAGCACAATTCACTTGCTGCCCCAAATTCCCTAGTACTTGAGTGTGGATTGTTTTTATCTCATGCAAGCCTAGTTTGTTCCTAAGATCAAATCAAAGACGTCCAATATAGCTTTCCAATAATAGATGTTTGGGAAGACTATTTACAAAAGTTGCCAAAGTCTAACAATTTAAGGAAGACTCGCAAACTGAACTAGTATGTAGAGTCATATCAGTCAAATGAAGTGATCATCCTCTCAAGGTTCAAATATTTTGTTCCAAGTAATGTGTTGGTGTGTTTACACTAAGATAGAAGTGGTCTTTAGCTTAGTTTTGTCTAGGTTCAAACTAGAAAGGGTTAAACTTAATTTAGGGAGATTGTTAAGTGGTTTCGAGCTAAGTCACCGCATTCAAATTCGTGTTCAAATTCACAAAGGATAAAATTCATAAAAAAATCATTGCTAGAAAAATCAGCTATAAAATTCATGATTAAATTTGACTAAAAGAAATATATGCATCTAATATGTTTTAAATCTATATCATTAAAAATATCTATTTAAAAAAAATTATATATAATAAATTTAAAACGATTATATATATATATATATATATATATATATATATATATATATATATATAAACTATATTATTATATTATATTATATTGATAATCATATAAAATATAAATGTAAACCCATTATCAGTCTGTTCGCTGTGGTCTGTGGATATTGAATGTGTATACTGCGAGAGTCTTAACCAATCTCAATGTTATAATGAAAAGTTACAGTGGATATAGTGGAATCATGGCTACATTTTCTAAGTTTGAAAACCCACTATGGATAAAACATGACAATGGATACGTACTGTGTGACAATGGATACGAACTGGACGACAATGTATACAATTTAAAGTGGATATTAAAAGGGTATGCCAGATAATAATGAAGCTCCCTGCATCGTCAAAAATGTGGCGACACCAATAAACTTAAAATGCAATGACCCTAGAAAATTAAAACACTACTACACCATTCTATGGGCATCAATTTATGGCAGGGATTGAAACCCTAGAAACAAATTTGGAATGGATTTACAAGTATTTTAGAACAACTTTATATTATATTCACTGATTGGATTCACTATCCATTCTGCATGAATTTATTGGCAAATTTCAACGATTTGTTTGCCCTGATTTGAGATTTAGTGAATTTCAAATTTAATGGTTCCAGTTTGGCGAATGCAGTGACATAGGTTTTGAGTGACAATTGATTATGTGCACGAACAATTTGCGTGAGTCCATATTTAGTCCTTCGCGCTCATTTATAGTTTGTTCACAACAACTAATTGGTTGTAGTGAAACAAACTTACCTAGTTATTTATTCAAGGACTCCCTATTGTAATATTGTGTCAATTGTATTTTATCAATGTGTGTGAAATAAATATACATAGATTCCTAGGTGCATGATCTTGTTGTGTATTCGATGGCTTAGCTTTTATTGTAGAAATGATTTGAAGAAGTAATCCTGAATTTTGTCAGCTCCAGTATGGTACCAAAGCTCGATTCTTGCAACCATTACTCTATGCATTCTCTCTTCTTCATTGTGAATATGTATATTTTTTACATAGCTATGGAAGGAGGTTTTTTGGGAGAATTGTGGAAGAAGGTTGATATGTTGCCACCCTAACGTGGCTTGCAAGGCTCACCCACCTACCACTGGCTGCACCAAGTCATTGACTAACAGCCGACCCTTCCACCAACTCACGTGGCCGCCCCTACCACATAACCCACTTGTTGCCACCCAGAGCCATTGGCCATCAGGATTCACCATCCTTTCAACCCCTACCACCTCTTCGACCTACATGGATGGACCACCCACTCCTGTGACCTTCAACCTTTTTTTAAAAAAAAGGTTATTTTTATTATTTTTTCTAATTTTTAAATTGTTTTAAAAATTATAATATATTTTATTTCATTTATATAGCAGCAACCATAGCTTTGTGCAACGACAATCCAAATTTTGTTACAACCTTCCCACTGCTAAAGGTCAGGGGTTTGAATCCTCCATCCAACTCCAAGACCCTACCCCTCACCAATGCACATTTGCTTTGGAGAAACAACCTTTGTGAACACTGTTTTGACTCATCCAGAACCCTAAGGAGGTGAATATTTTTTCATTGTGTCTATTTTTCTGAGACCTACGCAGTGGCGTTATTGGATTTTAAAATTAAGCAACCAGATTTCCCAAACAATTGTATTTTTAGCCTCACTACTTGCACAGTCCTAATTTCAAGCACCTTCTAAGGGTTGATTCTTATCATCCACTCATCAAATATGAGTGCCTTTTCTTAAAGTGAGTACTTTTTCGCACTCTATGTTGTTGTGAGTTCAGATCAGTTTTGTTCAGTCAGAAAATTGTACTTGGAAGCAATTTTTGCATATTTTTAGCTATAAATTTTGTTGTAAACGCACTATGTATAAATTGTCATTTTATCGCTAGTAGGGGATCACTTTTTGCATCTTTTGGTGCATACTATGGATTCTAGGAGGGCCTATTTCATTTTTTTGTGCCAATTGGGCCAAAACATTGTACCAAACTATGCCATTATAAGCAGTTTGAGGTTTCTCATCTTGAGTGTTTTTTGTTTGATGTTCACTCCAATGCCTTTGTCTTGTCTTTTGTAATGACTTCCATTTAGTATGTAAAAGAGAACATGACACTCAAGAAGAAAAATTCTTTTCTATGCTCCATTCTCAACAAGTATACCCTCATACACTCCCTGCAAAACACAATCGTTCATTCACAGCATCATCTTGATGTGTTGAACATACATTGCACTGCTCCTAGTGCGCCTACAGTCACTGCTCCTACACCTACTAACCCTGATTCATCAGTATTTGAGCCTACAACTCTACCCGATGTTGTTGTTGAACATTCTGCAAATCCCACTTCAAATCTGCTACCTATCTGTCTGGTTCTTTTGAGAAAAATACTACTGCTTTCGGTTCCTGCATACTCCATTCCATGGGTCACCTTGGCAGAGAACTCGGTATACATTCACAAGGCAAGCCTATTCGCTGGATTGCTCGCCATGGCATTAGTTATGAGGCAGGTATTTCATCTTCCTTGGGATCACTTGATGCTAGCTCATCTCCAATTTTTTATCGCTCCTCTTCGTGAGGATATTGAACAACACGATTTTTTTTGCATCTTCACTCAAGGATGAGAACCCTGAGACTGCTTCAATCATGTATGTTCCTCCTAACATTCTTACAAATTTAAATGTTTCCTAGCATGCACCAATTGTGGACTTTGTACCAAATCATATACAGACATCTTCTACCATCTATGTTCATTTGGGATGACTTTCCAATCAGTTGTGGCAGCATCACCAGCATTCTTTGTGAAGGCTCTACAAGTGTGGCACCTCCATTATTCAGCGTCATAGTCCACACACTACTCCTGCCTTCTAATGCTTCCCTTTATTAATGCAGCACCCTTCTTTGCCAGTTGTTTTAGAAGCAACTCTCATATTACTGATGGCTTCCTTTGACATATTGACAATCTCCTTTCTGTAAGGAGCTATTTTAGTGAATTCAGTCTCAGTTTGTCCTCATTTGGCAGTTTTGTTTTGGGATGCTAGGGGGTATCGTTATTTCAGTCTAGTCTTCCTTCATATGTGGGTGCTCTATTTTGCAATTTTTTTCACTTTTTCACAAACAGGGTCATCTTCTTCTTTTAGAGATATTTTCTCTGTATCTTCGACACTTCTTCGACAGATTGACAATCTCCTTTTCGTAAGGAGCTATTCTAGTGAATACAATGTTAGCTTGTCTTCTATGGTGTATAAGCAGTGGCATTTGTCCACTCAGATTTTTTCAGTCACTCCACCCAGTCAACATCATGGGGTGGTGTGTGTACATCATGGGGTGGTTGAGTTCCTTGACAATCTCCTTTCTGTAAGGAGCTATTCTAGTGAATACAGTGTCAGTTTGTCCTCATTTGGCAGTTTTGTCTTGGGATGCATTATGTTACATTGAGTTATAAAGTGCTAGGGGGCATCGTTATTTCAGTCTAGTCTTCCTTCATGTGTGGGTGCTCTATTTTGCAAAAAAAATCACTTTTTCACCACCAGGGCCATCTTCTTTCTTTAGAGATATTTTGTTTGTATCTTCGACACTTCGACAAATTCACAATCTCCTTTTCATAAGGAGCTATTCTAGTGAATACAGTGTTAGCTTGTCTTCTATGGTGTGTGAGCAGTCGCATTTGTCCACTCAGATTTTTTCAGTCACTCCACCCAGTCAACATCATGGGGTGGTGTGTGCACATCCTGCTTATTCAGGTGTTGAGTTCCTTGACAATATCCTTTCTGTAAGAAGCTATTCTAGTGAATACAGTGTTAGTTTGTCCTCATTTGGCAATTTTGTTTTAGGATGCATTATGTTACATTGAGTTATAAAGTGCTAGGGGGCATCGTTATTTCAGTCTAGTCTTCCTTCATGCGTGGGTGCTCTATTTTGCAAAAAAAAACACTTTTCCACCACCGAGGCCATCTTGTTTCTTTAGAGATATTTTGTCTCTATCTTTGACACTTCTTCGACATATTGACAATCTCCTTTTCGTAAGGAGCTATTCTAGTGAATATAGTGTTAGCTTGTCTTCTATAGTGTGTGAGCAGTGGCATTTTTCCACTTAGATTTTTTCAGTCACTCCACCCAGTCAACAACATGGGGTGGTGTGTGCACATACTGCTTCTTCAGGTGTTGAGTTCCTTGCTAACCCCTTGGAACATAAAAGGATCTACTTCAGGTAGTTGATTGCATTCAATTGGTGAATTATTTTTTGAATTCTATTGTATTTTTGACACCTCATTTGATAGATTGACGGTCTCCTTGTATGGAGCTACTCTAGTGCATACAGTGTCATCCTATCTTCTTCAGTGATCAAGTAGCGGATCTAGACCACTCATGCAAAATTGAAGTTCTTCGCCAGCATTTATGTGCACTTCTTTTGTGACTTTCAGCCCAATGCATCCTTAGCGACTTTCAGTCCACCCAATGCTTGTGTGATGGCCTTCATTCCATCCAAGCACCTTCTTCAACATTGTGCTCCAGTATTGAGTTGTTTTGCTTCTTGGGATGCCTTGCAACATATCTCAACTCCTCCATACATTTTTGTTATTTTACTGTTTTTTTAGTAATCTTGTGATGACTCATTTTTCTCATTTTTTAAATAATGTTTCTTCCGAGTGAGCCTCCTCTAGAGAACCAATTCCTATTTTGATTTGATAGTTATAGCGACTCAGCATCCATGTATCCGGGTAAGTTGGATTGGCATCGATAGAGACACAATATTAAATTATATATTTGCACATGGGTACCTAATCAAGCCTAGTTGCCAGGACCCATATATGAGGATCTGTCTCGTTTTTCTTATTTTTCTCTCGCTATTCCATGCTTAAGAGAGGGTGTAGATGCATTCACACTAAACTAGAAGTGATCTTTAGCTAACTAGCTTGGTTTTGTCCAGGCTCACACTAGAAAGAGTTAAGCTTAATTTAGGGAGGTTGTAAAGTGGTTTTGAGTGAAAATTAATTATGTGCATGAACAATTTGTGAGTGCATATTTAGTCACTCGCCCTAACTGATAGTTTGTTCACAACAACTAATTGGTTGTTGTGAAACAAACTTGCCTGTTTATTTATACTAGGACTCCCTATCATAATATTGTGCCGATTTTATTTTATCAGTGAGAGAGGGGAATATACATAGACTCTTGGGTGCATAAGCTTGTTGTGTATTTGATGGATGGGTTTCATTGTAGTAATGGTTTGCATAAGTGATCCTAGATGTTAAGTTTTGCCAACTCCAATATAATGGTGCATCCTTCCATTCTTGGTGCCACCAATTGACCCATTTCTATGTGATACCTTCAATATTTAAACATGCAACTGTAATTTTTTCTCCATCCGATCTTTTAGGGTTGAAAAGAAATGGCAGTGCATCTTATTTTGCCAATCGATAGCCTCGTAAGGATCTCAATGTTGTACATAGGAATATCGATCTAAACAAAAAAAATTACGAGCATAAGAAGTATAATACTGATTTGACACCATATTTGTTCTCCCATTCATGTTTAGAACATCTTGCTCGTTGATTTTTGGATTCGTAATTGAAATTTAAACTACTTGTCCATCTGAATTCAAACATATACTCCACACGTCATTTGTGTTCAAATTTTATCTCAAGCCATCATTAGTGCAATGCATTTGATTCTGTTTGGCTAACACTTCAAGGACTTCATTCAACTTGTTATTAATAGTATTCTCTGGTCTTCTTTGTGTCATATTCATGAAACTTTTAATTTGATTGTTGATCAGGCACTCTAAATTCATGCATGACTCCCCGATATGGGATATCTCAACTACCATTAATATAAAAAATTGTTAAGGTGTTATAGTTGGGGGTTGGTCATAATCCCGACTAGTTCCATTTTCTATCTAATTATTATTATTACTATTATTATTATTATTATTTGAATCCCCTGGTGCTTCTACTGTTTTCCCAAAATAGTTTTCTTTTAATAAAATTTTAAAAAGCTTCTTTCCCTTAAATAATAATTTATCTTTTTTTATATCTCCTTTTTCAACTTTTTTAAATTCTTTTAAAAAATAAATTGTAACTTCTTTTAATTTTATAAGCTTTTTTTAGGGAGAAGTACATAGCTCTAGAAACGAACCAGACACCTCAGAGTCCATGTGAGAAAAACAAGAAAAAAGGAATGACAGAGAAGCCAAAGAAATTGCTACAAAAACTGAATTTAAAAGATTTGGATTTCTGACCCATACTTCAGTTACAAAAAATATGATATAGAATACCACACAGATAAAGACACGAAGGATGGATATATGCCGGTATTAGATTATCATGACCAGCATTAGGATCAAATTGACTTCCTTCTATTTTCCATGTCTTAGATAAGTATGCCTTTGCCTTTTGGATCAAAATCCTTTTGGGATCGGTGGGTCATATGAACTGTTCCTGGTGCCTACAACCAGGGGTGTCCCAGTTGGGACATCCTGACAGGGCCAGGTACACCCAGATCTGTCCAAGGTTGAACTGTTAATAGGTTAAAACAAATAAAAATAAAATAAAATAAAATTATGCACTTTAGACTGTGGGTTCTACTTGGACCCGTCCCAGGCATGTCCCGGCAGGGCTGGGGGGCATACCAGCCTTGCTGAGACCTATTCGGGAAAAACCAAAGCAGGACCGATACCTAGTGCGTGCTATACCAGGACCCATCCCCTGGGGTGGAGGACCCAAATCATAGTTGATTATATAATAACATGTGTCAGAGAACAGGTTCACATACAATGATCTGACATCAATGCAAGTAGCAATCTTAAACCAAGTATGGATAACTTGATCATGAAATCCTCAACAATGTCATAATAAAAAAGCTTAAGTGTCACCTGCCATTGTTAAATGTTGCACCTTAGATGGTCCTTCAAGGTTTGCGATCAAAACAACTGCAACAAATCCACTACCCCACAACTTCTGGTGGGTGCCCTGTCACACCTTTTTATAAAAGCAGGGAGCCCCTCAAAACATTTTCAACTTGCACAATGGAATGTATGTTCCTAGTTTGAATTTATCCCTTTAACACCCTTTTGAAGGCATGGTTTGTTAGCCCCAATACGAGTCTCAGAGTTTTATACTATACATTTTATGATCCGTTTTGTACTCAATCTACTTTACTTTAGTGAATACGTTCATATGTATACTTTTGTGTAAATTACTATAAATCACCTAAGTCGGAAAAGCAAGATCATCCTAGGGATTTTGTGACATTTTAACCAGTGAAACGGTTATGAACAGTTAAAAAGTAGGAATAACACTCTCAAGTGGTTTTATAGACTTCCAGTAATATTTATTTCAGTTCAAGCAGCAGAGCTGCTTCCAAATTGTTGTGGAAGAAAGTCAGTAGCCTTCAAAGAACTTTCCGAGGACAAATGCTATGCATAGTTGCAAAGCACAGAAACCTTCAAAAAATGAGAATAATTGGAAGACTAGAAATATAAAGATACATTCACTAAGACGATATTGAAAATATAAAACTGACACTAATCAAGAATCAGTTTTCAATACATGCAATGCAAATAAGAGGTGTGTTCAACACTCACCTTTGCAACTTCAAGAAAACCTTTGCAGGTATCTTCAAAATTAACCTGCAACATGAGATTGTGCAAAATAAGGTACTAAAGAAAAATAAAAGGTCTATTTTTGCTTTTACTTAGCTCAAAAATGAATACATGTTATGGTAAGAATGAGCATACATAAAAGACAATAATGATCATACAGATTTTCCTGTTTATGCTACATAAATTACAAACTGATTTCACACCAAACCAAAAAAAAGACTATTTACTACATTGACATTAGAAATGGAGAAGCATTGCTCGCATTAGCGTACTTAAGTTTGCTATCAAAAACTTGGAAAGTATGGTATCTGGATGTTCTATGTAGTAGATGTGATTGCATGTTCTACCTAAAAGAAGTCAAAAAAGGTTCCACTGGGCATAAACACACAACCAATATGAAATATGTCAACAGCATAGATCATGCGATCACTTTAGATGGCATTAAAACTAGAAGACAAATTGGACTAGGGACAATCCTTGTCAACATTAACCAGTGCATTTTACACAAAGTTGCTCTCTCCCGGATCAAAAGTGAGTCTTTAAATGACAATTAAACTCGCTTTCAAATCATACTAATGCTTCAAGTTAGCAGTTTACAAAGCTTAATGCAAAGCTAATTTTATAAATAAAAACAAGGAACCCATGATTTTCCATTGAGAAACAACTCTAACATATTACACAAAACGTAGGAGCATAGGATGCACATAAGTGCTAAAACTCATATGTTGTTTAGCAACTGCAAGGGCTCAAGCAACAACTTGATTAACATGTATATGCAATGAGATCGCCTTGAGAATTACACTAAAAATGTTTTCAGTTGCAAACCCAGATAAAGGTCACTGACTCACTACCTATGTCCTTGGATCTCAGAGTTAAGATAATTTTATAAATAAGGAAAACAAACCCTTGATTGTGCATTGAGGGAAAAACAACAAATTATTACATAAATTACAAGAGCATATGCTGCAATTGCATCATATATGTTATATAACTTAAAAGATTTGGAACAATGGCTAGTGCTCAAGAAACAAGTTGATTAAGTTAAGAGTGTATCATGAGATTGCCTTGAGAATCACTCATAGTTTTCAACTGCATATCCAGCTAAAGATTATTGCCTCACTAGTTACGTCCCAGATCTCAAAGAAAAGCTAATTTTAAAAATAAGAAATAGAACCCTTGATTGTGCATAGAGAAAACAAATTTCAAATACAACATAAATGGTAGGAGCATAAACTGCACATATGTCCTAAAACTTAAAATGCTTTTAACAATTGCAAGGGATCAGGCAGCAATTTGATTGACATAATCATGTGTCATGAGATTGCTTTGCAAATTATGCTAAAATAGTTTTCAATTGAGATCCAGCCAGAGGTCATTAGCTATGTCCCTTGGATCTCAGGAAAGGGAGAATAGCATGTGATATTAGAAAATGGACAAGACTAAGCATCAAAGTGTGTTATTAGAAGATGGACAAGACTAAGTATCAATGTGTGATATTAGAAAATGGACAAGACTAAGCATCAAAGATTTACAATAGCCATATAGCTATAAAGGATGTGTTTCCCACAAACTTAAAAGCCCTTGTTTTCAATCAGGTTTTTATACTCCACTAAAGAGTTATCATTTGATACAACTAGAACACATATTATTCACCTGCGTTTAAGATCCAGCGACATAGCTAATGACCTGTGATCACAGATTGTGAAGGTTCAACACTTATCATTTCATTTTGCAAAGAGCACAAGGAATAAGTGGCATTTAATAGAGGGTATCCTCCTCATCCTGCAGTTAAAGAACTCATTGTGCAAGTAGGATGAGTGGAATATAGAACCACAGAAAACCCTCCATGTTTGTTTTTGATAAATATACTTTAGAAAGGATCTTATCACTTCAGATCTACATTACTGAATACGCCCGGCCATGCCCGGGGAGCATGGGGGGAAACGCTCCCAGATACGGGAGCATAGGGAAAACGCCCAGGGAGCATCCCTGAGCTGCAGATACGCCTGGATACGTCACCCAGACGTATCCAAGTGTATCTGCAGCCCAGGGACGCTCCCTGAGCGTATCCCCACACTCCCAGACGTTAAAAACTTTTTTATTTTATTTTTTTTCAATTTTGCCCAATGAAAAGCAAACATGGACTTCAAAATACAATTAAAAAAAAACAAGTGGATTCCCAACCCTAAAAGCAGCATTCACACTCATTTTATCAAAAGATAACAACACATTTGCCTTTCATTGCATTTTTATCCCTCAAATGAACCACATCATGATGAAGAAATCGCAGCCGAAGATGAAAATGAATATAGTGAATCATGAAAATGCTGATTTGTATTTATTTTTGTCCATACATTGTAACATTTACACCATGTACCTGTTATAAAACTAATATAAGTTCGACCATTGAATATTATGATATTTGGCATTGAATAATGAGTATATTTTGTGGTTATTTAACTTATTTTCTCTATGCATATTATGTGGTTAATTTTGCTTATATGGCTATATTTTTATATTTTTAATTTTTTAAATGTATATTTTTGTATGGCCATATCCAAACGTATCAAAAACCCAAAAAAAAATTCCCGTATCCCCATAGCCGATTCTAGTACCCGTATGCGTACCTTTATCCATATCGGCAACCTAGCTTCAGATGAAGAATGGATCCTATGTGAATGATACTGCGAATATCAGAGCAGCCTTTTATGATGGTTTTAAACCTATTTTTTTTTCTCAGAGGATGATGCCAGATCGTCATCCAGAGAGAAGTGTTGTCTTATTGTTCCTGTAGTTTTACCTTGAAGGCTAAGATCTTGACAGATGCTTATCCTTTGGGCCTTTGAGGAGGTGAAAGTTTCTGTATGGGCAATGAAGAATGGTTAATATCCAGGTAAGGAGGAACTGCCTGTTGAATTCTATAGAGCCATGTCGAATGGCAATGGTTGGGCCTTTTTTGGTATGTCTGAAGAAGACTCAGTTATACAGTCTATGTGGAACAACAGTAGTTACTAACCTTATAATAAGGGCTTCAGTAGAGACATGAAATCAGGGTGGCACACTGTCAACTGATTGAACATTGCATGTAAGGTTAATACCATGTGAAGGCCATAAGATTGGAAGAATTGTTGCTAAGATACTAAGAGCTAATCAAGCAGGTTTTTCCTAAGATGATAGGAGCTAAGTAAGCAGGCCTTATCAAAGTAGGCTCGTACCAGAGAATATTATCTTCGCATGGGAGGCAATTGAATGGCCCAAATAAATAGTCCAGAAGGCAGTATGATTGAAGATTGATTTTCATAAGGCCTATTGTAGGATTGAGCACTTTTTTGTATAGGAGTTTTATGGGTACAGCTGCATGGAACTTTTATTCTCGAGTACCCAGAAAACTCATATAAATTAATGTGCTGCAAGAACACTCAAAGACAAGAGGACTTTATTCTTGATAAGTTGCATGGTTGGGTCTAGGCCCTAAGTTTGATGTTGTAAAAACTTGTTTCGTCAACCTATCATCAAAATCCAAATTAATGGCAAGCAATATACCTCCAAAGATAGAGACTTATTAAGCAGGGGTGTTCTCTAGTCCCCCTATGAACTCAAGATGTCTGCTTGCACAAAATAAGATGCAGAAGCATAATAATCTGCACTCTATCCACAAGTTTCAATGTGGTGGACCAAGAGTAGGGATGCAAACCTCTGAACCAGAGAGAATTGTAGGTTTAATGATTGTATCAAATAACATCATCTTGGACTGGATGCCTTGAAAATGGAGCTGGAAACACTGCTTCTTAGGTGTTTTTATGTAGAGCATTCAATTTACAAAGGCGAGAATGTTGCTCGTGATTTAGACTAAAAATTAAAGCTAGTAAATTGGACATTTACATTATAGCTTTATTTAGTAAATATACTAAATAACCAAGCACATCAGCAACTATACGCCATATCCACCAGAGTAGTGGAGGGTATTCTATAATTTATGAATTTTGATAACTTATGGAGGGTTTTCTTTTGCTTCTTAATGGAATGCATATGCTGATCATCTATCTTTATTGTTCCTTTAAAAAAAAACATTTTAATTTTCTTAACATCGTGTTTATGATATTTTTTAATATTCTGCATATCTTGTTCTTGATTATCACTGTCTTAACATTCTACTCTTTGAAAACATTGATAATGAACAACTTCTCTTGGCAACATTCTTGTTGTAACCATTGGACAATTTATGCATATTTCTATCTGCCTTTGCACAAGACTTGGTCACTTGCCACATGCACCTCTTCCTCTGAAATATAGTTATCTCGTCTTTCCCTTTCCTTCCACAACATTGGTCAACACTATCACCCGCAATCAACACAACCACAACTCATAATTTCAACCACAATCTCCACCCTTCAATGCCTTTGCACTAGCTACCAACCTTGTGCCCACACCCATGTTGTATCGCAACAAGCTTCAATCAACTCTCTAGATATCATAAGAGACCCTCCACAAAAACACTTTTCTCAGGAGATAGTGAAAAACAGTTCGGGATCATGAACTCATTAATTCCTTTTCACTTCCCCATGCTCATTCATACCAGAAACCAATAGACGAGACAAACCCACCAAATTGTTATCAACTTCTCAATTCCAATTATCTTATAAGGCTGAAAGAGGTGATAAAGCATTGTGAACCAGATAATAATGCAAACATCACACAATCACTCAGAACATCATCTTAACACACATTGACTTGGTGAATCTTACAAATTTACAATTGATCTCTTTACATCAGAGTTGGGACTCGGTAAGTCTTCGCGAGTACTTGCAAATCCAAGTCCAAGTCATTCTCCGTAAGTCTGCAGCCACGACTTGAGAACTCAGTCTAGTCTGATAGTTTAGACTTGCGAGTTTGCAGAGACTCATGAATCCCAAATAGTCAGACTCAGCCGAGTTTGCAAAAAAACATTCAAAATTTAAAAAAAAACATTAAAAAAAGTTATATGTTATTTTTATAATTGTAAAATTTTGGCTGAGTTTTTTCACCAACTCAGAGTCCAAGTCCGAGTCAAAACACTACTTGTCAAGTTTTCCCCAAGTCTGAGTCTCAAAACTATGCTCTAGATAGATATCTTCGTCTCGCTCTAGCCATAACAACAAAAATGTATAATCAACTCTTTTGCTCGGTAGAAAAAAAGGTAGTCTATGCAAGTTCATTATGGTTGGGGGGCAACTATTTGAACCTTCACTACATTGTTGACTAAAATAATTGCTCATTACAGTGCTTTATTGCACACAACTCCATGCTTATATAATCGGTAAACATAAGCATCTTCTCAAGTAACAATCAGTTGTTCCAATTGAATTTGCCTAAAAATATTGTTTTGAATGGTTGACTATGTGGGCCCCTTTCAAGGGATTCAAACCAAATCAAACTAGCACAACATGGAATAAAAACAAAGGTACAACCCTGCATCCCATCCCATTGGTGTTCATTATGCTTCTTCCATGTTTCATACTTAACTTTTAAGGACCAATGTAAATCTTGAAATAAAGTCCCTCTAGAATGAGATGTGCACAATTGGAGAAACGAAGGCAATATGCATGAATGAAGAGAGAAACTCCAAGAGAAAGCATTTGCGCATGAACAAGAGAAGGGAGATTGCCTTAACCATATTCGTGCCGTACACATTTCATTAGATGTCAGTACTTTAAAAACTATGCAAGAACAACAATATAAGATGCAATGCGTGCATGTTATCCAGAATAGCAATATGGCATGCAATACAAAATTAGCTATGCAGTATGCCATGCATGCATTCAATACAAAATTAGAATGTGAGGACTGTGCAAGGTATTTAAAAACATAGCAACAACAATCGGACTCAATGAGCACCGAGCAAGCTGAGTTTTGACTTGGACTCAAGACTCATTGAAAAAATTCAACAAAAATTGGCAACTTCAAAAATACAATAAAAAAAGTAGAAAATAGCTCCTTCAAACAAAAATCAGGTTTTGAGTGAGACTGACAGGAAAAATTAGAATGAGTGAAAACTTTATTTTTATTTTTATTTTTATTTTTATTTTTTCTTTCAAGTTTTTTTCTTTACATTTTTTCAAGTCTCTCAGACTCACTGAGTTTGGCAGACGGGACTCATGAGTTTCAAGACTATGATTTAAAATTTTAAACTAGATTGTGTGCATAGGGAGTTGGAAGATTTCTATACTAGGTTTGGAAAGATAATTACAACATAATAACAATGTATATATGTACACGCAAGCATCTACTTACAACTGAGTTGACTGTGAAGCCTCATCATAGAACATCCAAATTTCTTTTGGGCCATTTTAGATTCTAGAATACTTGGAGGATCATAAAAAAATTGTTGCCAAGAAACCTAGAAACTTCAAGAATTATAATAGATTTTTCCCATTAATTCATTATCCATTCTTATAAGAATGCTTCTGCAGGCTTTTGACCTATTACCATCAGAAGAGAATGCCTTAACTACTAACCCCTTGCCATCATTCATTTCCTTCTCATCCAAGAAAGAAGGAAAGAAATAAATTGTATTGATGTCCACAAATCACCAAACCCTGAATGAGCCTTGAAAGTATAACCAGTAACAATAGAGAGGAACTACGGTGAGAGGATCCTAGGCTATAAATGTGCCCTCCTTGATTCCTGAAACCCTTACACACCCTTCCCTTCTTTCCCTCCATTCCACAAAGCTTCAAGGAAGAAGTTGAATTTTTTCTTCCAATTTTTTATCCATTCTTTTAAGAATGATTATGTAGGCACTGGAACCATTATTATCAAAAAGCAATGCCTAAACTATTGAGCATTTTCTCCTTATCATTCACTTCTTTCTCATCCAAGGAAACGGAAATAAAGGCTGCAGTTAAATTTCAAAATCCCTGTGCACCTTCCCCCTTCCTTCCCTCCATTAAACTCTAATCTCCTTTTGCATTCAGTGAAATGTCCAAACCCAAACCAGAGTAGAGACAGGAAGGACAACTGAAAGACAATCATGTTGCCTAATATTTTCTCCTTGTCATTCACTTCTTCCTTCCCAGAAAATGGAAATAGAGGCCTCGACTAAATTGTTCAATCCTTGTGCACCTTTCCACTTCATGCCCTCCATCTTCTTTTTCAACCAGTGAAACATCCAAACACAAACCAGACAATAGAGAAATAAAGGACAACTGAACTACAATCATATTGCATGCCACCATGCATTAAAAGTGAACCATAGCTACCTTGAGTTGCAAAGGATGCTAGTTCACTCATATGACCAAAAAATAAAGACAATATATCCGAAAAAAAATCTTTGAAGCAATCGGTTATAAGTGACGTGAGAAATAGGAAAAAATATCAATATTTCCCCTTTTCTCAACGCATATGACCCATCACCGTCCCTTCTCCAAAGCCCGCCAATATACATCTAATGAGGATATAAATCCAAGGTCCATGTGGTGCCTAGTCTCTACCATATGCAATGGTAATCATGCTATAATTAAAATTTAACTTGCAATTAATGTCTAGTCCTTAGCCTATGCAAAGATTATTGTATTATAATTGAAGTTTAAATTACAGTTATCTTGGATAAAAGTAATATATAAAAAGCCATACGACATTAGAAAATCTCAAAAGTGGAAAGCCTATAAAAATCCAAAAGATACATGATAACCCTGAAAAATCATTTGTTTATATGATACAACTGTTAGCAAAAGAGAAGAAATGATTGAAAGAACTTGATGTTTTCAGATTAGTGCAGGATCTTTATTTATGCAGTCCAAAAATGGTCACAAGAGCAGTTATGGAGGTTATTAGTTAGACCTCAACTGATTTTAGTTAAGACTAATTACATTATTTAACACCCCCTCTTAATGACTAAACTAGAGACAACTCCAAGTTTGTCTCGAAATTTTACAAAAAGAATAGAACCAAAAGGTTTAGTCATTAGATCTGTAGGCTGCTCTGTAGAAGCACAGAAGTGGAGAAATGTCACTAGAATCAACCAACTGTTGAATGTAGTGATGATGTATCTCGATGTGTTTGGTACGAGCATGAAAAATATGATTCTTTACTAATTTCAATACACTTTGATTATCAAAAAATAGTGGTGTAGGTGCGTATGAAGGAAGTTGTAAATCAACAAGAATCCGACATAGCCAAACTGCTTCACAATTAGCCCTGACTATTGCTTTGTATTCTGCTTCAGTGGAAGAGAGAGCAATGGTATGTTGAAGATTGCTCTGCCATGAAACAACTCTTGAGCCAAAAGAAAACATATACCCAGTGGTAGATTTCCGAGTATCAACTGATCCTCCCCAATCAGAGTCTGTATAACCAATCAATCTGAAATCTGTTGTCCTCTGATAGAGAATGCCAAAGTCAAGAGTACCTTTGACATATCGTAAAACATGTTTTGTTGTTGTCCAATGAACTAGCTTCGGTTGACACAAGAACCGAAAAAGGTAGCTAACAGCAAAACATAAATCTGGTCGAGTGGTGGTAAGATATATCAAGCTGCCCACCAACTGTCTATATATTGATTCATTGACCAGTGATGAATCATCATGAGCTAACAATTTCAGCTCAACCTCCATAGGTGTAGAAGCAGAATTACGATCCATCATTCCAAACTTCTTCAAAAGAGTAGTGGCATACTTGACCTGAGCAATGAAAATGGAGTGGTCATGTTACCAGAATTCTACACCTAAACAATAGTGTAGGAGGCCTAAATCAGTCATATCAAAAGCAGTGCACAAATCTGATTTGACTTTCTGAATCGTTGTGTCTCCACTACCTGTGATGGCAAGGCCATCAACATACACAATGAGTATCACAATGTCATCATCAGTGCTTTTGATATAGAGATTTGGATCAGATGGAATCCATCTGAATCCAGAATCTCGTAGATGCTGATCAAACTTGATGTACAAGGCTCGAGGAGCCTACTTCAGCCCATACAGAGACTTCACCAACTTGCAAACCAAATGATCACGAACAGGTTCCTAAAAACCTTCAAGCTACACCATGTATACTTCTTCATCCAGATCGCCATTAAGGAAAGCACTTTTGACATCCATTTGAAATACTTTCCAACCAAACTGAGATGCGATAGAAGGAAGTAACCGAAATGTGACTATTTTTGCAGTAGGAGCAAAAGTCTCCTCGGAGTCTATTCCCCTCCTATTGTGAAAATCCTTTCGCAACAAGACGGGCTTTGTACTTGTCCAAAGTACCATCAGCCTTGCATTTGAATTTGTACACCCATTTGCAGCCAATGGGTTGTTTCCTTGGAGGTAAATCAACCAACGTCCAGTTACTGTTTCTCATCAAGGCATCATATTCTGATTGCATTGCGTTCTCCCACTCAGGTTTGCCCTATGCATCAGAATATTGTTGGGGCTCTGAAATACTGAAAAGATCATAAGCAAGAGCAAAGTACATAAGCTTTTCATCATCAGTTGAATCCACAACTGACTTCCCTGACTGTCGAGACCATGTATGAGATTGAGGAAGATCCCCCTCTTGCACAACCTGTAGAGTAGTTTAATACCACTTGGGTCTCTTCTGTACCAATGATTTCTGTACCTGTTGATCACTAGATGGAGTGGTCGACTTAGGTCAATGACGTTGATACACTAACGGAGTGTTCCCTGTAGATTGCTGCACTAAAGACTGTGAGGGTGTCTCCACAACATGTGGTTCCTCATCTTTCAGAGGAAGTACAATGCTAGAAGCATCTGGACTAGCAGAGACAGCTTGTTGATTACAAACAAAGAATGATTTTGTTTCTTTTACATCAACATCCCAGCTAATGATGATTTTGTTAGTAGGCACATCTATTAGCCTATATGCTTTTGATTGAGTACTATAACCAGCAAAGAAATATCGTGCACATTTTGAATTGAGTGTACTCCTCTGTTTTTTAGGAATGAGAGCATATGCCGTAGAACCAAATACACAAAAATGTGTTACCTCTAGTTTGATGTTGGACCAGGCTTCTTCCAGAGTGATGATGTCCAAAGCTTTGCAGGGACTTCTGTTCAATATGTGGACTGTTGTGTTAACCGCTTCTCCCCAGTATTTATACGGCACACCTCTGCTATGCGTCATGGATCAAGCCATCTCCATGATTGTGCGATTCCGCCTTTCAACCACTCCATTTTGCTGAGGAGTGTTTGGGGTTGTTCGCTGTCGATGAATTCCTTCCTTGTTGCAATAGTTTTGAAATTGCTTTGAAGTGAATTCTCCCCTATTATCAGATCTTAAGGCTTTGATCAGCCGACTTGTCTCATTTTCTACCAGTGCTTTGAATTTTACAAACTCAGCAAAACAATCAAACTTCTTTTTCAAGAAGTAGACCCACAATTTTCTAGAAAAATCATCTACGAACAACAAGAAATACCTTGCACAAAGAATGGTAGATGACTTCCAAGATGGCTCACATAGATCTGCATGAACAAGATCAAGGAAGTGGGAAAAGGCTTTTGTTGTTTACCAGCCAAACAACCTGCACATAGATGGACCGGAACGATGGAGAGGAAGGGCAAGAGTTGCAGCTCGCTGAGAAGCTAGGGCAGCCGTGCCCTAGCTTTGAGTCTCTTGGGTAGCTGATGCGTAGAGGTAGAGAAGGGCAGGAACACAAAAAGAAAGCATAGGGAGGCCGTAGTTTTGGAAGAATCAGTGTGAGCAGCTGGAACGGATTTGCAGAAGGGAGAGAGAAATGGAAGGAGGCTTTGCAATGGAACAGGGGGAACAAAGTAAACTGAAGGGAGATAGAAGCTTTAGAGATGTGGTAGGTAAAGGACCTCAAGGAAAGGAAGCCAGACTAAAGGAGGTTGCAGCAGCCTTTCAGTTTACGGGGGTGCAGGGTAGTGGCTCAACTAGTGGCTCAAGGATTAATAAGGTAAATGGATGCCTGGAACGCTGCAATGAAAGGCCTAAGCTAGTAATTCCGTTTGACATGATAGCGGAGGATGTGGGGTATTACTCCAAACACTCTTTGTATTGCAAATTCCTGGGGATGAAAGCATCTCCCTTTCTTGGAGAATTGGGCCAGGAGGATATGGGAGCTGGCAGGAGAGATGGAAATGATGTTGCTGGCAAACAGTTTTTTTATGGTTACTTTCAATTGTCTGGAGGATAGAAACCGGGTGTTCGAAGGAGGTCCATACTTTTATAACCAGGCTGGTCTCTTCATGAAACCATGGCATGCTGGTTTTAATCCCACAGAAGAGCTTCCCAGCAGAGTTCCAGTGTGGGTACGCCTACCACGAATGCCGATTGAATGCTGCCGAGAGGATGTTCTGCTAATGATTGCTTCGATAATAGGAAAACCGGTGGGAGCATCTACGCAAACGCTTGGGAAGAGAATCATGACATATGCAAGAATTTGTGTAGAAGTTGATCTGAGCAAACCGTTGCCTGACGCGGTAGAAATGTGTGCAGGATCATACTCGTGGGTACAGCAACTAGATTATGAGACCTTACCATTTAGATGCTGTCTATGTCACGAGTATGGACATTTGGTTAGAAGGTGCCCGAAGAATAAAATAGAGGATCAACAACCTTTTCCTGCGCCCCCCTTGAACAGAGCAGTGGCTGAGGATAAAGGAAAGAAGATGGGAAATGGGGGCAGAAAGGATTCAGAAGGCTTCACACAAGTGAAATCCAGGGGTAGAAACAAAGGACTTAAGAGAACATTTATGGAGCGACAAGGGGAGGACTCTTACAACAGATTTGAGATGCTAGAGGAATTGGGACAGCAAGAGGTATTTCCGGGTCTATTTATTGGAGAGGAACGGATGGAGGAGTGTGAAGGGGCTGTAAATGTCACGCCATTTTCGCCAAGGAAAACAGCAGAAGTGCCCTCTCTAATGATTTTGGATAGACAGGGGGAAGAGCTCAACTTGGCGGCAGGTATAGAGGAAAGGATACAAGGCGAAGAAGTTGGGGAGAAGGCATCACAGGTAGGGGAGGAAAAGGCGGAAAAGCAAGGGAAAGCTCCGACGTGCCTTGGGATTCTTCAAAAGGAAGGCAAGAAAGGAGCTACAGACAAAAATGTCAAGGTGGGAAGAAGAAAGGATATGGATAGAATTAAGATGATTGGAGAGAATTTAGTTGAATCGGGGTCGGTAAGGACCTTAGATGCACATTTTCTGCCTCCCTCGAAATGATTGTGATATCATGGAACGTGAGGGGCCTAAATAGCGGGCCCAGACAAAAAGCTATTCGTGAATTAGTCAGAAGTCAACATCCAGAAATTCTTTTCCTTCAAGAAACCAAAGTGACAGTGGAGTACATGATGGACATTACCCCTAGGATATGGGGGCAAGGGTCATGCCAATGCATTGGGGCCTAGGGGACAGCAGGAGGCTTAGCGTGCCTATGGAATCCAAGAAAGGCTAAACCGGTGGCGTGGATGGCGTTCAAGTCAGTATTATCGTTGGTTGCCTTATGTATGGATTCAGGAGAGTATGCTCTGCTATCGAATGTCTACGCCCCCAGTGATATGCAAGGTAAGATTTTTGTTTGGAATAACATTAAGCTGGTCCGTAAAGAGTTTCCTTATTTACCATGGATTGTTGCGAGAGATTTCAATGCGATTCTGGACAGCTCGAAAAAAATGGGTGGGAACACCAGATTGGAGCCGTCTTCTTGTCTCCTCAGGGACAAGATCTCGGAATTAAATTTGGTGGACATCAAACCGAGTAATGGCTGATTCACATGGAATAACAGAAGGCCGGGTAACAGTTACATTGCAGAGCATATAGACAGATTTTTGGTGTCCTGTTTTTGGGTGGGTGGTAGATGGACGCTTAGCTTTGAGATTCTGGATTGGCGGAGTTCAGATCATTGGCCAATCAAACTGAATATTTCTTCTGCTATTCGGCAACAGAAGCCGCCATTCAAATTCCAGATGATGTGGTTGCGGGATCAGGATTTCTACGAGCGGATCACAGAACAGTGGAGAGAAGGCCGATCAGCGGCTGGGACAGCCATGTATGTGTTTGCTAAACTCCTTCAATTCGTTAAATACCAGCTTCAGAGATGGAACAGGAATAGCTTCGGGAACATCTTCCTGGAGAAAAAGAGGGCGCAAGAAGAGTTAAATGATATTACCAAATTAATTAGGGAGGAGGGACTTACAGGGTCTTTGCTGAAAGAGGAAGCAAGGGCAGTAAAAACCTTGGAGGAGTGGGAGTTGAGAGAGGAAATTTTTTGGAAACAGAAATCCAGGATCGATTGGCTGCAAGAAGGGGATAGAAACACAGCATTCTTCTTCAATTCGGTCAAAGCCAGGCGCCATGGAAATGTTATTAATTCTCTGGTTACGAAAAGAGGAGAGATAGTCTCTTCAACTAGAGAAATTTGTGGTGAGGCAGAGCAATATTTCAGCACGTTCTTCAAGGAAGAAGGGCGGAGGGATGAGGAGGCGGAGGAGACGATTTTATCATGTATTCCCTCCATTGTGACTCAGGACATGAAGGAGAAATTGAGAAGACCTATTTCGGAGGAAGAACTAAAGAAAGTAGTCTTTCTGATGAAGAAAGGTAAGGCCCCAGGACCGGATGGATTTCCGATAGAGTTCTATCAAGAGTTCTGGGAAATTATTAAAGGTGATTTGCTTGCAGTGGTGCAGGAGTCCCAGACCAATAAGCAGATGTTGAGGGCGCTAAATTCTACATTTTTTACCCTCATTCCTAAGGGGGAGGGAGCTGACCGCTTCAGCCAATTTTGCCCCATTTCTCTTTGTAATGTCATTTACAAAATTCTTTCGAAGTAGATTGCCGAAAGGTTGAAGAAGTGCTTGAAGGAGCTGATTTCGGAAGAGCAAAGGTGGTTTTGTGGAGGGAAGGCAGATACTGGATGGTATCGTGATGGCGACGGAAGCGGTTCATTCGATGTCCAAATCCAAAGAGAAGGCAATGTTCATGAAGTTAGACATGTCCAAGGCATATGATAGGGTTCGGTGGACCTTCCTGCAAAAGGTGATGGAGGCTTTTAGCTTTGAGAAGGGATGGATTGAGTGGGTCATGAGCTGTGTTACCTCGACCTCGTTCTCCGTGTTGGTCAATGGGGAGCACTCAAACCTTTTTGGGGCAGCTAGGGGATTGCAACAGGGAGACCCATTGTCCCCTTATTTGTTTCTTCTCCTGGCGGAGGGTTTAGGGAGGCGGATCAGAGAAGATACCAGAAGTGGGGAGATTCAAGGATGGAAATGGGGTGGCGGCCTGCCTGTTCTCTCACCTTCAGTTCGTGGATGACGTGGCTATGTTGGGAGCGGCCTCCATGAGAGAAGCGAATAATGTCCGTAGGTGCTTGGATGCCTACTTAGCGGCCTCTGGACAGGTTATAAATGAGGAGAAATCTTCCATTTTTTTCTTCAATACTCCTCAGGCTATTCAAAGGAGAGTGGCTGATGTTCTCCAATTCCAAATTGGCAGCCTTCCGGTTATGTATCTGGGAATGCCTGTCACTTCGGGTAGACACTCTAAGGAGTCTTGGCAGGGGATTCTGAGCAAGTTTAGGGTCAAGGTTAACCACTGGACTCATAGGTGGTTATCGTTCGCGGGCAGGGTCCAATTGATCCAATCTGTGGTCCAAGCCCTACCCCTTTATAGATGTATGCTGTAGGTGGCGCTAGCTAGTTTTGTGAAGGAGTTGGACTCTCTGGCAAGACAGTTCTTGTGGGCTAGTAATTTATCAGTTACAAAATGGAGTCTTATCAGATGGGAGGTGGTGTGCAGACCGAAGAAACTCGGAGGATTGGGATTGAGACAATCCACGATGGCTGGTACGGCTCTGGCGGCCAAGCTATATTGGAGGTTGTGCATTGAGCAGGACCGGAGTTGGGCTAAAATTGTGGCGCATAAGTATTTTCCGGGGAATAACCATAAGGATATTCCAAGATTTTGCTTGAGGGGAAGCGGATCGGCGATCTGGGAAACGCTGAAGAAGGGGGCGGATTTAATAAAAAGAGGCTTATTCTGGATTTGCAAAAGTGGGTTGGAGGCGCAGTTTTGGAATGACTCATGGGACGGATTTCCTCCCATTGTGTTGCAATACCCTCACAAAATCTGGCACAAAGATTCTGTGAAGCCGGCTGGTGGAAGGTTAGTAACTTCAAAACTTTTGGTCACCAAAATCGGCTTTTGGAAGCAAGATGGAAAAGTCAGGAAGAATGGCCAATCAGGGGAACGGAGGTGGAGTGTACGGAGCTGAAGGAGATTTTGGCAAGGCGCCCTTGTTGGTGCTGATGAGTTGGTCTAGTTCCCACACCCCAAAGGGAAATACTCTGTTTCGGCGGGGTACCAAGAACTTGTAGCGCAGAAGTTTGGGGAAGACAGGGAGATGACGTGGTGGAAACGGATATGGAGCAGCTTTTCGTGGCCTAAGTGCAACTGTTTTGTTTGGACACTTGCGTAGGATCAATGCTTAACATGGGACAACATCAGGAAAAGAGGATTTGAGGGACCATCCCGGTGTGTTTTGTGTGGCGCTCAGGAGGAGAGTTCGTCCCACATTTTTTTCAGCTGCCAGTATACAAGCAGGTTGTGGCACGCTTGGTGGGGCGTGTGGGGTGGCAACTGTATACATGCCCCCACACTCGCAGAATTCTGGAGGACAATTGAAAGGCCGCCACCTGTTGCGCGCTTCCTACAGGGAGTCTGGTTTGCTAGGCCAATCTTTCTGCTCTGGCAGGTGTGGCTGGAGCGAAATAGACGCATTTTCAAGGAGGAAAGGATAGAAGTTAACCAAGTTTGGAATCGAATCACCAGGATGATTCAGGAATCTGTTGAAGCCAAATGTGAAGTAGCTTTGCCAATGGATAGGAGGGACGCTGAGCTGGCCGACAGATTGGGAATGAAAGCCCTGTCTCCAGGTGCAGCGTGTGTGAGGAGTGGAGAAAGAAAGCAGAGAGTGCAGAGAGATGGAAGGTGGACGCCTCCTCCTGGAGATTTTTTGAAGATCAATACCGATGGGTCTTCTAGAGGTAACCCAGGTCCGGCAGGTATTGGAGGGATAGCGAGGGATGCCTCGAATTCGGTTATTTTTATGTTTTCGGCTCACAGGGGAGTACAAACGGTTAACCAAATGGAAGGCACGGCTATTTTATTTGCTTTACAGAGAGCTTACGAGCTCGGATGGCGTAAAGTGATATGTGAGGCGGATTCGCTTATAATGATTAATATGGTCCGGGAAAGACAAACTACTGAGGTAAGTTGGCAGTTATCTTTGATTGTTCAGCAGATTTTGCATATTAGTATGCTTATGGAGACGGTGATTTTCGCCCATGTTCCGAGAGAGTGGAACCGAGCGGCAGACTGCCTGGCTAGGTGGGCTTCGGAAGGGACAGGAGAGCGGACGGTGGTGGAGGAAACTTTGTTGCCGTCAGAGGTTAAATAAAATTTGGAGAGAATTTTATATGAGAATAGGTATGGTATAGAAGAGTGATGGAGGTTCAGTGTTTGGTGTTTGGTGTATTTGTTGTGTTTTCGGACTCTGGTTCTTTTGAGCCTTGTACTTTGTTTTTCGCAGTTTGAATAAAGTTTTTACCCCTGTTTTTATTTTTTTTTAAAAACAACCTACACATATATCCTACTTGCCCTGGATAGTAGGCAATCCAAGAACCATATTGGATTTTCGGAGTTTGGTCAAACATTGAAGATTGAGATGTCCAAATCTCTCATGCCATACAACACTAGTATTATCCTCCACAATTAACGCATTGAAACTGATAGTGGCAGGATCAACAAGTCTATACAAGCCATTTTCCCCAATGCCTAGGGCTATGACTTTATCATTTTTGATATCAGACACAACACATTTTTTTTTTGAGAAATTGACTGAAATGTGAGAATTTTCAGTTAACTGACTGATTGATAGAAGATTTTTGTTCATCTTAGGTACATACCTAACATTCTTGACTATGAACTTTGCAGCATTATTCAATACAATGCGTATATCTCCTATTTCTTCTACAACATGTGATCTACCATCACCCAAGGAAACTGAATTTGAAAAACTTTCTTTTGTACTGAAATTTACATACCAGTCTTTTCAACATGTAAAATGTCGTGATGCACCGAAATCAAAAAACCAATCACTGGTAGTCCTTTCATTGGAAAATGATGCCATGAGAGCATATTCCTTCTCAGATTCAGCTTCAACTACTGCCACATTTGCCTGCCCTTTTGCCTTCTTGTTATGTGTTAGATCATATTGTCATTTTCTGCATTCTTTCTTAATATGACCAAATTTTTGACACTAATAACATTTTACCTTGAATTTCGGGGAAGATGAAGACGTATCTGAATGTCTTTTCCATTTCCCTTTGTTGGACTGGGCAAAAAATGCACTTTCCGATTGCCCAGAACTAGGCTCACTGAAGTGTGTCTACCTGCATTCTTTCTACAGCAAATATGAACTCACTTGATCAAAAGTGAGAGTGTTACTCTGTCATCAAATGCAACGCTTCCACGAACAATTCATACAAAGGTGTCAGGCTGTTCAGAACAAGAGCCACCATATCATCGTCATCCACCTTTTTGTTGATGGCTGACAACTGGTCAGAAAGATATTTCATCCATAATAAGTGCTCTAACAGAGACCCTCCTTCGGCCATTTTTGTGGAAAATAGCAAATTCTTTAAATAAAGTACTCGACTCTTCTCTGAAGTCTGGTACTTGTTCTTGAGACTGGTCCATAGGGCACTTGCCTATGCAGCATTGTGGACCTCCGAAATCATGTCATCGAACACAAAAAGTTTTAATAACAGAAGGGCTTCTTTATGACGTTTGTCATAATCGGCAAAAATTCGTTGTCGGTCTTTGTTCTGTGTCAAGTATGATCTTGTCGCAATCACAAAATTCCGCAATCGTTAAGATCTTATGACTCCAAACATTATAATTTTGTCCAGTCAATTTTTGGGCCTCCGGAAGGACTAAGTTTTGGATATTTGCCATTTTTCACTCCGGAAAAATAATTTTGAACCAATAAAAAGATTCCCATAAAAATTGAATTATTTCCGCACAAATTGAACTTTTTTTTTATTTTATTAATTTCCCTTATTTCGTTCAATGTGCAAAAGACTCCAAAAAAAAAAAAAATTATAAATGATTAAAAACTCATGGAAATTTTTGGGGACTGTGCCCATCTTTTTCCTTGTTGGTTTGCGTGCTCTTTTCCACAACTAGTTTGCTTTTCATCTGCAAGTTTTGTGCCCTCACTGGATGCACTGTGTGCTTTTCGCAAACCCTCGATGACCCTGCTCTAGGCGACGGCTATTGGAAAACCCTCGACATCTATTGCAACTTTGCCCTCGACTTCATGCTTCTTCTCCCGACTGTCGTTTTATTGTCTTAGCTTCTGCAGCATCGAAACCCTCAACCTGTGCCCTTGACATAATTCCAAAATGCTCGTCCCTTCCTGTGTGAAGAACTTTGACTGCGTTTCATTTTCGACTGCGTTTTGTTGGTTCTCCACGAACCCATGCATGCCCTGCCCTTCACGACTACAAACCTTCGATGACTTTGAACCTTCAACGAGGCTTCTACTGTGTGTCGTCTTCTATCGCAAATGAAAACATTGTGAATGATTTCATGTCTTTCCACGAACCTTGCTAGGAGATTGAACAACCCTTCCTCTGTGCTTCCTTAAAACCACGACTTTATCGAGACTGCTCGTCTCGCCTACAACTGTGTTTTCTTTTCGTGAATTGTCAGGACCTCTGCAATGTCCACGACCTTCTCTTCCTCCCATCCGTACCCTAACCCCAAGGTTTCCTCAAACAACGAACACTCATGCCTTTACTGGCTTCCTCGAGTGGTGGCTTTGATACCACTGTTAGCAAAAGAGAAGAAATGATTGAAAGCACTTGATGTTTTCAGATTAGTGCAGGATCTTTATTTATGCAGTCCAAAAATGATTACAACAGTAGTTATGGAGGTTATTAGTTAGACCTCAACTGATTTTAGTTAAGACTAATTACATTATTTAACAACAATGTTTTTCCAAGAAAATTTACAAGCATTAAGTCTCTTGTCTGTATTATCTATCAAGGGTAACTATTTTTTTCATTAATATGTATCACTGTTTGACTATTTCAAGACTTTATAGTAAATTTTTTGTGTAGTGGGCGAATTTTACACTTCTATTAAAAAATTAGAAAATTATATTATATTTAGAAATAACAATCATTTCACGTGAAGAAGTCACACTAAATTAGTTTTAGAACATAAATTATATATAAGCTAATAAATTCAAAGGATTAATTCTATGACATACAAAATTATTGCTATAGTTTGATTGCACATAATTTTTTAGGGACAACCTTATAACCTTGAACCAAGATTTTAAGACTATCAGTGATATAAATATAAGATTATTATGTCATCCTATAAGGTGGCAGTTCGTCAACTTCAACCTTCTGTTTTGTGTGTTCACTTAAAAGAATACAGAGACCTCATAAAATGTGTATTTTCTAAATTAGTGTGCATGAATGATATTTTAAACATTCAAACCAAGGTTAGTCACATTAAAAGAATTTTTTTCACAAAAAAAATAATTAAAACAAGAATAAGACCCATTTATACCTTATGAAGCTTGATCCACCAATGATGGTAACCATTAATACCTATTTTGTCTTTTTGACTCATTAATATTTTATCATGAAATTTTTTAAGAGTTGTGAAGCATGGTAAAAAAAATGAAAGCCATTGGTCAGTGAGGCTTTGTTTAATCAAATATTAATGCAAGGTGATTGCGCACGCGCGCACACACACAGATATAGTTGGGTAGGGACATAATAAGATGTGAAATTTTCCTAAGAAATGATAGGTATCTATCAAAATATTTGTATAGTTCTTTGTATGTACAATTGCTACACCCTTAACTTATGGCATGTCTAGGGATATGTGTGGCTGACTTGTGGCTTACATACCTATTATATTATCTTGTCACATTTCTTTATGTTTTCAATAAGGTTGGCCTATGGAATAACCATGGCTAAGTAGAGTATATATAGGAGGTAGTGGCTAGTATGTGATCATCATATTGTGAATTCTGCTCTTATTGCATTGTTGTGGAGGTTACTCCCTCGAAGTGGCTCAATTATATTTATCAAGCACTCTGTTCTTCTATCTATTATTATGGATCTATTATCTCTGATCTCATTTATGCGATGTATTATTCTACTGCGCGAGCATCTAAGTAATTTCATTACAATTGGTGTCAGAGCTTCGATTTGAGCAAGTTTTTGCAACGACATTTTTTTTCACATTTGGTGTTGTGCGTCCCCTGTAAGTTGAAGGATCAAAAAAAATAACTTGCAATCCAGGTAGATTAATATTTTTCTGTCACTACAATATTGTTCGAAGTGTTTTTTTATTTAAAAAAACCGATCCAAGAAGAATTTAATTTTTACATCACTACAATATTTCTGTGTTTTTTTATTAATAAAGTCTAAAAAATTTTTAACCATGTGAAAATTAGCAGTCATCGGATTCGTCTCTGTAAGACGATTGTAACGATATATTCTGTTGGTACACTTTTTGGGCTAAATTTCTTGCCCTTGTGCACAATAGTAATCGTTGGATTCGCCTTGGTGAGGTGATCGCAATGGTCTCATCTCTCGATACACTTTTTTCAAGTTTGAACCCTCCTAGGGTTTGTGCATGGCTAGTCCTAACACTCACGAATGTGGGAAAGGGCAAGAAACTCCTAAAACTCCTCACAAGGACCACATGGATTCTAGAACTTTTGATCCATGTATTTCAGAGGCAGTTCAACAACTTCAATCTGAGTTGTGTGGCATGGTGTAGAAAGATGATCTCGATGCAATTAAAGGGAACATCACAGGGATGAGAGGTGCCATGAATGGCTTGCAGAATCAATTGCAACAAATAACTGGGCAATTGTCTAACTTTTCAACTCAGTCTCTGCAAAATAACCCTCCACCACTCCGGTTTGGATTTCCTCCAAACAATCACACCACCAATCCCGGTTCAAAGCCGATGTTTCCAAAAGTGGACTTGCAAGTTTGATGGTAACGATCCACTCACATGGATCACTCAAATTGAAAATTTATTTGATCTACATCAAACTCCATGTTTGCAAAGGGTGGTCATGGCCTCTCCATATCTGGAACCTAAGTTGTTCGTTTGGTATCAATGGTTGTGTGCTCAAAAGAAAAAGAACGGTCTCTTGGTTTCCTGGTCTGCAATTTTTGAGGAGCTGCAACTCCACTATCACAACAATGTCTCATAAAACTTCTTCAGCCAGCTAGCCAAACTACACCAGACACGGTCTGTAAAGGATTATATTCATCAATTTCAGAATCTCTCCTTACGTGTGGCAGACATCATTAAGGAAAATCTGACTGACTTGTTTTTGGGTGGCCTCAAAGATAGCATCCAATTGGAGGTTCGCACGTTTAATCCCAGTTCAGTATATGAAGCCATTCCAAGGGCACGCCTAGCAGAGGAAAAAGAGATGATCAAACGAAGACCTTTCACTAATGTTCGTGAATGCACTTTCCCATCACCGTCATTTCCTCAGCCTACCAAATTGACCCCTGAGCAAAATGAGGAGAAGTGTGCAAAAGGTTTGTGTTTTGGTTGTGATAGCAAATGGAGCAAATCATCACTAGGCTGAAAAGAAGTTGTTTTACATTAAAGGCACCAATGAGGATGACGACGATGATGAGGACTTAGGTGCAGGTTTGGAAGAACCCGAGAACGAATCTGAAGATTCTCAACCTACTATTTCTTGTCATGCACTTTCAAGTATCAGTACCCAAATGCTTAAGGCGGTGAGTTTCCTCAAGAAACAAAAGGTGACTCTATTGATTGACTTTAGGAGTACACACAACTTTATCAACAATAAGTTGGCTACTTGTTTAAACTATTTTATTTACCCAACTCCAAAAATTTAGGTCGTGATTGCACATGGTGGTACTGTCAACTATTCTAGAAAATGCCATAGTATTAAGCTTGCTATGGGAGACTGCCTGTTAGATTCTGTTGTGTTTGCTATTCTCATAGGAGGGGCTGACATTGTTTTGAGAGTGCAATGGCTCACCACTTTAAACACTATTGAGATGAATTTCCAGGAACAATTCATGCGCTTCCATTCAAAAGGCAAAACATTTGAACTGCGTGGATTACAGACTAAATCTCCACAACTAGTTACTTCCCATCAAATGACGAAGATTCTCAAAAAAGATGTTGAAGGATTTGTGGTACACTTGTTTTCCATAGAGGTTCAGCCAACCAAGGAGTCTACCCATCTTGATTTACAAATGGTGTTGAATGACCATTATGTTGTTTTTTGTAACATGCCAAAAGGACTTCCACCAAGCTGAGCACATGATCATGCCATCAGACTACTTCTCGGAAGCACACCACCCAACATCAGACCCTATAGGTATCCCTATGCATAGAAGAGTGAAATTGAAAATATGTTACATGGAATTTTGGAGGCAGGTATCATCCGACACAGCCAAAGCGAATATTCCTCCCTAGTGGTCATGGTGCGAAAGAAGGATGACACTTGGAGGATATTCCCAAACTACAGAGAACTCAATAAGTACACCATCAAAGATAACTTTCTTATTCTAGTAATTGATGATTTTCTAGATGAATTGCATGGTGTTGTTTATTTTACCGAGTTATATATTTGCTCTGAGTATCATCAAATTCGAATCCGCGAAGAGGACATACCTAAAACAGCTTTCAAAACTCATGAAGGCCATTATGAGTTTATGGACATGCCTTTTAGCCTCACAAAGTCACCATCTAGATTTCAGAGTTTGATGAATATTGTTTTCATGCCATTTTTAAGAAAGTTTGTGTTGGTATTTTTTTATGACATCCTCATTTACAAAAAAATTTGGGAAGACCATTTGAAGCATGTGAAACATGAACTCGGTTCTAGAACAGCATCAGCTTTATGCTAAACCTTCCAAATGTGTTTTTGGCATCTAAGAGGTGGAGTACTTGGGTCACATTGTTTCACATGGAGTGTGATTTGATTCTAAAAAGATCCAAGCGATTATGGAGTCGTAGGTTCCCAAGACCCTCAAGAACATTAAAGGATTTCTAAGTCTAATTGATTACAACATCATAAGTTTGTCATAAATTATGGTAGCATCACAACCCCACTCACATCTTTATTGAAGAAAGACTCTTTTCGTGGTTTTATACAGCTACCAAGGCATTTGAACAATTGAAAATGGTTATGTGCACCACTCCAGTTTTGGCTACTTATTTTTCTAAAACTTTTGTTGTGGAAGTGATGCATCAAGGTATGGCATGGAGGCTATACTCGTGTAAGAAGGCAGACCACTTGCATTTGAGAGTCACCAACTGAGGGGGAAAAAACGCTTAAGTCAATCTATGAGAAAGAGATGATGGCTATTTTGCATGTAGTCAAGCAATGGAGACCTCTGAGGAGTCATCACTTTAAGGTAAAAACCGATCATCATAGTCTCAAATATTTTTTGAAACAACGATTATATTTTAAAGAACAACAAACACGAGTGACTAAAATGTTAGCCTATGATTTTGAAATAGTCTATAAAAAAGGAAAAGAGAATGTGGTGGTAATTGCACTATCTCAGAGGGATGAATCAGTTGAGAAATTGTTATGCGCAATGACCATTTGGCAAGCAGATTGGCTATAGGAAGCAAGATCAAAATGGGAGAATGACAATGCTACCCATGATTTGATTCAAAATCTTTCGCAAGGTTCTGAGAGATCTGAAAAAATTACATGAAAGGAAACGCATTACAATATAAAGATAAATTATACCCCTATAAACATTCTCTCCTCAAACATAAAATCCTTTAGGGACTTCATGCATCTCCAATAAAAGGTCACTCAGGATTTTTGGAAACATATCATAGAATCAAGCAAGATTTCTTTTGGAAAGGACTCAAGGGAAATGTCCAGAAATATGTCGTTGAATGCATGGTATGTCAACAAAACAAAGGTGAAACCATTAAGACCTAAGTCTTTTGCAACCTTTATCCATCCCTAGCCAGCGTTGGGAGGAGGTTTTCATGGATTTCATTACTAAGATACCGTGGTCTAAGGGTAAAAATGTTATCATAGTAGTTATGAATCGACTCACCAAGTATGCTCATTTTTATTCCTTATCACAACTATTTGTTGCGAGTACAGTAGCTTTTGTTTTTCTCAATGCAATTCAAAAATTGCATGGTACTCCAAATATCATTGTAAGTGATCGAGATCCTATATTTATTAGTAATTTTTGGACAGAATAATTTGTATGTTGGGAACCCAGTTGGCTCATAGCTCATCCTATCATCCTCAATCTAGTGGACAAACAGAGGTAGTCAACAAATGTCTAGAAGGGTATCTCCATTGTTTTGTTTCTGACAAATAGGATAAATGGGTTCATTGGGTACCACTTGCTGAATGGTGGTATAATACTTTTGTTCACAGTTCGTCCAAAATGTCTCCCTTTGTGGCCTTGTATGGATATCACCCCCCATCCATCACTTCAATCTTGAAAGTCCATCCCAAGGTTCGAGCTGCTGAGGAACACATTCACCATCAAAAGGGTGTATTTAATAGTTTGCGAGAAAAATTAGCCATGGCACAGAATCGAATGAAGCAGCGAGCAGATCAACACCATAGTGAGCGGTGTTTTGACATAGGTGATTGGGCTTTTGTACGATTACATCCATATAAGCAGAGATGTCTCTGAAGCAATAAAAAAAATAATACAAATTGTCTCTTATGTATTATGGCCCTTATCAGATCTTACAGAAAATTGGTAGTGTGGCCTACAAGATGGAATTCCCCCAATCCACTCGCATACATACAGTATTCCATGTATCTTGCCTAAAGAAGGTAATTAAACATAGAGTTTATACTCAAACTGAGTAACCTGAATTGGATGAGGAAGGTAGGGTTATTCTGGAACCTGAAGAGATCCTTCAAATGCACACTAAGCAACTACGGACCAGAGCAATTAAGGAGTATATGAAAATGGAAGAATCTGCATTGTGAAGATACAACATGGGAGGATGAAGATTTCTTGCAACAACATCTAGGGGTAATTCAACATTGAGGACAACATTGTTTTGAAGGGGAAGGACATGCTACACCCTTGACCTATGGCGTGCCTTGACATATTTGTGGCTGACTTGTGGCTTAAATACCTCTTATATTATCTTGTTGCATTTCTCTATGTTCTTAATAAGGTCAGCCTATGGAATAACCATGGCTGAGTAGAGTATATATAGTAGGCAGTGGCTAGTATGTGATCATCATATTGCGAATTATGCTCTTATTACATTGTTGTGGAGGTTTCCCCTTCGAAGTGGCTCAATTATTTTTATCAAGCATTCTTCTCTTATATCAATTATTGTTGTGGATCTATTATCCTTGCTTTCATTTCTGTGATATATTATTCTACTGTGCAAAAATCTAAGAATTTCATTACAACAATATGTGGAAATGTTCCTGAGAGAGTATGCAGTAGGAACTTAATGTCTATAACAACCTTGCTTTACTGTCAATTCACATTTTTAACTCATCCTCAAAAGGGCTGTGTAGACATGGAGACTATACAAAGAATAAGATGGAGAAAAGCCCTTCTAGAAACAATTTGATTAAAAAAATCCTTGAAAGAGGAAACTGTTATTAACTTGACCACTCACACTAGATCACTTTGTCGAAACCAATCAACCGATGCCAATTTAAAACCACAGTATCTTAATAAGATTTTGTTCACATCCATTTATGTATGATCAATTGCGTTTTCAATCACTTCATGTAGTGCTGACAGTAACCTCTTCAGAGTACTTCAAATGGAGGTCCATAGCTACAAAAATATATAAGGTTTTCCCTAAGTTCTGCACACATTATATCATCCCTATAAAGGCAAACATATAGGAACAACAAATACTCCCAAACAGTGATAAAAACATTTGGAACAATTACAATTATAAAACTTAAATACAGGAAAAAATTATATAAATCAGATAGGAGAATTAAAAAATTTAATGTGCAATTAGCTCTAGAATTGAATTTTAAATTGGTTTGAGTGATGAACATTTCTACAAAGCATTGCCAGATCTGAACTTCCTGCAACAAAATCTGAGATCCCACTTTAACAAGACACAAAAAATAAATGTCATCTGGGTATCAAACATTGAGACCTGTTCCGCATAGTAAGGAGTCAGTGCTTCCATAGTGCTACTACTGAGATCCATTGCCAGATCATAACAGCGTAAATTGTTGTTAACCTGACTTTCACACAAAAAAATACATGTCATAATCAAAATCAAAAGCTTTCATTCATACATACTATCGCTGTGATATTAACTTTTCCCATGCATACTGAGAAATCAGATCTTGAATAACAAGTACCATTGCACATAGTGGTTCTAACCCAATCTCTGCAACTGGCTCCTCAAGCCTTTGTCGCTCAGCTGCTTGAAAATCTACCATTACCTGAAGAATCCAAATAGATCAGTTGAGTATTTTCCAAGGAGATCCAATATAATAAAGAGATATAAAGAAAGGCTAAGCCTACATATCCATCTCCAAAGCAGGCCTATAGCAATTCATTGCTAGCACAAGCCCATATGGATTTGGGTTGGATACACGCCGATTTCTAGTATTTTTGCATTCATTGTGATGACCTCAATTGCAACCTACGGGCCAATTATAAGTTGATTGCAGGTCAATTAATCGTTAATCTTTTCTTTCTTATTGTTCATGGTTTCAGTTTTTATTGCTTATTGCCATTGGATCCCACATCAATTGTAGGAATGACATGAAGAAGAATTGATCTGACAAACTTCTGTATGAATGACCTTGGATTAAGCTCTGGTATAGGAAACTGTTGTATATCATGCTCAGGCTAGTGAAGCATATAATGAATTTGGATTCATTATATACCATAAGCTGCTTGTCTCCTTTCCACCAAAAAAATTTGGCTCAAGGCAGTGATCTGAGCAGCACAAGTACTTCGGAGTCGGATTCTCACATTCCAAAAGCTTGTGGGCCCCTTTTTCAAGCTTGGTGTGATGGTCGCAACCTTCACAAGCCTTTTGTGAAGCTATCGCACGTTGCATTCTGCAAAGCACCCTCTTTGTAAACTCTTCTTCACTAAACATCTCTAAATCGCAAAGCAATTCTTCTTTGCAAAGAATTTATTCTTCGTTGCAAAGAATTTCTTCGTCACAAAGCATTTCTTCTTCCCGAAACATTTCTCCTTTGTGAACCTCATGCTTCGCACTACACCAAAGCTCTTTGTTGACAAGCTCCTGTGGGGTCCGAGGCAACACCCTCATGGGGTGCGGCACTGCCCTGCAGACCAAATTTTGACCATCACATTTTGATGCCGTTGAGCTCAACTGTTGGAAGGTAAAGAGACACAGGGAAGTGAAGCTGTTCCAACTTCCATAGCGGTTTTTTAGCCTTCATGGCTTTGTAATATCATGTAAACATATTTGCATGGGTAGTTAGCATAAGATATCAGAAGATAGACGTGGCTAATAGAATATAGACGTGGCTAATAGAAGATAGACTACCATATATCTCCCTAGAGAGTATGCCATGTACAGTTTGCACAGATTAATAAAGTTTTCTGTTTCAGGTTTATTATCTTCTCTATGCTTCATTTTCTGAACATTGTTTATCACTTCTGAATTACTGTTTAATATTGATTCCACGCACACATATAAAATGTCTAGATTCTCTTTTAGAGTGTTGTCTCCTGAATCACTCCTGGGATTCAAATCAGGCAGCATGGATGCTACTTGAAGATCCCCAAACATAATATTAAGGTACGAGAGTGGCGAAAAGAATATGAGTGAACATAGTATATCTAAAACACCGTAGGTGAATATGCTGGGATTGTTAATAGAGGAAATAAAGTGAGGCTAGAAAAATCGCAAATTGTTCAAGGATGTGTGCAACTCCGTTGAGGATGAAGATCAGGTACAAGATTTAAAATTGAGGATACTAAACTTTGGTACAAGGATAGAATTGCAGTATAAATGAAATATAGGATTCTTTATGAGTTGCACACCAGCTTATTTGGCAACCATTTTGGGATTAATAAAACCTATGAAGCAGCAAAGATTAGTGCACAGGGAAACCATTATAGTGATAACAAGAGATCCACAACCATGTGTGGCATCAATAGGATGCCATCAGCAAGATCGCGTACTTGCTTTGTCCTGACAATCTGAAACAGAGCTTGAGGCATTGCCTACCTAGTCAAGTATAACCCCCATTCCATCTCATCTGTGAGGCTGGAGAAATACCAAAATGCCTAGTGAAGAACAATCCAAGTTCTTTACGAAAACTTACTGCAAGAAACTCTTTTTTGGTTATGTTAAAAGTCAGAATCTTGGTTGCTTTGAGATTGACTTCCAACCAACGGGCATCACACAATATCCTTAGTAAATTATTGCTGCTGGAAAGCTGTAACTGTATGTGACATAAATATCATGTCATCAGCAAAGGGCATGATCTCAAAAACGACTCCAAAAAGTTTGCAAGCATCACTTGGGTCTTACTAAGCTTGGATTCAGTTTCTCTAACTCATCAGTGGATATGCCAAAGCATGTGGATGAGACTGCATTTCCCTGCCTGACTCTAATAGCTCCAAAAATACCATCTGCATTGAGGCAATTACTTTCCAAGACTATGGCCATAGACAGATATGTTTGCATGTGGCCATTTTCTCTTTATATAATATGATATTTGATTGAACTGCAATGTACACAAGCATGTCAAATTTCGCCTCTATTTATGTATACCTTACAACAACAATACTCTACATAGAACACACCATTTTATACATGCAGATATGCATTAGTTGACTGCTACTACAAACGTTCAGCATTGACAACAAATTAACCACCCCCTTCAAAAAGAAGATGAAGCATCCATGTGTACATTGTAAGTAAGCAAAACCCACCCCCATTATTGTATTGACAACAAATTCAAAATGAATTCAGAAAGAAGATGAAGCATCCATGTGTACATTGTAAGTAAGCAAAACCCACCCCCATTATTGTATTGATTTATTACACCTCACATACAAAGACATAAGTATCAGAAGTGTTGAGCTGTATTTTTTGCGTATCATATATGGATATACAGACAGTAGTATAGAGTAAATATTTGACCTGAATAACAGAGAGAGCAATACGATATAGCATCACATCAGTGCTGATTGACTGCACAATCTGCACTTGCTCTCCAAGAATTCTAAATAGATCAACAGCTGCTGGAGTGTATAGCCTCCCTTCTTCTGTTTTCTTTGGAGCATGTATCTTATCCGCCTCCAATATGTTTGTGTACCATTTCTATAGCATAAAATCAATAATAAGGATAGACATACTATTTGCACCATTGAATGACTAACTGCCAAACTGCAGGCTGTGATTAAAGTATCAAATGACTTTTGGACTGAGAAAAAATGCCAATTGCATGTTTACCTGCATTGTAGCCTGCATACGTTCAACATAAGCATTCATAAGAGGGTCCATTGCACCACTCTCAGCACACACTTGAGCCAAAGACTCATCTACACCCAGGCCTATAAGGTGTTCTTGGTACTCAACAACCCATCCAGTAACCTGCATAAAATTTTCGATATAAGAAAACCGTTTAGTTACTAGATATCACATGTGTAAAGAGAACCTTGCAGCCAAGATCTCCGACATATTTGATTACAACCACAATACTAAACCGTTTATTTCAATACCGATTTGAATTATAACACTAGTGCTAAGTATATGAAATAGAAGATCAGGATAACTAAAACGAAATCTCACTGTAATCGATTTCCAAAGAATATGAACTACCCTGCAGAGAAAACTAGGACAAAAGCATACATGAAGTATATTTTTTAATTGCACTTTGGTTAATAAATCTACAAGGAATAGTGCTTCTTTTCTAACCTTCAAAATCTCAATATTCGACAAATCATTTGCCCTGTCACTCAGTAATCTAAGCATTTGGATGAATCGTTCAGTGTAGAGTTGCACCATCAACTGAAATATTTCATATCTGTAACCAACAAAGAAACACTTTATTTGCCATCCCTACCAAAATTAAGAACATGGATGACAGTCCATGTTTAGAGTTCAAAACAATATCACTTACATTATGAAAAAAGTAATTGAAAAAATTATCAATAGCCATATGCTTGTAAAGACATAGAAGAATGGCCCATGGAAAACCTTTATGATTCCGCATATAACACAAACATCAGGTAAGAAAGGAAAGAGATTCAGAACAGATATTTTTTAAGTGTAGCAGTATTAACATTACTCAACTGAATTCCATTATTTAATTTGAGAAGAAAAACTATTTGACATTTTCCGATTTCTCTGCCCTGGGAAATAGAATCCAAACAGTGCACAAAACATAGCCCAATGAATTTTCCAACTACATCAACGAAATCCCTCCCACTGTTCTACTCTTCCACAGGTCACCTGTTCAGGGTTATTGTAAGTTTTTCATTACTACTTATTCTTTATTAATATTTCAAGGAATCAACATAAGGCAAGAAAAAAATCACAGATAGTAAAACTTTCATGGAAAACAACTGAACAATAAAACCAATCAGATGTTAAAGAATGATGGAGGGAGAATGGCAACAATGGTGTCTGTGTTCAATGCTGTCTTGGCAGAAGGCCTGTGTGTGGATTAGAAGTACGAAGCAAGTGTTGTGTTTTTTTCTTACGGAGCTTAGTTGCTATCATGGGCATAAGCCTGCCAGTAGTTAAACATTTAGGGATCCAGACTTTTACCTAAAGAAACGTAGTGAAAGGAAGTTCTAGCAGATATTATGCAGATGGAAACTGTTGTTTTCGCAAAATTCCTTTGGGTGAAAAAGAATTATGAATGCCCAGCTCTTAGGCCTCATACATAAATTAGAAGAAAAGAAGGGGATTCTGGCTCTTAAGAGAGGTTTGCATTGACCATAAAATTAAGAGCACAGCATCCTACCCCTTTGAAAAAAAGTGAAGAAGCACTCTGGCTGAACCAAGGACCTCTCCAGCAAGGGGCTAATCTGCCAATTTATAGGCATATGGCCTTCTAAGGATGTCCTTTACACATGAATATTCACCAATTCGGATTTCTTGGACATGGACTCTCTTCAATTTCTCTTGGGTGCTAGGAGAGGTTCTATTTGTATTTGTACTTGAATAGCAGGGCTAGTGTTTCCCTGCTCTAAGTTTACCTCCTCTTGTTATGATTATATTGGTTTAGTTGTTACTTACTTTACAACTACAACAGTTCTTCGTACCCTAGTACTTTTCTCTTGTAACTGCATGTACTTTTGAGTCTCATTCACTTTGGTAACTCGTGGGCATTGAGATAAATTATTTGTTACTTTGTTTCTCTTTTCTTTCATTATTTTTTTTCTAAATTGTAATTTTTAGTACAGTAGAGGAAAAGATTTTTTTTTTTTTTTTGAAAAAATCCCTCGTTGTTGGATACATCTTTTGGTGCCCCTCCCGTTGCCCAGCTTAACTTTTCATTTGAAAAACAGGTGTGGTTTAGGCATAGTTCGCATAATTGGATTCAACTCGAACTTGACAGACCGAAAAAAATTTGACTCAGCCAATTCTCGACAATACACAACTTAAAAAATACTTAAATTTATTTAAAAACATAAAATTCATACAAATTACAGTTGCAAAATGTATCAAATGAGTCTGTAAAACGTTGAGGAAGTGTTTTCTATTAAATTTGAATACAAATAGAGTACGAAATCGCATCATCATTTCTTTCAGCATTTCCTTTATGCTTTCATGTTGGTGTGTATCTTTCCCAAAGCACCATCATGTGTTACACTATTGTGACAAGTGATGAGCGTCAGGTGGGGCACATGTATACACCAATGGTTTTCAGCTTTATCATTTACTGACACTCTCTCTTGCAAGGGGTCCCCGGCACATCAAATATCCCTGAGTGTATGACTTAATGGGTCGGCTCATGGCACTTTGCAAGAGATGTTCTCATAATATTCTAACATACCTGCATCCCTTAATGCAGCTTTCATACCTCCTATGATATCTCCTTGAGATCTCGAAACCTTGAAATATGGTTAAGTCAGAAATATGTTAGGATCCTAAACCACACTCAAACATCATAAAAGTATATATATGAGATATAACTTAACGTATAAGAAACTAGATGTTCTTATACTTAAACGTTTATTTTATAGATCTACTGTTTGGTTCAGCGTTTTTTTCCGCATTCGGGGTCCTCCATGTAAGACTTGCAAGTATAACTGAAAAATACTCACCGGAAGAAAAAATGGCGAGTACTTGCATACTCGCTGAGTATGTAAATTATGGGTTTAGGATAAGCTCGTAGATAATACGTCCCATTTCCCTAGCTTGGCCTTGATCGATCAAATAGATTGGACCATAAGTCATTTGATTGTCTAGTTTGTGACCTTGTGGCTAATGGGTAGACTCCTAGATGGCAGGAATTTCCCCTTCTAATTTTAACCCATCTTGTCTTCTTAGATTACAATTCTAATGTTTCCCTTTTGTTATGGATATGTGCGAGTGGGTAAACTTATTACTTTTTCTTTTTCTGAAAATGCAAATTCGGATTTGTGCTTGTAGGCCACTTGTTGATAGTACGTTTTGCAAGAAACCTTGTTTGGATGATTGTTTGAAGGCCTAGGACCTTTGTTATTGGGGTAGGTAGGTTTGTTTGACCATCTTTAGCCCTTTTAAAAGTACAAGGACACTCATTAAAGGGCCTTGATAAGAGCAATGTAAGAAAAAGTAAATGTTTTGTAAGAAGGTTGTGTGTAAACATGAGTGCAACATTGTTGTAAATAAATTTATTCAAAGTGGGTAAGTGTAACGAGGAGGCATGGGTTGTCATGTGACATGTAAGAAACATTTATGGCTTTTGTAAGAAAGTCGATGAAATCTTGGAATGGACATTTGTTTGAATCCTATTGGTAGATGATTTAGAGTGTTTTTCTATTTAATTTGACAATTTTGGAATGTGGGGGTTATTGATTTTTTGTTCTTCTTCTTCCATTGCTTGAAAGAGAGATGCTTGTGTTTGGAAGAGTTGGGTTTCTTGGAGGAGAGTGCTATGGGAATGCATGGGAAGAGTCTTGTTTCAAGCTTGGTTCAAATTAAGGTGTTGCTATAGTTTTGAGGCTACGTTGCCGATACAGATACGGATACGAAAATCGGGTACATGGACAAGGATTTTTTTTTTGGGCCTGGATACGGCCATACAAAAATATATAAAAATATAAAAAATATAACCATATAAGCTATAAATTATTAATATAAACTATAAACTATTTAATAAATTATAAAGTTATAAGCTATGAGCTATATCGCATTAATGTGGTAAAAACATAAGCTATAAACTATTTTATATATATATATATATAAATTATAAATATAATATAATATATTGATATTAATATTTAATAAACTATTAAACATAAATATAATACAATAATGTGGTAAAAATATAAACTATTTAATAAAGTTATAAAGTGTTTATGAATATCGATATAAATAAATTCAACCTCTATGCCTTAAGTCGTATAAACCATTGAACGGCTTAATAAATCACAAAATATTAATGCAAGAGAATGACGAGGCTCAGTTGGTGGCGGAGGGAAGATTGGTGAAACGTCCTCGAAAAGCAGCAAAGGGATGATGCCAAGCTTGGGCATTCGCAGAAGGGAAAAGAAGAAAGCAATTACCAGGTGGAAATTTCTGCCCTGGGAGTTACTTGTCACAACCGCACCATGTCACATACACGGTGCACAGAAACCCTAAATCGCAATTTTTACCTTCAATTGCAATTTCCAATATTATTTATGCTCAAGAAATTGAAAAAAAACTAAAAAATGTGCTTTTGCTGCAGGATTCGTAGACCAAACGAGCAGGTTACGTCCCTGCCTCTACAAGTACGCCTGGATACGTTCATGGATGTATCCAGGCGCATCCATAGGGGAAGGGACATACCTTGCCCGTTCCCCCGTAAAGCATTTGCAAGTCCCTAGGAGCATATCCGATAACGTAGTTTTGAGGTAGGTCGATAACACTCTATACCTCACTATCTTGCTATGTGCAAATCACTGTGGAATATTAATCTTGGTATGAGCTTATGATGGAGTAAATAATTTTTGTTGTGAACTCACTCTCTCACTCTCCCAAATTGTTGACATTCTGTGCAATGGAAAAGAAGCACATTATCTCTTTTGCATAATAGCATGTGCAAAGTTTGTTTAAAAAAATTGATTTGTATTATTGTTTTTGGATTTCAAGGAAGTAGTAAGTTAATAATGGAAATTGCATTGCTTCCAACAATGTTGAATTAAAAAGGAAAAAGGAGCAATGCTTAATGGGTGAACGTGGTTTGTATTATTGTTTTTGGGTTTCAGGAAAATGGTAAATATGTTTCAACCTTGACATGCATTGTGGGGTTTCATTATATGGCTATTCACATCATGAGTTTTCAAAAAATGCTCAATAGAAGCTGTTCTGCATAAAAACTGCTCTTACAATCAAAACTATTTCTTCATATCTCTTATGAGTTTTATCCACCTTGGAATCAGCTTTTCGAAGCATTTTGAGTCTTGATATTTCGTTTAGAAATGATAAAGCTACCACAATTTTTGGAAGGCTGTCTCAAATAATTGGAGTGCTGCATACAACCATGAGACCACATTCTACGTGACATTTTTCCTGCAGTGCCACAGGGAATAGATTTGATGGTCAGCTCTGCCTTGTATATTACCTTTCAAAATGCTGAAATAGTTTGTAGTACAAGATGGTAATATAAAAGACAACGAATTATATATATATATATATATATATATGCCACAGGGAATAGATTTGATGGTCAGCTCTGCCTTGCATATTACCTTTCAAAATGCTGAAATAGTTTGTAGTACAAGATGGTAATATAAAAGACAACGAATTATATATATATATATATATATATATATATATATATGCCACAGGGAATAGATTTGATGGTCAGCTCTGCCTTGCATATTACCTTTCAAATGGCTGAAATAGTTTGTAGTACAAGATGGTAATATAAAAGACAACGAAATATATATATATATATATATCAAATAAATAATTGCCAAGCCAAAGTAGTCAGTAGAGTCCACAAGATTGAACATTGTTTCAAAACCCATTGTACCTATAAGGGTTGAAAAACTAGTGAAAATGTCAAGTGGAGATAGGATCTTTAAGTCACTTGTTTAATGTATATTTTCTTTCTATTTAATGGAAGTAAAATAAGTAATTCTTCCTATAAAATGATTTTAGGAAAATTGCTCCGAAAAGTGATATTCTTAGGTTGACTGTCTCTACAAGAGTTTTGAAATGCAAATAAACATGCTAAGAGCCATTAAGATTTGAGATAGAAAATGGTGCTTTTAAATTAGAAAATTACCTCAGGGCCGAAAATATCGAAGGATATTAAACTACTTTTTTCGACCACTAAAATAGAGAAAATCATATTGGGAAATACTCTGAAAGTTTGAGAAAATAAATTTTGTAGATGGATCTACAAAGCCCAAGTAATCATTGCCTAAAAATGGAAAAATAACATGCTGAACTATGACTAGCTTTTAGTGTTTGGAATGGTCAACTTTGTATGAGTTCTGTGTAAAAACTGTAAAAGGGAAAAAAACTAGAATCTTGTGGAAATGGCCTCTGTAGATGGGTACACATAACCCAAGTGTCCCTTTTATTTCCACTTTCGTATTTTATCTTGAAATGACACTTGAAAATAGGAAGCTTGTCTCTATTGATGGTTTTCTTCTTCATATTAATTGGGACAGCCAAGTTTGTCCATGTGCCATGTCCAGAGTGTAAGGAGTCAAAGACTAAAAACTTGCAGAGACGACCCTTGTAAGTAAATAAAATGAACCCATGTAGCAAAATGTAATCAGTTAACACTTTTTGTGTGGAATAAATTTTGTTCAACAGAGTTTTTATTCACATTTTTTTAAGCTTAGAAATATCCTTTGAAAGCTTAGAAAAGTAAATACTTGATTGTGCTATTTTTTATGAAATGAGATTTCATTTGCATTTATTTAGGATTATGAATGTCATTTGAAAGCTGAGAAAACTAAATCCTTTCTTGTGATATTTATTGAAATGTGTTTTTAATAGCTTTTATCGTAGCTTAGAAATGTCTTTTGAAAACACAGAAAATAAAATACCTACTTGTACATTTGAATTAAAACAAGTTTTAAAACGTTTAATTAGACTTAGAAATACTAGCTGGATGGTCAAATGATTTTGTTGTTGGAGTTTGCATATAAAATTAGATGGCTTTCAAATTCACTTTTTCAAGTAGTTTTGTTAGTACTTTTCCTAGCTTAGAAAAGTTGTTCAAAAAACCAGGTGAATGTAAATTGTACCTTCACAGAAAAATGTTTGAATGCTTTAATCACATTCTCACTAACTTAGAAGAGACGTTCATATTGTCAGATTAATTTATTGTTCACTCTGTGAATAAATTAGATAGCAATTTCGTTTGGGTTTATTAGCTTTGAAATGTCGTACAAATGTTGATTGGAAATAACTATTTACTTCCACAAATTTATTGAGGGTGTTACCTCATAAATAAAATTTGTGGGCGACAATTGTATGCTTTTGCTAATATAGAAAAGGCATTTGAATCATCAAACAAATTCATTGATCATTTTTTCTAGTTAACTAGATAGTGTTTTAGTTGGGTTTTACTACTTTATAAATATGATAATTTTGTTAGCTTAAAACATTGTTCTCTTTAACGAAGTGGTTTAGTGTGTTTTTGTAATTGAGACATGTGCCCTTTTTGTTTGCCCGGTCTTGGAAGTCTAGTAAGACCTCATACTGGTGTGTTTGGGTCATGTAAGTCAATGTCGAGTCTGTAGGTCCTAGAATTGTGTCTACTCTTATTGTGGTGAGAACTAAGTGTGAGTGGACCAATTAGTGGCCATAAACGATACCCCGTAGGAGTAATTGTGAGGGCTAACTTCGTGGGGTTGTGTACGGGAGGCCGATCACCTTTGTAGTAATGACTAAACATGTGTTCACACTTGGCTGAACTATAGTTGACCTTGATTCTGCTTATACAAGGGCGCATAAACCGATATGTACACAGCTTGAGGATGGGGTGTAGGTATTAGAAACTATTATTTAGGATTTGTCCTTCGACGCTAATCATGCTTCAGACCCTTAAGCCAATCCATAGAGAACTTGAAAGAATGATATTAACCCTGGTGTAAGTATTAAGAGATCATTGTTGTATGCGGAATGAATTACATGGAATGTATTAAACTTAAGCCAAGTAAGAAATGCCTTGTCTGTTAGAAATAAATCCCTAGTTGATCTTATGATATCTTGATGTTATGTGTGTGTGCACTAGGTTGGTAAAGCGTCATAACTATATCGGACCCCGATTCCACACATAGATGTGCAAGCGACTCATTGGATTGAGTGTGGGTAAAGGGAATAGGTTTTTAGGGTTTGTCACCCTAGTTATCCTCTTGTAGAATCAAAGGCTTGTTTTTGTACACATGGACCTTGATACAGGTGTATCATCACAAGTAGGATTTGTCTTGAGAACCTTTGAAACAGATTATACTATATTCTTTGATTACACTTGGATGCTTGTAGCATGTTCATTTGAAAATGGCTAGTTATAATTGATATCTATTTGGGTTGCAGGAAGAATATGTAAATCTTATTTGGGGCAAATACCTATTTATTAATGAATGAAATGTAATCCATGTTTTAAGCTTGTCTCGTGTTTAATTGTTGAGTGAAAGTAAGACCCGTTTCGACATGTATGCTTATTGTGTGGATTGGAATTATAATGTATTGATTGCAAGTAATATACTAGCAATGCCAGTGATGAGATGTGGGTAAGTTGGTAAAACAACTTGGTTATTAAAAGCCCCACCCAGGTTCAAATCTCACAATGGTATTGGAGGTTTGTTGTGGCCATTTCGTTGGTATTAGGCTGGTTGTGGCTGTTCATTGGTATTGGCCGGTTGTGGCCGTTTCGTTGGTATTAGGCCAGTTGTGGCCATTCGTTGGTATTGGCCAGTTGTGGCCGTTTCGTTGGTATTGGCCGGTTGTGGCCGTTTCGTTGGTATTAGGCCAATTGTGGCCATTCGTTGGTATTGGCCAGTTGTGGCCGTTTCGTTGGTATTGGCCGGTTGTGGCCATTCGTTGGTATTGGCCGGTTGTGGTCATTGATGGTATCGTAACCGGTTGTTGCTCCGGTCAAAAGCTTCGTATCTATCTAATATATATATATATATATATATATATATATATATATATATATACTAGCAATGTTATTAAAGAATGAAAATGAAGCGGAAATTATTGAATATGCTCTCTCTCACACATGCACGCACACATGATAAGACCTTGATAATCTGATTGGGTGTTGGATGATTGTTAAGCATCTCGTTTGAGTATCCGAGTTATAATTGCATTATTTAGATGTGTTGGATGAAAGTGAATGACAATTCAAGAAGTTCCTCCTTACCCTCATCTATGATGTGCATTGAATTAGTAAATGAATTTTCTATAGGTCTAAACCAAGTGTGATGCTTCCTTCTCTATCTTGTGGATGAATCTAGCTAAGTAGATCTAAAGGCTTACCTTCAATTATTGCTTGTACTAGGATGATTAATGTGGATTGCAAATTCAATAATTATAGTCAGCAAAAGTTAAGTTTGTTGTAGTTAGAAAAATTGTGACACTGGTTGTAGATGAAGGCTAACCATGTATATGATGTTCTTCCCCTTTTAATTATTTAGAAGTTGTGTTTCGAACTTAAAAATAAAATAAATAAATTGTATTGTTTTTAATTTGTTTTTTGGGTGTAAAATTATGGGCATGACAAAACTGCCCTTTCCATGAAGCTTTAGAACCCAAGGCTCGATTTTCTTGTAGAAGACTTCCATATTGTTCCAATCTAGGTAAGGGATAGAAACCTTCCTTTTTAATTTATGGGATGCTGAATCTTTAAACATATTTGAAATCATTTGGGAAAACTTTTTTATAAGAACCCCAACAAGCGAGGTGCGTTCATGTGCGAAAAAGCAAAGAAAAAATGTATTCGCGTAATGATGTTCTTCCAAAGTTGGAAATGGTAACTGAACACATCAAATTCAAACCATTCAAGCTAGACTTGAACTAAACACGACCACGAGAAGACCAATCACAAAGTCAACTCAAACTCAGCATCAAGGCTGATCCAAGAGGATCCATGACTTTAATCATCTAGAGGTATCACAGAAGTACACCAAATTGAATGCCATCTTCATCATTAGCTTCACCATTGTCTCAACTTTCAAGTACACGTGGTCAAAATCACCAAGCGTAATTCATCATATCTGACTCCGCACAACTCCAAATCAGCACACCTGTTCTGTAGTACTTGAAAAAAATGACAAGATGGAAAATATGAAACATACTTTTCTTTTTACTAGACTTTTGCATTTGTTCCACTTCAATCCAATTAAGTCAATTGCTCTTCTATTGTGATATCTCCTCAACATGGATACATTGACCAAGTTAGGATGTCAAGCACATTGATTTTTTCCAATTTTATAGATCTATTCTTGAAGACCTCGATTATTTTGTAAGGAACTTCCCCCGGAATTTTCAATTTCCTTCCTTTCTTGCTTATTTTTTCAATATATTTTAATTCAACTATACCATAATTGAATCACGTTTTATTTGTGTTTACCATGCCAATATTTTGTCTTCCCTTTTTGGTTTCTACTGACCATTGTCTGAAAATTCTTTTCTCGTCCAACTTGCTTAATTTATATAAACTATCTTGTAGGCTTTCTTCATCACTTAACCAGCTTCCCACTGCAACCTTTAAGCTTAGTACTGAAAATTCCAGTTACACTGCAGCTTCTTGCCCATAACTGAAACAGTGTAATCCAGTCACTGTTTGGAATGTTCGGTAAGCCCATAATGCATCTGGGAACTTTTCAGCCCAACCATCCTTCTCAATAGCACAAGTTTTATGAACTATGATCAAATTATTTGAGGCTTCAGCTTGTCCATTTGACCTTGGATAACAAGTTGTTTACTTACTATGCTTAATCCTCGGTATCTCCAACATTTCTCTAATAACCTTGTTTGTGAAGTGTGTTCCTCGATCACTTATATTCAAGGGATAATTGAATCTTGTTATAATGTCTTAAAAATATGAAGCTTTCAGTACATTTTGCAGCGTTATCTAGTAATACCTTTGCCTTTGTCCATTTTATCAAGTACTCTATTCCCACTAATAAATATCAGCAACACCCTTTCTTGGATGTTCAAATGACCCAACGAAATTGATTCCCATTTCTTGAATAACTCTTGGGGCATAGTTGGGTTTAATGGTCTTACTTTTCATTGGCATGTGTCACATGAAATCACCCATTCTACACAGTCCTTATGTAGTGTAAGGCCACCACAACCCTATTAGCAATATCTTCCTTGTTGAGGCCTCTACACTCGTGATCACCTGCATCCCCTTGATATGCCTCTTCTAGAATTGAATCTACTTCCTCCTACATGACACATCTTACTATTTTGTCCTTTCCCATATAATATAGAAATCCAAGCTTAAAGGAAATTCACCTGAATATTATCTTTTTGTGTTGTGCTAATAGCTCTTCCATAACAAAACTTCTTATGGACAAGTATTCTCCAATCTCCTTATACCACACTGGTAGAATGGCTATATGAAATAACCACTAGTTTGAATGATCATCAGAACTCTTGCCGGTTCACTATTTTGAATCATGATAAATAATCTGCAATCGCATACGAACTCAAAACTCCACTAACTTCTGAAGGCAATAACTATTGCATATGAACTCAAAACGACATGCCATTTTTTTTTTGAACTTCTCTAATTTTTCGAGAGGAACTCAAATATGTAATCAAAAAGTATTGTTTATGTCAAACACATGGTGTTTTAGCCCGTACAATAGAAACTAGCATTTTCCTAGGTCTTGGCATATTGCAAATTACTCATATTTGATAGTTGATTGTTTTACGCACTGAGTTGGATGATATACATGATCAAATTTCTAATTGCACGCCCAAAATTTAAAGGCTTTTGGGTACCATAGAAGCTATAAAAAGAAGATGAAGATTTAGCTCCTATCTTCCCAACTGAGAAACCAGCTTATCATCCTCTTGGACAATACCTTGTTCAAGGTCCAATCTGATCATCTTTTGGACAATACCCTACTTAGGGTCCAATTTGATCAGCTCTTGGACGGTACCTTGCATAGGTTCCAATCTAATTAACTCTCCAATTTGAAGGCTTTCAGTCCCACAAATTTAGAAACTCAAGTGGTGAGAAAAATCTTTACCCACTTTTTCTTTGAATGCCATATGGATTTTCTTGCTCTCCCCTTCTTGATGCTCTTTCCTTCATTTGCAACAACTACTTTGTCCCACTCCTCTTGGCCAATAGGAGCGAGGATCAACAATGGAAGGTATAAAAGACCTTCTTTGTTGCACATGGAAGGCTCAAAGAAACATTAATTTCAAAATAGAAAGGAAGCATATCCAATTCAAAACATTCTCTTAAGCTTCATAGTGTTACCTTAAAAGTCTTTCTTCGCTCAAGTACAACCATACCTTCTCGTCACAAGAAAACCATGATCGATCTATGTTGAATATGTCTTGCTCTGCACTTTGCAACTCTCCTAACCTTCATTTATTTTGGAAGAGTCATTTTGTCAAGCTGAACGCTCAGCGTTTTTCATGTCCCTTATATGGTTAATCTATCAAAAAAATTGGGTAAATATCATCACATCACAAAAGCCCACAATGTCTTGCATCAACAACAACAATAGTGGAATTTGAACCCACCTTGTTGCCAATGAATCAAGACAATCTCTCCACTAGGACTTGTTATCGAGGGAATGGGAAACACCTTCACAATGGTCATCACAACAGCCACCACAATAGAGCACAACAATTCTAACACAATTAGGGAAATATGTTAACACACCTTTTACAACAAAAAGGATAACCTACTCTCATACCCATATGATCCGTTATGTGGATATCCCACTCTAAGTTTCACCAACACGGACCTTTTAAAGTCAAGGTGTTTCTCTCAACTTCTATGCCATAAAAAAACATCCAAAATGTTGTTTTACGATGTATTCCAACTCTTATGATTGACATATACAGCCTACAAAAGAATATGCAACCCTTCACATGCTACATACATTGCATATATTCCTCGACACTATAAACATGCTACTAATCTATACATGACTGCAATTAACATGCTTGCATAGAGGTGCAATACCAAATGTGAAGTTATTTAACCTTTAGGACCGAGTCTTGAGCTCTCTTAAATATTTGTGTATTAGCCTAGTTGCAAGGAATATAAACATGCAGGTAATGGAAACATACACATCAACCACAAAGAAAGATAACACAAAACATACTTTGGAGAAACTCAATGTGAGCAAACACCAGCAAGAGTGAAGCCATGCTTCCTCATCTCCACTATGTTTCGTAGTTTACAAGATTTTGTCTTCTTGGGATTACAAGGAAAACCAACCTTATGGCTCCCAAACTCATAATGATCTCTGAAATATTCAGTGGAAGAATTGCCTCTCAAGAAAGGAAAAACTATTAAACTCAACGATCTCAGTTGTGTAGTCATCAACCACTAAACTTAGCTATCTCGATTGTCTAGTCCTCCTTGAATGATCCTCTTTGGATTTATCTCTGATGTCTCCTCTGATTATCTATGTCTTGCCAAGACCTGTATTTAAACTTTTCCAGCCTTAAAACCTACCAAGAAACTCAACTAACACGCCAAAATGAAGTGGAAATGTCAAAAACCGTCGAATACACATGGCACCAAAGATGAACAATCAAGCTGTAGAGGTTGACAGTCCGAGCTTTAGAGATTGTCAGTCCAGCTCCCGAGATTGACTTGAAAGAAAGTCCATTAACTTCCGAAGGCCATAACTTTTGCATACGAACTCGAAACGACATGCCCTTTTTTAACTTGTCTAATTTTTTGGAAGGAACTCAAATATATAATCAAAAATTATTTTTGATGCCAAATATATATTGTTTTAGCCCATACAATAGAAAATAGCGTTTTCCTAGGTCTCGGCATATTGCAGATTACTCATATTTCGCAGTTTATTGTTTTACCAATTGAGTTGGATGATATACATGATCAAATTTCTAATCAACATCAAAGCAGAGAAAGTCCAAATGATAATCCTGTGAAGTTTTATGTATTCTTTTTATATGCATTTGAGGAGTAGTTTAGGTATTATTGATAGGTTTAACGTTTGCTTCGTAAATTTTAAGGTATCCACCATTCAATGAATCTCTTTGCACTTGATGATTCGTGTGCAAGATAAATTTGGAATTTTTATAATACTTGACTGTCACCACACTCTGAGAAGCTATTCATTCCTTGTACTATAGCCGACAACTTTATCAAGATCGTGCATCGTGTGATTCTGCCGACCTATGTGCATGCTGCCAATGTCGTGCATCATGTACATCTATGTACAACTCAACATCTGTATGTGTAGTTCTCTTTGGTTAATAATCCCTGACCACCTCATACTCTGCATTTCTCTTCAATGCATGTCAACACAATCCATTGTGATGTCAACGCATCATGTGCCTTTGGCTTCATGCAAACCCGTGCTTCAAATCTAATGTCATACAGATTCTTCTTACCATCATCGATCTAATCATGCACTTCTGACCCGTCTCATCCTGTAAACTAGTCGTGCACTTTTGGCTTGACAAATCTGCAATCTTCTTGCATGTTTACTCTAATGTCATCATTCAAGTTCTGCCCAGTCACATGTGCGCCTGCTCCGACCACATCAACGTCTCCACCGTACTCTGTCAAGTCAGATCTGCTTCAGCATGTCTATATAGCTTAGTCTTAAGCTATTAGACGACGTTATTTAGTTTGTTAATTAATTAGAAGCATAGATGATTAGTTATATATATATATTTGGTTAATTATAGTTTGTCATGCAAACAAGGCAAAATTGTATTTATAGTCGTTTGTCAATTATAGTGGTCAGTGGTCAATTTAGTTTAATTGGTTATGTTTAAAGGATTCATCATGGGAGTGAGATTAGTCTATGGTCGTATATTTCAATGTTTGTGTCAATAACTATCAAATAGCTTAGTATTGCTTTGTTTAAATCTATTGTCACCAGTCATTAATTAGCTTGTGTATGTCGTCCATCAGTGTCAAAGTAAAAAATATCTTCTTGTAACGGATGCATTTTCAGTTGAAACCGACGTCCTTAGCCAGTTCAATTTTTGGGGGGAACAACAATAGTCATGGACAAGTGGAGTCTAGTGGAGAAATTTGACGGCAAAGATTTTCACACCTAGCAAGTCAAGACCCAACTGCTGCTAGTCAATAAAGATCTATAGAATATTTTCAATGTTAAAACAAAGAAACCAACAAATGTTGATATCAAGGACAAGAAGGTGGCAGCTATTGTTGGCCTAGGATTGTCTAATGCTTATTTGCATTATATAGATCTATCCAAGACATCCAATTTCATTTGGGAAATGTTGAACAAACTGTTCG